>JAVSCE010021455.1:0-12604 GCA_032199065.1 Smutsia gigantea | reverse complement strand
AAACCATATATCTGGTAAGGGGTTAATATCCAAAATATGTAAGGAACTCAAGTAACTGAATAGCAAAACACAAGTAACCTGAATAAAAAAATGAGCTAAGGACCAGAATAGTTCTCAAAAGAAGACATACAAATGGCCAGCAGGTGCATGAAAAGATGCTCAGCATCACTCATCAGAAAAATGCAAATCAAAACCATAATGAGACATTACCTTATACCCATGTGGATGGCTATTATCCAAAAGTAAAAGATAAGTGTTGGTGAAGATGTAAAGAAAAGGTATCTCTGTACACTGTCAGTGGGAATGTAAATTGGTACAACCATTATGGAAGACAGTGTGGAGGTTTCTCAAAAAATTAAAAATAGAATGTGATCCAGGAACCCCACTTCTGGATATATATCCAAAGGGAATGAAATCAATATCTGAAAGATATGAGCACTCCATGTTCATTGCAGCATTATTCAGAACAGCCAAGATACGGAAACAAACTAAGTGTTAGTTGATGGATTAAAAAAATGTGATATTTACAAAATGTTCCAGTGTGTAAATAAATGGAGTATAACTCAGCTTTTAAAAATTAAGAAATGCTGCTGTTTCTGACATTGATGAAACTGGAGGCCATTATTCTAAGTGAAATAAGCCAGACAGAAAAAGACAAATTTTGCATGATATTACTATGAATCTAGAAATTTTCAAATTCATAAAAGCAGATTGGGATGGTGGTTGCCAGGGGGCTGATGTGTGGGGGAAGTAGGGAGGTGGTCAAAGAGTATAAAGTTTCAGTTATGTGGGATGTGTAAGTTCTGGAGATCGAATGTACAGCATGGTGACTATAGTTAATCATACTCTATTACACACTTGAAATTTGCTAAGAGAGTTGACCTTACGTGTTCTCACCACACAGACATAAAAATGGTAACTATGTGAGATGATGGATGTTAGCCTGATGGTGAAAATCATTTCACAATGTTTTAGTTCATCTAAACATCACATTGTATATCTTAAATACATACAATTTTTATTTGTCAAGTATAGTTCAATAAAGCTGGAAAAAATTAAATTTTATAAAAAGACACTGCCCTTTCATTGACACTGCAACTTTTTATTGATTTGTCTCTAGGAAAATGCAAAAATGTAGGGTAATAAATGCATTATAGTATTTTTTAAAGTATGCATTCATAAAGGGATGAAAATCCAAAAATTATCTAAGAAACAGGTTCACAAAAATGTTCAAGATGTTTATGCAGGCAATATAAAATATAAAATTTTCCAAATAGATTAAGAATATTGGAAATATGTCAATTGTCCTTAAATTAGATTTATTGCCTTGCCTATTTGTGCCAAGATGATGAGCTTGGGCTGCTGTCTCTTACTTTTGATTTGAGGTGGATGGACTCAGGTCTGCAGGGGTAGAATGCTAACGCAGTGCTAGAAGTCAAGGTGATGATCTTCAGGGAGGGCTAAGAACTCCAACCATAGCAGATACTGGTCCCCATGCCTATCCTTCCCCAGTTGTTAGCTTTGGGAGACCTTGGATCATGATAACCAGATGTGGCAGACCATAATAGCAGGAGAGGGGGTACATTTTCAGGGAGAACAGGGCTTTGATCTGAGTAGGCAGGACTCAGATCAGTAGAGGGAGGAATCCCAGGCCCTGCCAGGCAGCAAGGTGAGGACCATTACAGAAGGCTGAATTACCTACCTACCCCAGAGGAGCCCTACAAAAATGCACCCCTCCTTTTAGCCTTGGGATGCCCCAGGCAGGATTGTCAGGAAAAGGTGCCACCACACACTCTCTGTGTGTCTGTGATGGGCATCAGGGAGAAGGGGCCTTATGAGGGAAGGGGTGCAGGTCCTGTCGGGACAAAATATGAATACCTTGTGGAGGACTGAGGGTAAACCCCCAAGCCAGAACATAAAGGGAGTTACACAGAAACCTACCCTGCCCTTGCTGTCAGCTCTGGTAGATTGTATGCATGCCTCTCAGGCTGAGGCCTAAGGTCGACAGAGGGAGGGTCATCAGGCAGTGCCCTAACAGAGTGGAACCCACCCCACTATGCCCCTGCTATTAACCTGTAAATCACCAGAGTACTGGGATCTATTCTATCCTGATTTATGCCTTGGAGTCTGAGGGGAGGTTTCCTCACCATGGGGCTGGACACGGGCCAGCAGAGGGAAGAGTCTCAGGTCTTGCCTGACTTCAGGGTGAGGATCCAGAAAGAAGAATAAGGGAACCTATCACCACAGACACAAGGGGACCTCAGGGCTCCACACCTGCAGTCATCCATGGAAGGCCCCAACCAGACTTCCTGGATGTGATGCATCCTGACTTCCTGTCTGAAGGAAGTAAGACTTCCTCAGTTGGGGTGGGGACTTGGATCATCAGAGGGAGGAGTCCCAGGCACTGCCAGGTGGTAAGGTGAAGATTCGAGGAGAAGGGACTGAGGGGAGCTCTCACTGCAGAGAAGGTGCCCCGGACCCCCTCCTCCCCTGAAGGGAGGAGTTAGGCCTACTCCTGATAAGCCCCAGGCAGGGCCCCGGATGTATGTATTCAGCCTTCCATCTTGGCAGTCTGAGGAACAAGAGGCTTTTCCTGAGGGGCAAAGATCCAGGTGGTCAGAGGGTGGAATCCTGGGCACTGCCAGGCAGTAAGGTGAGAACTCTGTGAGAGGATTGAGGGGAGATCTTACAAGAGAGGGAGTGCACCCCAATCCCCACCCTGGATGGAGGACGCCCCAGACCCCCAGGCAGGGCCCCGGATGTGTTGCATCCAGGCTTCTATCTTGGGAATCTGAGGGATGGGAGGCTTCTCCTGAGGGGCGCAGACCCAGGTGGTGAGAGGGTGGTGCCCCGGGCACTGCCAGGCGGTAAGCTGAGGACTCTATGATGGGACTGAGGGGAGTTCTTACAACAGAGGGAGGGCGCCCCAGCTCCCCCTCCTGGACGGAGGGTGCTCGAGCCTCCTGGCAGGGACCCAGAAGTGTTGTACCCAGGCCTCCATGGCGGGAATCTGAGGGACGGGAGGCTTCTCCTGAGGGGCACTGACCCAGGTCGTCCAAGGGTGGAGTCCTGGGCGCTCCCAGGCTGTAAGGTGAGGACTCTAAGAAGGGGCTGAGGGGCATGATGACCGCAGAGACGGCGGCCCAGCCCCCCTCCCCCTCCATCTGCTCCTGTTAAGCCCCAGGCAGGGCCCCAGATGTGTTGTATCCAGGCTTCCATCATGGGAGTCTCAGGGATGGGTGGCTTCTAAGGGCTTCAGACTCAGGTCGTCAGAGGGTTCAGTCCGGGCACTGCCAGGTGCTAAGGTGAGGACTCAAGAGGGGCTGAGGGGACTTATTGCTGCAGGGAGAAGGCACCCCAGCCCCTCTCTCACATCCTTTATCTGTCATTAAGCCCCAGGCAGGGCCCTGGATGTTGTTGTATGCAGACCTCCATGACAGGGGTCTGAGGGATGGGAGGCTTCTGCAGGTCACAGACCCAGATTGTCAGAGGGTGGAGTCCTGGGAACTGCCAGGCCGAAAGGTGAGGAGGCTGAGACGGGACTAAGGGGAGCGCTGACCACAGAGAGGGTGGCCCTGCAGCCCGCAATCATCCCTGAGAAACCCCAGGCAGGGACCCAGACATGTTGTATTCCAGGCTTCAATTGTGGGAGTCTGAGAGAGGGAAGGCTTCTTGCAAGGGGTGTGGACTCAAGTAAACAGAGTGAGATGTCCCAGACCCTGCCAGGCAGTAAGGTGAGGATCCTTATGGAAGGCTGAGGGCACTTTGCACCAGACAGAAAGGTGCCCACAGACCCATCCCTGCTT
This sequence comes from Smutsia gigantea, assembly GCA_032199065.1. Taxonomy (NCBI): domain Eukaryota; kingdom Metazoa; phylum Chordata; class Mammalia; order Pholidota; family Manidae; genus Smutsia; species Smutsia gigantea. The sequence goes on along the minus strand of JAVSCE010021455.1, from coordinate 8,798 downwards.
ATCAGCCTTGGAAGGCCCAGGGCAGGGCAGTTAGGCTGAGGCACCTCCCCTGATCCTTCGTAGAAACTTGTGGTTGATTACTGGGAGGTGAGAGTCTTTCAGGTCTGCAAAAGGGAAAGGGTGCAGGCCCTTTCAGGAGTAAATAAGAATTCCTTGGGAAGGACTTTGGATATGCTCTACCACAGAACTCAGAGAAATCCCTACAGAAATTCATCCTGATCCCTTCTGTCGGCCCTGGGACCCCGAGAAATGCTGTCAGACTGAACCTTCCCCTTTCTCTCCCCATTTCCAAATCAGGGGTCTCAGGTAGGTGTGTGAAGGACCCAGCCTTCAGAGGGAGGAGTCAGAGACCCTGCCAGCTCCCACTCCAGAGGAAAACAGAAATGTGCCCCACCCATTGTCATCCCTAGTAGTCCCCAGGCAGGTCAGTCTGAGTCTCTCATTTCCAGCTGGCATAAGGAGAGTCTTGGATCTTTGAGAAAGCGAGACTCAAATCACCAGAGGGTGGAAGCCAAGCCCTGCTGGGCATTGAGGTGATGTGGTGCCATGTGGAGAGTACTCACCACCCCAAAACATACTAGGTCCAGCCCCTGCTCTCCGTCCTGGTTGATTTTGGGGAGGCATAGCTGGATATGCCTCGCTTTTGTCTCATTGGTCTCAGGGATATGAACGTCTGGGTCTGATGGGGCAACTTAACATCAGCGGAGGGAATCATATGAGGTCAGCCTGGGGAGGAGCCCCAGGCTCTGCCCTGAGTTAAAAGGGAGGACCCCAAATGATGATTGAGCTCCCCCAACCCCTGCCACTGGCCCTTGGAGAGATAAGATCCTTTTTCCATCCTGCTTCTACTCTTGGAAGCCCTGCTGGGTGTGTCCAGACGTGATGAACCCTTACTCCCACCTGGTGGTCTCAAGGGGTGGGACTCAGTTCAGCAGAGGGATGAGTCTAAGGCTCTGTCCCAGGAGTTAATTTGAGGATGGAGGATAGGGTGAACCCCCTTCTCAAGAACAGATGGGGCCCCGCTTCTCCCTGCCCCTACTGTCAGACATGGTATACGCCAGGCGTGGTGGTTGAATGTGGTACCCCCCCTTACTTCCTCCTCTGCTGTCTCAGGGAAGTGAAGCCTTGGTTTACGGAAGGTAATCTCAGTCAACAGAGGAAGGAGTCCCAGGCCCTGTGAGGCACAGAGGTAAGGACTCCCTATTCCAGGAGGGGAAGATCCCCCATGGACCTCATTCAGCCCTAACTGTCACCGTAGGGAGGTTCTGGGCAGCTGTGGCCAAACGTGGTGCCTCCCACTTTCTCCTCTTGGTCTTAGGAAAGTGAGCTCTTATTCTGAAAGTTTTGTCTTAGGCCAGCAGAGGTGTGGGGTCCAGGCCTTGCCAGGAGAAAGCTGAGGACCCTGAGTGAGCATTGAGGGGACTATCTACCCCAAAACATTGGAGACATCAAAGCCCTCCCCCTCCTGTCAGTGCTTGGGGGCCAGGACTGTGATTGTAGCCTGCAGCCTGAGGTGCCCCCTCAACTTCTCTTATAGCGGCTCAGGTAACACCAGGGATGAGGGTGTGGTTTGAGGAATGTGTCCTCAGGTCAGCAGAGCAGAGGAAGCCCAGGCAGTGCCAGAAGTGAGTTGAGGTGAGGACCTTGACAATCTACCAAGGGCTGCACCCACGCCAGAACAGGGAACACCACAGTGCCTGACCTCACATACCCTACACCATCTTACCTGGAACCTGTAAGTGTGCTAGCTGGTTGTACCTTGGGGAGCTTTCTTACATCCTCCTACAGACGACAGGCCAGTCAGGAAGACAGGCGACCCCTAGAGCACTAAGGGAAAACCTGTTACAACAGCCTTTGTCAGAGCTGACAAGGTAGAGTTTCTCTCTCTCTCCTGCTGAGGCCACTTGGCTCCCACCACCCACCTGACCAGACTCCTGCCTGCTATCCACAACACAAGTCATCATGTTTCACAGACCTAAGAGTCAGTGCTGCAAGCTTGAAGTAGACCCTGAGGCCCCAGGAGAGGCTCAGGGCCTGGTGGCTGCACAGGTTCCTGTAGCTGAGGAGGAGATTGCCTCCTCCTCTCTCTCTCCTTTGATCCAGGGCACCACAAAGGTGGTGCCTGCTGCTGGAACACCAAGTGTTCCCCAGAGTTCTCCAACCGTACCCACTGCCATCGCAGCCACTCCATCAATCAAATCCAGTGAAGGCTCCAGCAGCCAAAAACAGGGTGCAAGCACCTCTCAGGCTCCACCAGATTCTGAGTCACTGCTCACTGCCGTGCTAAACAACAAGGTGGGTGATCTGCTGCAGTTCCTGAGTGTCAAGTATGTAACACAGGAGCCCATCACTAAGGCAGAAATGCTGAAGAATGTCATCAAAGAGGAGAAGGACCACTTCCCTGTGATCTTCCAGAAAGTCTGTGAGTGCTTGGAAGCTGTCTTTGGCACTGAAGTGAAGGAACTGGACCCTGCCAGCCACTCGTACGTGCTCGTCAAAACACTAGAGCTCACCTACGACGGGCTGCTGAGTGATGACCAGGGCATGCCCAAGACCGATCTCCTGATATTCATCCTGGGCCTGATCTTCGTGGAAGGCAACAGGGCCTCTGAGGAGAGGCTCTGGCAAGTGCTGAATATGATGGGGGTGTGTCCTGGGAGGAAAGATTTCATCTATGGGGAGCCCAGGAAGCTCATCACCGAAGATTTGGTGCAGGAAAAGTACCTGGTGTACCAGCAGGTGCCCAACAGCGATCCTCCATGCTACGAGTTCCTGTGGGGGCCGAGGGGCCACGTGGAAACCAGCAAGATGAAAGTCCTCCAGTGTTTTGCCAAGATCAGTGGAACTGACCCCACTTCCTTCCCAGCCTTGTATGACAAAGCTTTGAGGGATGAGGAAGGGCAAGCCTGGGTCAGTGCTGCCACCAGTGAAAGTTCCAGCAGCTCCTCCTGCGCTGAGTGAAGTCTGAAGCAGATCCTCCATTCCGTGTTTGAAGAGAGCTGTCAAGTCTCTAAGCACTGGAGGACTGAAGGGCAGATTTTCTTTTTTTTTTCTTGTTACTATTTTTCAAATGTTCTTCCTCTTAAAAGATTTATTAGCCTCAGAATCTACTTCTTGAAAGACATTGGTCACATAGTTACTGCTGTTTATCAGGTTTAAGAATTTTGCTATTATGTAAAACAAATTGGGACCCTTCCATCTTATTTTGTGATCTGTAACAGGATAACATGCACTGCAATACGAATTTCCTTAGAAAGGTGTTAGAGCCTGGCAATAAAATAGATGAGATCAAGAAATAAGAGTAAAAAATGTAGAAGATTGTTATCGTAGGATTCCTGGATCCCATGTAGTCCATTGTTTTGTAGAATTCAAGGTAAAGACCTGGATTTGCTTGACTAATTAAAGAGTGTAAAAACCCCAGCTCATAGGCTCCTTTGTTCTTATAGGTGTGTCTTAGAGGTGAAAGAAAACTGTAGAATGGAAAACTGTTCTTAGCAGTTCCTTTGAGATCAGAATAAACCAGAGAGAATCTCCACCTGGGGCAGGTATGGAATTTGCATCCTTGTCTCTGTGCGGCTGAACACAGTGCAGAAACAAAGTGTGCTGGACACACTGTCTGCAAGGATTTTCTGAGAATAGGGTGATATTTCTTTGAAGTGGTACCCAGAGGCTGGCACTTTTTGCCCAGCCCGGGAGAGCCAGAGCCCACTCCATTGAAAGTACATTTTAAGTAGGTCATCTTGAGTGTAATCATCTGGCCAGCTCTAAGCAAGGGCTAGATTTTTGATAGGGGCAAAATGAATGAAAATAGTGGTTTGGATGGAAGAGCAGCTGGGAGGGAGGAGAGGAGTTGGTCCTTCACTCAAATTTGAGGACTTCTGAGGTGCATTCAGCTAGGGAAGACTTCCTCATATCCAAATTAATATATCCACTAACGGGGAAAGTACTGTTTTAGTTACAAAGCATTTCTGACTCACCTGGTGTTTTGTGTCTTACAGTGATGCGTATCCTCAGGTATGTCATGGAAAACACACATACTCTCCCAGGAGAGCATATTAAGAGTCTGTGGTCAAAATCATATGTGAAATTACTACTAACTAAAGATCAAATAAATGCCAGGCACTTTACTTACATACATTCCAATAGTCCTACAAGACAGTACTTATCAAACCCACTTCACAGATGAAGAACCTAAGGTGCGTAGCACTTGGCAATTTGCCCAACGTCACATGTCTAGGAAGCGGCAAGGGAGACTAGATCCCTGGTCTGAATTCACCTAGGCCCAGCTGTTCCCACTCCCCTTAGCCTGAGGCAGACCTCTTTTCTCAGTTCATTTCCCATCTCAGTACACTACAGTGTCTTTGATACAACAAAACAAGGGCCTGTGGCCAAGGTACTAACTGCAGGCCTAAAGAAGGACAGTGATAACATGATTTGGTAACTGTAGGTCTTTATCTAGGGTCCTCCTGCCCGATCTCCAGGGCAACTTGAGTACTGACCAGTCAGGTGCTGGCATTTCTGTCCAGTCCAAGCACTTTACTGCATGACACACCCTCCCCCTGGTCTTCCTCCATGAGCCCTGCTGTCCAACTCGAACCTGGACTACTGGCCAGCTCATCACTTGCTTTCAGGATTGTGCCATGCTGCCGATGCTGGGGTTCTTGTTTGCAGAGTTGAAGAATGAACTTAGCAAACAGTCAAGGTAGGAGAGCCAGGGAGAGGCTTTTATTTAGAAATAAAGTGAGAGGACAGCTCCTGGCTCACTCCAGGAGGGGACAAGAGAGCCTCAGGGTGATGTGTTGTCTAGGGGATTTATAGGTGGTTGAGAGTCAAAGGGCTAGGGATGCAGACCTACCAGATGGTTCCAAAATGTTTGTTTTTGAAGAGATACTGCTGTTCATCAGTGCATTATTCTTCAAAGTTAGCTTAACACAAGAAATTTACTGCTTTGATTCTTTTCCAGGATATCAGCTTCTGTCTGCAAGCATATTAATCAAGACTGTCTGCCTTGCCTTCAATGTGGGCTGAGCCACTATCCGTTTGATTAAAATGCAATCTTAGTTTTAAGATAGAATTCTTCTTGAATATGCTGGGCCTTTGAGCAGGTGCTAAAGTAAAATCTTACAATGGTATGTTCTAGTTGACACAGTGAAAACATAGGCTATGCTGAGATACTTTTCTTTATCTGGGGAATATTCAAACTTTTAGGCCAGGTTGCTCTTGGCTTTTTAGTTTTAACTAATCTCACTGAAGAATGCTTATGTTCCTAGTTTGATGTTTTTACTTTAGAGAAATGATGTGACTTTGACTTTGCTTAATTGTTTAAATCAGAGTTTTGGTAGGGGTCTTTTTCCAGAGGCCCTCACCCTACTCTGACTACACCCATGGTCTCCGTCTCACTGCGAGTGGAACAACCCCAAATCACCTGCTTCCCCCAACATAGAGCATTCTTACTCCCTGAAGAAGCCCCCTGGCTGTCCATTCCTCTTTATGGAACTCAGACAGCAACAGCCCCTTTAAAGTAAAAGTGCACTTTGGAGGAAATTTAGACACCTGGATGTCCTTCCTGGCATCTTCATACTCTCTAATTGTTTTTCAAATGAGTCTGATTTGCACATAATCTTCTGGTTCTTGGGCTATAACCCTGAAGTTAGGGATTTTGAAACCACACTGATACTTGCAGTAAGATTCTAATAAGATGTATATATGCCACTGATCACATTGACAGATGAAGGAGCTTACCTAGATGGCCCCAAACCAAAGCCTCCTTCATAAGCAGTAAATGAGGGAACACCATAGAAATCACTGTGCAAACAGACACCTATAGGGGCTAAACTCCTTGGAGTCCTCCTAGGAGGTGAACCATGGTTCCTTGGTGGGTGTGTTAGCTCTGATTGAAAATAAAAAAGTAGTTAACCATCCTTCTACTGCCTCTTGTGTGTTATCTGCCCCCACAGGACAATCCTGGTTTGCAGTATAACGAATGACACCTGTAGGGTCTTGGGAAATATTTGGTCATGGAGGGTAGCAGACACAGAGTTTTGACTTTGCATCATAAGGATGGAGAATTCTCAGGCTACTGAGATGATAGAGGTGATTGCAAGGGGCAGTGCAGAACCCCCTGCTGACATCTTCAGGACCCCTTGAAAACTAGTTGTGATCCTGTATTTGAGAACACCTGTCACATATTAGGCACTTGAAAAGTTGGTGAATTTCAAGGCAAATTTGGCCTCCTCAGAGACTCCTCCAAGAACTGAAGAAAGTTGTCATAATAAATTACAATAGTTGCTTTTTACTGGGCACCTACCAGGTGACTGCTTATGGGAGAGACTACAAATGCTAATGTTCGTCTTGTCTTTCCTTCCCCCCTGGGTGGTCCACAGGTAGTTAGGCAGGAGCCAGTGGGCCATCCCCATGCTTCCTCTGCCATTCAGCAGCAAACACGGAGGCCCTGTGTTGATAGAGGAGCTACAAGATGGAAGCAGCATGGATCCCTGAGTCAACTGAGAATGGAAAGTCCCTGCAAACCTATATTGGAATTTATGTGCACAAAAATAAACTTTCATTGTATTAAGCCATTCATATTTCAAGCTTTGTTTGTTGCATAAGAGAGCAGTTGCTTTACCTAATTAATGGCTGAGCACTTCCTTGCGTTGTCAGGCTCTTAAATATTGTAATTACCAATGGCACTTACTGAAAAACATTCTGAAAATATAGATCAATCACAATTCTCCCCTTTAACCGGCCAAATTCAGCCCTCTCCTCAGAGGTAACTACCATTAATCTGCTGTGTATTATTTTAAACACGATTATAGGCTTTTCTATAGATGCACTATACTTTTTTGTTCATTTGACAAATGTTTAAATCATTTGTTGCCATTGTTATAATATTTTAATATATACACTGCATGGAAATAACAGACACTTTTTCAAACACTGGCAATGAGATTTTAGGTATGGGGCCAGCTGTCAGTTGTCTTATGGTCATTGAGGAAAAACTAAAGAATTCTGAGTACTTAAGTACTAATAGTTACAAATTTTGTTCTCTTCAACTTTTCGTTAAGAAATTCTAATAGATAATATACATACTACTACTACTGCTACTACACATACACACAACCCCTGTGCCTGTGTATTTGTGGCTCCTATTATATATATACAGTTATATATTGTATTTCAGGTCTCTTGGCATTTTTTTGTCTAATTCTAAGCTTAGACTTTTCAATACCCAGACATTTACCTCCTCTAACCTAGTGTATCTGTTTTGAGCAGCTGGAAGCTCTGCAGTAACTAGTACCTCATCCTAAATAGAACAAGGGGCTACAGGTCCCAGGTAACTAAAGGCTGAGATTCCATGATGCATCCTACGTCTAACTGGTAGATAGCAGTTGTCAAAATTTTAGATGTGAGACATCACATTCCAACTGAAGCCTTCAAAAGAAGTTCAATCCATGAATATGAAGAAGGCAGAGCAGTCTGACCGAAGTGGGGACTGCAAGCCCAGAGTCCTGCCTACCCACTACCTTGCTCTATCAGCACACTGGCCCTGTCATCCAGCCACAGAACTCTCGGGTTCCCTGTGAGCACTGCCTGGGAAGCTGTGTGCTAGAAGCCCCTCCCTCAGCCGTGGACCCCATCATGCCCCCACTCAGGCACCTATCTGTGTGGCCTCCATTCTGCCTGGAGCACTGAATCCCAATTTTGCTGCCTGGCTTTCCAGCATGGCCTACACCTCGGGAGCCCCTGTCGCTGCATCCCCAGCACACCTTCCCTCCCATGTCTTGTTCTCCCCTCCTCACTGCCCAGCCCTGACCTAGCCACAGGCACACAGTGTCCTCCTAGTCATACACCTAGTGTCCCTTCTCAGCATGGAACTGGCTGTCTTCCCTGCAATCCCCCCGCCCCCTCAGGATTTTGTTAGGATTCTTCACAGGCTTTTCCTTCCTGCTGACCCGGGTCCCTGTCTCTTCCTTCCTTCCTTCCCAGCCTTGCTTGGAACTCTCTTGGGCAGAGGCCTCTGCTAGTGCCTTTGCCCAGCAGCTTCTCAGCACCAATAACGTGAATGGCTTTCTCTGACTTCTTAATACAGAAGCGAAACCCTCCAAGAACTCTAATGTCACATGAATGATGAGGAGTTCTATTCTAATGGGAACAGGAACTATTCCCAGCCCCATGTGAGCTCCAAAGCTCTCCTTCTGTGTGGCAATCTTCTGTCTAGCATTGTCCTGTAAATTCCAGCTACCTTGGCTTCCCTGGCCTCCCAGCTCCATCCCCTCAACTCAAGGAGACTGTCCAGACTCCAGCCCTGTGCACTGTGGGCTGCATTATCTTCCCAGGCAATGAACCGGGGGATTGTAGGACCTACCTCATTTGCTTTCCATTTCTTAGAGGTCACTGTCCTCCATGGTCTAATGTCCATTAAAATGAAAATTGATGTTTATTTCATCTGGATTTTTAGGTATATCAGTTAGCAGTTCAGTTCCTGTTACTCCATTGTGGCTAGAAACAGAAGTCCTATAATCCAAATTTGAAAGCTACCTTATCTAGGCATGACAAATGTCCCAAAATTTCAATCATACTCAAATTAAAATCAGGACTGAAAGGCTGTAGGACATATTTATGTAAATATAGATATACATACAGCAGGGATAATATATAGCAAAATACCAACAATGTTTTTCTCTGCTAGTGGAAATGTGATTTTTAAAATTTTCTTATTTATGGTTTAAAAATTTTCCAACATTTATGAAACACATATGAATTACCTCTATAATTTTAAATATAAATATTTTTAAATG
>JAVSCE010021454.1:0-17604 GCA_032199065.1 Smutsia gigantea | reverse complement strand
AGCATGGGATGCATTTCCATTTGTTAGTGTCCTCTTTAATGTCTCTTACGAGTGTCTTGTAGTTTTCAGAGTACAGGTCTTTCACTTCCTTCGTTAGGTTTATTCCTAGGTATTTTATTCTTTTTGATGCAATTGTGAATTAAATTGTTTTTCTGATTTCTCTTTCTGTTTGTTCATCGTTAGGGTATAGGAAAACAACAGATTTCTGTGTGTTAATTTTGTATCCTGCAACTTTGCTGAATTCAGATATTAGTTCTAGTAGTTTTGGAGTGGAGTCTTGAGGGTTTTTTATGTCAGTATCATGTCATCTGCAAATAGTGACAATTTGACTTCTTCTTTACCAATCTGGATGCCTTGTGTTTCTTTGTTTTGTCTTATTCCCGTGGCTAGGACCTCCAGTACTGTGTTGAATAACAGTGGAGAGAGTGGGCATCCCTGTCTTGTTCCCGATCTTAGATGAAAAGCTTTCAGCTTCTCGCCGTTAAGTATGATGTTAGCTGTGGGTTTGTCATATATAGCCTTTATGATGTTGAGGTACTTGCCATCTATACACATTTTGTTGAGAGTTTTAATCAGGAATGGATGCTGAATTTTGTCAAATGCTTTTTCAGCATCTATGGAGATGATCATGTGGTTTTTGTTCTTCTTTTTGTTGATGTGGTGGATGATGTTGATGGATTTTCGAATGTTGTACCATCCTTGCATCCCTGGGATAAATCCCACTTGATCATGGTGTATGATCCTCTTGATGTATTTTTGAATTCGGTTTGCTAATATTTTGTTGAGTATTTTTGCATCTACGTTCATCAGGGATATTGGTCTGTAATTTTCTTTTTTGGTGAGGTCTTTGCCAGGTTTTGGTATTAGAGTGATGCTGGCTTCATAGAATGAGTTTGGAAGTATTCCCTCCTCTTCTATTTTTTGGAAAAGTTTAAGGAGAATGGGTGTTATTTCTTCTCTATATGTCTGGTAGAATTCAGAGGTGAATCCATCTGGTCTGGGGGTTTTGTTCTTGGGTAGTTTTTTGATTACCGATTCAATTTCATTGCTGGTGATTGGTCTGTTTAGTTTTTCTGTTTCTTGCTTGGTCAGTTTTGGAAGGTTGTATTTTTCTAAGAAGTTGTCCGTTTTTTCTAGGTTTTTCAGCTTGTTAGCATATAGATTCTCATAATATTCTCGTATAATTCTTGGTATTTCTGTGGGATCCGTCGTGATTTTTCCTTTCTCATTTCTGATTCTGTTTATGTGTGTAGATTCTCTTTTTCTCTTAATGAGTCTGGCTAGGGGTTTATCTATTTTGTTTATTTTTTCAAAGAACCAGCTCTTGGTTTCATTGATTTTTTCTATTGTTTTATTCTTCTCAATTTTATTTATTTCTTCTCTGATCTTTATTATGTCCCTCCTTCTGGTGACTTTGGGCCTCATTTGTTCTTCTTTTTCCAATTTCAGTAATTGTGTCTTTAGACTATTCATTTGGGAATGTTCTTCCTTCTTTAAATAGGCCTGGATTGCAATATACTTTCCTCTTAGAACTGCCTTTGCTGCGTCCCACAGAAGTTGTGGCTTTGTGTTGTTGTTGTCATTAGTCTCCATATATTCTTTGATTTCTGTTTTGATTTGGTCGTTAACCCATTGATTAATTAGGAGAGTGTTGTTAAGTCTCCATGTATTTGTGAGCCTTTTTGATTTCTTTCTGAAATTTATTTCTAGTTTTATACCTTTGGTGATCTGAGAAGTTGGTTGGTAGGATTTCAATATTTTTGACTTTACTGAGGTTCTTTTTGTGGCCTAGTATGTGGTCTATTCTGGAAAATGTTCCATGTGCACTTGAGAAGAATGTGTATCCTGTTGCTTTTGGGTGCAGAGTTCTGTAGATGTCTGTTAGGTCCATCTGTTCTAGTGTGTTGTTCAGTGCCTCTGTGTCTTTACTTATTTTCTGTCTGGTTGATCTGTCCTCTGGAGTGAGTGGTGTATTGAAGTCTCCTAAAATGAATGCATTGCTGTCTATCTCCTCCTTTAATTCTGTTAGTATTTGTTTCACATATGCTGGCGCTCCTGTGTTGGGTGCATATATATTTATAATGGTTATATCTTCTTGTTGGACTGACCCCTTTATCATTATGTAATGTCCTTCTTTATCTCTTGCTCCTTTCTTCATTTTGAAGTCTATTTTGTCTGATACAAGTACTGCAACACCTGCTCTTTTCTCCTTGTTGTTTGAATGAAATATCTTTTTCCAATCTTTCACTTTTAGTCTGTGTATGTCTTTGGGTTTAAAGTGAGTCTCTGAAGGCAGCATATAGATGGGTCTTGTTTTCTTATCCATTCAGTGACTCTATGTCCTTTGACTGGTGCATTCAGTCCATTTACATTTAGGGTGATTATGGATAGGTATGTACTTATTGGCATTGCAGGCTTCAGATTCGTGGTTATCAAAGGTTCAAGGTTAACTTCCCTACTATCTAAAAGTCTAACAACTAACTTAATATGCTATTACAAACACAATCTAAAGGTTCTTTTTTTGTTTGTTTCCTCCTTTTTCTTTCTATTCCATTCTTTATATATTAGGTATCATATTCTGTACTATTTTTCTATCCCTTGATTCACTTTGGGGATAGTTTATTTTATTTTGCATTTTCTTAGTAATTAGCTGTTCTGTTTTCTTTACTGTGGTTTTATTACCTCTGGTAACAGCTATTAATCTGTAGGAACACTTCCATCTATAGCAGTCCCTCCAAAATACACTGTAGAGATGGTTTATGGGAGGCAAATTCTCTCAGCTTTTGCTTATCTGGGAATTGTTTAATCTCTCCTTCAAATTTAAATGATAATCTTGCCAGATAAAGTAATCTTGGTTCAAGGCCCTTGTGCTTCATTGTATTAAATACATCATGCCACTCCCTTCTGGCCTGTAAGGTTTCTGCTGAGAAGTCTGCTGATAGCCTGATGGATTTTTCTTTGTATGTGATCCTATTTCTCTCTCTGGCTGCTTTTAATAGTCTGTCCTTATCCTTGATCTTTACCATTTTAATTACTATATGTCTTGCTGTTGTCTTCCTTGGGTCCCTTGTGTTGGGAGATCTGCGCACCTCCATGGCCTGAGAGACTATCTCCTTCCCCAGATTGGGGAATTTTTCAGCAGTCACCTCCTCAAAGATGCTTTCTATCCCTTTTTCTCTCTCTCCTTCCTCTGGTACCCCTATAATGCAAATATTGTTCCGTTTGGATTGGTCACACAGTTCTCTCAATATTCTTTCATTGTTAGAGATCCTTTTTTCTCTCTGTGCCTCAGCTTCTTTGTATTCCTCTTCTCTAGTTTCTATTTCATTTATTGTCTCCTCCACTGTATCCAATCTGCTTTTAATACCGTCCATTGTGTTCTTCAATGATTGGATCTCTGAACGGAATTCATTCCTGAGTTCTTGAATATCTTTCTGTACCTCCATGAGCATGTTAATGATTTTTATTTTGAACTCCCTTTCAGGGAGAGTCATAAGGTCCATATCATTTAAATCTTTCTCAGGAGTTGTATTCATAATTTTACTCTGGACCTGGTTCCTTTGGCGTTTCATATTTGTGTATGGCGCCCTCTAGTGCCCAGAAGCTCTACTCTCTGGAGCTGCTCAGCCCCTGAAGCAATGTGGGGATTGTAGGGGAGTGGTATTGGTGCCTCCAGGGAGGAAAGGGCTGTTTCCTGGTTCCTGGCTGCTATGCCTGTCTCCACTGCCTGAACCAGTGGGCTGAGCACACAGGTATAAGCCTCTGTGCTTTGCGTTTTTAGTTACTGTAGACAGATCTTCCCTCTGGCTGGCCTAACACCAGGGAAGGATTTCCCGGTTTGCAAGCCAGGTGGGGCTGGCCAGAAGAAAGGCGCACTAGTCTGCCTGTCACAGAAGGGGTTCTTGGAGCTGTGTAGGTAGCCAGGGAGCTGGAGCACCTGAAGATTGTGAAAGCTCCCAACCTGCTGGGCAGAGTGCACCCGGACAATTTTGTCTGCCTGTCCTTTCTCCTGAGCAGTAAGCTCCGTGCAATCCTTGCCCCTTTAGCAGCCCTCTTTCTAAGGGCTTCTTTGTTAGGAAGTCGCTCAGACTGCTCGCCTTTCTTTTGTCCCTGAGCAGCTGGGTATGGATCCCTGCTTTCACAAGCAGGTGGATTCTTAGTCTCTCCAGGAATTCTGCCTGTCTTAGCTTTCCAACCCCCTAATTACGAGAGTATCGTGCAAGCACCATGAAATGTAGGTTTGTGCTCCCAGAGCAGATCTCCAGAGTTAGGTATTCAGCAGTCCCAGTTCTCCACTCCCTCCCTGCTCAGTTCCTGTTCCTCCTGCAGGTGAGCTGGGGTGGGGGAAGGGCTTGGATCCCTTAGGACCACAGCTTTAGTAAGTTACCCTTTTCTGTGAGGGCTGCTCTTGTCTCCAGGTCTATGCAGTTTTTTGCCGTCCTCTTTCCCGTTGCTCTTTCAAGAGTAGTTGTAGTAGCTTTATTTTCATATTATATGAGGTTTTAGGAGGAAGCCTCTGTCTCACCTCTCACGCCGCCATCTTTAATCCTCCTCTCGCATTCAATCTTATTTAAGCAGATGATAGTTGAAATAATTAGGAAGTGAATGTGGGTGTGGCTTTTTTTTCTATTTAGGCCAGTCAGTAAGTGAACAACCATTATTAAAAACATTTAATTTAAGCTCTTTAAACAAAATAAGCCAAAGAAATAATGGTTCTTTAGCTTCAAAAATATTTGAAAGAGCATAAGTGAAAATCGAAACTTTAAAATTATTCATCTTTCTCTTTATTCACAGAGTAGAAAGGAAAGAAACTAAAATTTTTTTTCTTTAGGCCTTTAATTCCCATGTGATCTCAAGTTTTAAGGGTATTGATCCAAAAAACTATTACACATAGTAGGTGCATACAGAGTATTCATGTTTGTTTGCAAAAATTTCTGTAATAGTCACTTTTTGCTCCTACAATTAGTGGTTGGCAAAACTGGTGGCTGTCCATTTTGAAGGCATCTCTTCACTTAAGGAGTCATCTTACCTCCATGTATTGAGACAGTGGAAGGAAGACTGAGAAATGTATCCTTTGACAGAAAGGGAATGGCTTGGGTGGGGGATTGTTGGGGCTTAGAACACTGTAAACACGGTTGTGGCTGAATGACCTACTCTCTCTACTGTCTTTCCTGCTACAAGAGCTACACGTGCTGCTCATGACTATAGGCTGATAAATAAAATGAAAATCTGATAGCTTTTGTTTTATGATTTTGTTCACGGAAAGGTTCAAATAGAAATTCATCTTGAAACTACTTATGTTGGTTTCATTTTCATTTGAGTTTGGAATTTAAGTAAACATTTCCTTGTCCTCTTGCTTTCCCTAATGATAGGTATTATAATAGGTATTATATTAGAGAACTCTACTCATCTTGGTATTTAAGAAAAACAACAAACTGTTGTGAAGGTAACTCTGTCCCTAACTCTAAAGATAAAAGCAGGCACAGTGTGAAAGCTCAGTGTCCTTTCCCTCCTGTCCCCACCCACCCAGGTTCTCTCTGTTAATATGTTCTTTGTGTCCTTCTAAAGATTGTGTATGCTCCCCACTCATAAACTTATGCAGCCCCCACTCCCGGCATGCCTACACCCAAATCGTGGCATATAGTACATACTATAAGGTATTTTTCTTTTTCCCCTTTTCAGCCTATCCTTACAGATCAGTAATTATACAACTACCTTATTCTTTTTTAACAGATACTGTATAATACTCCACTGCATGGATGTACCACAATTTATCCAGTCTAATATTAATTGTCATTTAGGGTATTTCTGATTTTTTTGTTATTACAAATAATGCTGCATAAATGTCCTTATGTCTATCATTTCACAATTGTAATGGTTTATCTGTAGGAAAAGTTGATAATGAATTTGTTGGGTCAAAGCATATGTGGCATGATGATTTTTTCCAACATTTTTTTTAGGAACATTTTTAAACATACAGGAAAGTTGAGAGAGTTTGATGCTGGATGTCTATATTGCCACCACCTGGATTCTACTACTGACAGTTTAACTATACTTGCCTTTTCACTTATCTGTCCATATAACTGTCCCTTCACCCATGGAGGCATGTTAAGTATGTACATGTATCTCTATAACCCAAACCCTCATCAAGGTACAGAGCATTCCCATCACCCCAGAATGTTCCCTTTCGCCCCCTCCCAGACAGTCCCTACCCTGAATTAGACTCCTTAGTTGTAAAATCAATTTATCCCCCAACTAGAAGTGCTTGAGAGTATCCTGCACCTTTTCTGACACTGTGCAGTTAAAGTTTTTGATGTGCAAAATGGTATTTGATAGTTTTAAGCTGTATTTCTTTTATTGTGAATTAAGCATACAGTTCCTAAGTCACTTGTATTTCCTTTTCTGTGAGTTCTTCTTATTTGCCCATTTTTGTTGGGTTTTAGGTCTTAGCATGCTTTATTTTATTTGAGTAACCATTTACATTCAATAAAACATTCATATGTATCTACTGACTACTTAGAATTTTTGATAAAGTTTACATATGTTCTATGATGCGTCTAGTGTTCTGTTACTGGTGCAAGTCATTGTCTTTTTAAAAATATTTTTAAATTCCAGGAGTAGTAAAAATTCACTGTAGTAAAACTAGAAAATACAGTGAAAGAAAAAGCACCATCCATAATTGTACCATTTAAAAGAAACCATTATTAATGTTTAGATGTATTTTCTCCCAACACATATGTGTGTGTGTATGAAATATATTGTGCATAGTGTTTTGCAATTTGTTTTTATGCATGGTATTTTGGGAGCTTCTTTCCCCATTGTTAAAGAGACTTCTATAAGATGGCTGGGCCAGAACAAGAATGTTTGTGCTGTAGACAAAGGGTAGTCATGAAGCAGTAATATTGTCATGGTTAAGAGCATTGACTCGGAAGCTAGACTGCCAGGGCTCAGATACATGCCTTGCTATTTACTAACTGTGACCTTAAGCAAAATACTTAACTTTACCATGCCTGTTTGCTCATCTGCAAAATGGAGATAATACTGCCCATCTTGTGATATTACTGTGAGGATTAAATTAGTTTATATAGGAAAGTTCCCACAGTAGTGCCTGGATGTAGTATTTGCTATTGAAATGTTAACTTAATAGCTGCTGCTGCTTTTGTTTTTTTGAGATAGTACCCAAGAAAAGACATACAGGATGAGTATCAGAGGGCAGAGTAGGAAGTTGTATTGGCCATATGATGTGGAATTTCTCTGCTTTAGGGGATTAGGGCCGAGGAATAATTTGCGATTTAAAGTTGTTGGCCTAAGAATTCACTTCATGTCAAGTAGTGCAGAGCCTCAAGTAGGTTCTTGAACAAATAGTCCTTTCAATAGAGAAATTGGGGCCTGCTCTTTCAAGAGTATTTGTAGACTAGGATGTGAATCAAGCCCAGCCGGAACTAGGCTTATTCATAAACCAAAAGATTTTGTAGAGCCAAAGTAGGGCTTTCCTTGACAAGTATGAAAAATACATCGAAATTAGATGCATAGGAGAGAAGGGAAAAATAATATTATCTTTCCTCTAATGATAATGTGAGTGGTATTTTTCTCTGATTTGTGTAGTAATGCTTGGGTACTTTCTATGGCTTCTTTCAGCCATTTTGGCCCCTTGTGTTCTCCAACAGTTGGCATTTAAGTACCTTTTATGCATAAGCTATTGTTATCTAAGAGGTTATACATACCAAATAAGTGATAATGTAATATGTGTGACAGTTTAAGGTGAAAGGAGTGTCTGGAAAGACAAAAAAGAGGTACTAGTTAAAATTAGAGAATGATGAATTAAAATTAGAAGGACAACATGAGATGTGATGGTTGTGTACCATATAGAGTTTGATTTAATATCCTTATTTATGCTCAGTGCCAGCAGCTATTATTTTGAGTTAGGTGGCTGTTTTGGCCTTTCTAACGTCTTCAAACATCTTCAACTCAATGGTAGTTGTAATTGACATATATGCCTTTAATCTGAAAGCCAGAGTAATGTAAATACATTTTGAAATAGGTGAATATATTGTTCCTTTCCTCCAAAATTGAGAGAATGAAGAACTGTAATGAGAGAAAATAATTGCAAATCGTATATCTGATAAGGGACTTGTATCTAGTATATATAAAGAACTCTTAAAACTTAATAATAAAACAACAAATAACCCAATTTAAAAAATGGTCAAAGGATCTGAATAGAAAATTCTCTAAAGGTGGTATACAATGGCCAATAAGCCCATGGAGGGATTCTCAACATCATTAGTTATTAGATGAGATACTTTCACACCAACTATGATGGCTATAATCACAAGAATAGACAATAACAAGTGTTGATAAAGAAGTCAAGAAATTGGAACCCTCATAACACTGCTAGTGGGAATGTAAAATGGTATAGCCACTTAGAAAAACAGTGTGGCAGTTCCTCAAAAGGCTAAACATGGAGTGACCGTTTGACCAGTAATTCCACTCCTAGGTATAGACCCTGGCAAAATGTAAACATATATCCCCCGCAAAGACTTGTACGTTAATATTCATAAGTTATTCATAATAGCACAAAAGTTGGGAATAACCCAAATGTCCATCAACTGATGAATAGATAAAATGTAGTATATCCATACAATGGAAGATTATTTGGCAATAAGAAGAAATTAAATACTGTTTGTACTACAACATGGATATGCCTTGAAATTATACTGTGTGAAAGAAGCCAGACACAAAAGGCTATGTATTGTATAATTCCATTTATATGAAATATCCAGAATAACATCTATAGAGACAGAAAGTACATTAGTTGGCCAGGGCTGGGGTTAATGGGAAGACTCGAGATTTATAGCTGAGGAGTACTGGGTTTTTTTTTGAGGTGACAAAAGCATTCTAAAATTGTAATGGTTGCACAACTCTGTGACTACACTAAAAACCAGTGAATTGTACACTTAAATTGGTGAATTGTATCTCAATAAAGGTGTTATGGGAAATCACTAATAGAACTGAAAAACTGAAAATTAACCGATTCCATTCCTGAGGTTCCTTTCTTACTAAAATTGATTCTAGGAGAGGCCTCAGGATTTCCTTGGTAAAAATTATTTATGCTCCTCCTTCTCCCAACAAATTGCTTGCTCATTACATTTTTTGATATGACTCAGCACCACGTTTTCTGTCACTATGTGGGTTTTATTATTATATGTGTGAGAAATTCTATTCTATTAGAAATAAGCAGTCTTCCATTTTAATTATCTTTTAATAGACTTTCATCAATATTTAAAGCCAACATTGTGATTTTTGTAGCCCTATTCTTAAACTGATGGCTTTCGGGGAATAGGTTTAAGAACTTTTTAAAAAATCGGGGAAGATAGTATTAATAATACTAATTTTTTCTCTGTATTGCTTTTGTATAAAGGTCTCTGTTATTTATCCATGTGCCCAACTAGTATATGGTAATTTAACATTCAATATAAAGTAGAGGTGGAACTAGTATTAAATGCAGCATTAAAATGATAGTTTGCATTTGGTTGGATATTAATACTTTTGTAGTATGTCATTTGGGCATATTAGTAGCTTTAGAAGTTTCTGCAGTAATGAAATTTAACCAAAGATGTTTCCTAAAATTTCCTCATGAATATTTTGTAAACTTAATACCCATGGATTACACTTGGGAAACACTGCTCTATGGAGTGCATTACATATGGAAGTGAATTTTTAAATTTTGTTGAAAGAATATAAGAGTCTTTTCAATATTTATAAGTTTTTAGGCTTAGAATGTGACATCAAACCATAACTCTGAAAATAAACCACCCATTTCCCTTAATGCATTTTTTTTAAGAAATTAAAGTGTTACATGCACATTATTTTAAAAGTACCATGAGAAACAACACATCTCTAATCTCTCCCAGAGGAAAATATTTGTTTAGGTTCTTCATAACTCTTGTATAAATTACAAATTTAAAAATAATCCTTATTGAAGTAAAACGCACTCTCAGAAAAGTATACAGATCATAAATGTTTATGCTTGATGGATTTTCACGAAGTGAACATCTGTGTTACCCCATCTAGATCAACAAGTAGAATATTGCCAAGCACCCCAGAAGGCCCTACCCAGAATGGTAACCACTATCTTA
Source organism: Smutsia gigantea (assembly GCA_032199065.1). Lineage (NCBI taxonomy): Eukaryota > Metazoa > Chordata > Mammalia > Pholidota > Manidae > Smutsia > Smutsia gigantea. The sequence continues at coordinate 7,468 of JAVSCE010021454.1, read as the reverse complement.
ATTTCCAGCACCACCAATTAGCTTTTTTTGGACTTTATATATAAATGGTTTCCTACAATATGTATTCTTCTGGCACTTCCCTTGCAACATTCTGTGAGAGTCATCTGTGTTGCTGCGTCTAGCAGTAGTTCATTCTCATTGCTAGATGGTGTGAACATACTCTAATATATCCGTTCTTCTGTTGATAGAAAGTTGAGTTGATTCCATTTGGGGGCAATTACAAATAGTGCTGCTTTAAACATTCTTGGCCTTTGGCTTCACATATGTACACACTTGGGTAAAATCCAGGAATAGAATTAACTGGGTTGGAAGGTATCCATATTGCCAAAGAGTTTTTCAGAGTGGCTGTACCAGTTTGTTCTTCCAGAAGCACAGTACTTTATCAACTTTGATTATAAAAGATAAGAATTTAGTTTTCTTAAACTCTTCATCCCCTGCTACTTTGATACTTTATTTTTAGTTCTTCAGTTGGATTGTAAATTGAAGTAATAAATCTCTGTTCTCCTGTTAACTTTGGAAAGTAGCTTTTGTCCATTTGTGATAAAACAAAGATTAGACATGTCCCGCTTCAATTGTATTATTTGGAAAAGGAAGAGGCTCTCTTTAATACAGAGGAATTGTACAGAATTTAAATTTGTTCCACACCATATGATCAAGTAGTGTTAAGGGGTGAAAAGAGCCCCCTATATATATGGGGTTAACAATATGATAGAAGGGAAAGTAAGGTAAAATTACTGATTTGAGAATAAAATACTAGAATAAAGCCATCTTCCATGCTTACTACCTATATTTGTTAGGGCAGGGATAGCTACTTAAAACATTTTTTTCTCAAACGTTCTGTGGCTTAACATGAGAGAGAAATATATTTTCTTGCTCATCTAATAGCCCACATGGGATTTCTTATAAGAAGGGCAGCCTTCTTTATGTGTATGTGGGATTTTGGGGCCCAGTCTTCATTCAGCCGGAGTGGGGAAGAGACTCTGGAGAAAGCATGTGCTTCTAAGAATAAAAGTCTTATTGCAAGAGACAGTCAACACTCTGGCTCACATTCCATTGGTGGGAACTTCACATGGGTGCCCCACTATGGAGAAATAAGACGCTGGAAAATGTAGTCCTGGACTGAGCAGCACCAGCTCCACAGGATATTGGTGGAACACGGGTTTTTGCTGGATAACTAGTGAGCCATCTCAATCATCTCCTTGCAGATAAGAGCAGAATAATTAATATTAACTTGCAATAATTTAATGTTTTTAAGGTGCTGATTGTTTTAAGTGGTGAATTTTTATAGAGAGGTAAGTGTAGATTTATAGCTAAATGGTATTTCTTGTTCATTTGGTACCACTTAATTGTATAATTAGTTTTAACTTTAGTTTTCTTATACTTTACAGGTAGGTCACCTCTCAGTGAAACTTAGAAACTACCGTAGTTACACTTATTTTACAAACCACAAAGAAAGAAGAGACCTGCCAACCTGTGGTGTCCCACTGGATGTAAACATTGATTACATTTGGTTTAACCCCCTTTTCCATCTTTTTCTCTTTCCTCTTATCTAGTTTGTGATTGGCACAATGGAAGAAGCTGGAATATGTGAGCTAGGGGTAAAAGCAGATATGTTGTGTAACTCTCAATCAAATGATATTCTTCAACATCAAGATTCAAATTGTGATGGCCAAAGTGACAAGCATTCACGGGAAGAGGAGGAAGGCAGTGACTTTATAACAAAGAACAGGAGTTTGGTGAGCCCGGCGTTCTGCACACAAGAGTCAAGAGAGGAAATTCCTAGGCGCGGAGCCCGAACAGATCCCCCTGATGGTCAGCAAGATTCAGAGTGCAACCGGAACAAAGACAAAACCTTAGGTAATAATCTCTGTTCAGTGGATGGACATTTTCACATGCTGCTCATTTTTGACTTCTGTTTTCTTCAGCACAGGTGACTATGAACGTGACTGAGGTGGGTATTATTTAGCTAATAAACCTCTTGTCTTCAGCGGGGCCAGTCTGCCCATCTGCTGTAGTATGTGCAGAGTAGGAACTAATTTCTGTCTGAATAAGCAAGAATTGGCTTTCTTGACAAAATTTGGGGCCATCTTGACAGAAGCAGTATTTGACTTGGCTTATTTGCATCTTTAATGTAGTCTGACCAAAATTTAGTGTGAAAACTGTATATTTGATCACTTCATAGAAAAGCTAGTCAAAAAACTAGAGATGACATAAAGTCTATAGCTCAGCAAGTAGGTTAAGACTGGCTTTCAATGAGTGGTATGTTCTCTTTCCTGCTGTTTGAGATTGAAGACCTAAGAACGTGATATGTTAAATCTCTTTATAAAATCTGAAATCCCCTTTTATTTTATCCTTACTGGTTGGCCCGTAGTTTTAATACTAAGATTCAATGTTTGATTTGTATGGTTTTCTCTGTAGAATTACCCTTTTTATTAAATCCACTTTCTGCTAACTTGGAAAATGTAGAAATTTGTAGAAATATGAAAAATAATTTTAACTGCTTATAAACAAGACAAATTTCTTCAATACCAGCGGCCCCAAAGTATGTGTGTAAAAGCAGGTAGTGTTTTAAAAAGTTACACATGATGTTACCATGTGACCCAGCAATTCTACCTCTAGGTATGCACCCAAGAAGATGGAAAATGGGTTCACAGAAAAATGTGTACAGGAGTACTAGTGGCAGCATTATTCGTAATAGCCAAAAAGTTCAAACAACACAGTTATCTGTCAGCTGATGAAAAAATTAACAAAATGTGATCTATCTGCACAATGAAATATTTAGCTATAAAAGGGAATGGTGTACTCTTAATCCCACATGGGTGAACCTCAAAAACATTAAGTGAAAGGAACCAGACACCAAAGGCCACGTATTGTGATTCCATTTTCAGAATCAGCAAGTCCATGGAGACAGAAAATAAGAGGAGAGGTTGGTAGTGGCCTGGAGGAGGGAACAGTGGGGGGAGTGCTGGTGGGCCTGGGGTGATACACATGTTCTGAGGTTACACAATAGTGATGGTTACACAACTTTGTGAATATATTCAGTTGTTTACTTTTAAGTGAAAAGGTAAATTTTGTGGCTATGTGAATTGTATCTCAGGGAAAAAAAACCGAGTGTGAGTTTTAAAGTCTTCAAGGAGTGACTGGGGAAAAAAAATCTTCCTAAAAATTGCAGGTCATATTATAGACATTTCTTTTAAAATTCTTACTGGCCTTGGGCTGGATGAGAGAAGGTTTTGTTACTAATATTTTATGTGGATGGAAAAGTATTCTATTTTGAAGTTAGTCTGCTTTTTTTCCTTATAGCAGTCTATACCATGTAGCAAAGTAATTTCAATATATATTTTTAAATGAAATATCCTGCATGTAAATAGTGAGCATTAAAAAAAAATTAAAAAGATACTTACCAGCCAGCTTAAGAAATAAAACATCACTTATTTTTTTTCCTTACTCATACATTTAGGCATTATTACTTATTTAGAAACACCATTTGTCCCCTTCTGTCCTCAGCCACCTGCTTCTCTTTGCCATAGTCCTTAAAGTACTGTTAAACTTTGTCCCCCAAGGGAAGAGTCATCTTTACATCCTTTTATTTACACTAAACTTAGTTAACACACAGAATGTGCTTACTAAATCATCAGAAGTTACTTAAATTGTTTGTAGGAGAAGATAGGTGTCACAAGGGATTACGTGCCTCTCAGATAGGTAGAGAGGACCAGCTGAAATTGCCTTTGAACTTGCTTCTATATTTGTACTTGATTAGGAGGAAGCTTTTAAAAATATTCTGCCCTTTGTCTTAACATGGACATAAGGGGTTAAGCATAGGTATTTTTAAGCCTTCAGCAAGAGTTCTTACAAATAGCTAACAGTGTTAGTGAATGAAGAAATTTGGGGTGGGAAGGGTACCTGCTAATCCAGAATTTAAAAATAGGTTTCTTAATTTAGCTCTTATTTCTAGTTGTAAGCATAAATTATTTTGCCCTGGATGTCAAAACATAGGAAGTGTTACGTAGAATTTACAGGTTACATTTGATGTCATTCTTCTTCCGGACTTATTTCTTATCTTGTTAATCATCAGGAAAAGAAGTCTTATTACTGATGCAAGCCCTAAACACCCTTTCAACTCCAGAAGAGAAGCTGGCAGCTCTCTGTAAGAAATGTGCTGATCTTGTGAGTATTAAATCAAGGTGCAAGATCCATATAAAATAGATGGCAAAATGTTATGTGCTTGATAAGCTTTTAAAAATATGATTTTGATGTAGCTTTAAATGTTAAATTATATTTTATTCCAAAATTGAAGAGGAGAATCTGATTTCTTGGGGCTTTTTATTGCTTGTATGACTTATAAGGTGATAAGTACAGAACATTATAATGCTAAGATGCAGCATAAGCTGTCTGAAATTCAGTCTTAGATTTCTAAGTCATATTTTCATTCCTGTGTTGTGATGCTTCAGGTGCCAGTCAGTTGGGGTGTAGTGGTTCCCATATTTAACTTTTCCCAAGGGAATTCGAGAGATAAAGTCTCTGCCCATTGTGATCGAAATTGTGAGTTAGATGAAATCATCTACTAAAACAATACTGTGTCTCAGTAAATATTTATTTAGCATCTACTATGTGCCAGGTATTCCTTTTTCCATCCTCCAAAGAAATGGACCTCATTTGTTCTGGGCATGTGTTACTTTAAGGAGCATCAATTCTCTTTTTAAAATTATGAAAGCAGTCTCAACATGGAAACATTGCTACTCTATTTAAGTTGAAGAATGGGGAAGTCAGAACCCTTTGAAGTAAGGGTTGTGGAACATTTTTAGAATGAATGGTTCTAATATAAATGCTAAAGTTAATGCCTTGTGAAATACTTATGAATTATCATTGACAATTTTTATGCATTTCCATGTGTTGTGAAAGCAGTTATTCCATATCATAAACATGACTTTTTGTCAATGACCAGCACTTAAAGTGAATTGTTTACTTATTACTCAGAGAACTACATTTACTTTCCTTCAGTTTATAAAGGAGTGTGTGAGTGACCCCACATAGCTGGCATTCAGCAGTCTGGCACCTTCTGTTCAGAGCAGCAGGAACCCCTGTGCATCAGTGAAAATGGCCTAGAATTGTCACTAATATAAAGATGGCAGAAAACAGTGTGGTCAGGCTGTCAGCTTCAGGAAAGAAGCACTTCCACTGGCTCTGGAAGGCCATCCCTGTGGGTTCCATTCACAGGAGGAGACACATGCAAGAAGTAGTGGAAAAAGAAGACACGAACCAAAAAGGGAAAAGAAAGAGCAGTGCAGAGGGTTAACTACTTGGTCCTGTGTTGTGACAACAGCAGACAGCAGTGAATGGATTAGGAGAAGAAAGGGCAAAGAGACTGCTGAGGGGCAGTTCTCACACCCAGCAGATCCTTGGGACTTTTTTTTTTGGTATTGAGGTATATAAGTTCCTTTCTATATTTTTGAATGTTAACCCCTTATTGGATAAATCATTTACAATTATATTCTCCCACACTGTAGGCTGCCTTTTTGTTTTGTTGATGGTGTCCTTTGCTGTACAGAAGCTTTTTAGTTTGATGTAGGCCCACCTGTTAATTTTTTATTTTGTTTTCCTTCCCTGGGGAGATTTATCCAGAACAAAATTGCTCATGTTTATGTTTAAGAAATTTTTCCTAGGTTTTCTTCTAAGAGTTTTATGGATTCATGTCTTATATTTAGGTTTTTAACCCATTTCAAGTTTATTTTTGTGTATGAAGTTAGACAGTAATCCAGTTTCATCTCTTGCATGTAACTATCCAGTATTCCCAACATCATTTATTGAAGAGACTTTCTTTCCCCATTGTATACTCTTGACTCCTTTGTCATATATTATTTGACAATAAATGTGTGGATTTATTTCTGATCTCTGTATTTGTTTCCATTGGTCCATGGGTCTGTTCTTCTCACCATATTTTAATTACCGTGCCTTTGTAGTATAGTCAGAAGTCAAGGATCATGATACATCCAGCTTTATTCTTTCTCAAATTTGCTTTGGCTATTCAAGGTCTTTTGTGGTTCCATATAGGATTATTTGCTGTAGTTCACTGAAAAATGTTGTTGGTATTTTGATAGGGATTTGATTACATCTGTAAATTGCTTTGGGCAGGAAGGCCATTTTGACAATACTAATTCTTCGTATCTATGAACATGACATAGATTTCCATTTATTTATGTCTTCTTCAATTTCTGTCATCAGTGTCTTATAGTTTTCAGAGTATAGGTCTCTCACCTCCTTGGTTAGGGTTTATTCCTAGATATTTTACTCTTTTTGATACAATTGGAAATGGAATTGTTTCTTGATTTCTTTTTCTGCTAGTTCATTGTTCGTATATAGGAAACCAACAGATTTCTGTATATTAATTTTGTATCCTGTGATTTTGTTGAATCCAGTTATTAGTTATAATAGTTTGGTGGAGCCTTTTGGGTTTCTCTATATAAAGCATTCTGTTTTCTGCAAGTAGTGACAGTTTTACCTATTTCTTACCAATTTGGATGCCTTTTATTTCTTTTTCTTATCTGATTTCCATGGCTATGACTATGTTGAATAAAAGTGGTGATAGTGGTGGGCATCCTTGTCTTGTTCCTAATTATAGAGGAAAAGCTTTCAGTTTTTCGCCAATGAGCATGATGTTAGCTGTAGGTTTGTCATATATGGCCTTTATTATGTTGGGTTATGTTCCCTCTATACCCATTTTGCTGAGAGTTTTTATTATGAATGGATGTTGAATTTTGTCAAATGTTTTTTCAGCATCTGTTGAGATGACCATATGGTTTATCTTTCCTTTGTATCACATTGATTGAATCATGAATATTGTACTTGCATCCCTGGAATAAACCCCACTTGGTTATGATGAATGACCTTTTGATGCGTTTTTGAATTGGTTTGCTAATATTTTGTTAAGGATTTTTGCATCTGTAGTTTACTTTTTTGTAGTGTCTTTGGTTTTGATATTAGAGCAATACTGGGCTTGTGGATTAAGTTTTGAAGTATTCTCTCCTCTTCATTTTTTGGAATACTTTAAGAAGTGTGGGTGTTAGTTCTTTAAATTTTTGGTACAACTTGGATGTGAAGTCATCCGGTGTTCAACTTTTGTTTGTCTGGAGTTTTTTGTTTTCAGTTACATTTCATTACTGATAATAGGTCTGTTCAGATTTTCTGTTTCCTCCTGGGTCACTATTGGAATATTGTACTTTTCTAGGAATTTGTCCATGTCTTCTAAGTTGTCCAATTTATTGGCATATAATTTTTCATAGAATTCTCTTATAATTCTTTGAATTTCTGTGTTGTCAATTGTATATTCCTTTTCCTTTCTATTTTTGTTTATTTGTGTCCTCTTTTTTTTCTTTTCTTCAGTCTGGCTAGGGATTTGTCTATTTGTTTATATTCCCAAAGAACCAGCTCTTGGTTTCATTTTTTTTTTTGTATTGTTTTCATAATCTTT
>JAVSCE010021453.1:0-16717 GCA_032199065.1 Smutsia gigantea | reverse complement strand
AAAGTTAAACTGTCCCTGTCTGCAGATGACATGATATTGTACATTAAAAACACTAAAGAATCCACTCCAAAACTACTAGATTTTAATATCTGAATACAGTAAAGTTGCAGGATACAAAATTAATGCACAGAAATATATTGCATTTCTATACACTAACAATGAAATAGCAGAAAGAGTAATCAGGAAAACAATTCCATTCACAGCTGCATCAAAAAGAATAAAATACCTAGGAATAAACCTAACCAAGGAAGTGAAAGACCTATACTCTGAAAACTGCAAGACACTCATGATGGAAACACATCCTGTGCTCATGGATAGGAAGAATTAATATTGTCAAATGGCCATCCTGCCTAAAGCAATCTACAGATTCAATGCAATTCCTATCAAAATACCAACAGCATTCTTCAACAAACTAGAGAAAATTGTTCTAAAATTCATATGGAACCACAAAAGACCACGAATAGCAAAAGTAACCCTGAGAAGGAAGAATAAAGCTGGGAGAATTATGCTTCCCAACTTCAAGCTCTACTCAAAGCCACAGCCATCAAGACAATTTGGTACTGACACAAGAACAGACCCATAGACCAGTGAAAAAGACTAGAGAGCCCTGATGTAAACCCAACCATATATGGTCAATTAATATATGATAAAGGAGCCATGGACATACAATGGGGAAATGACTGCCTCTTCAACAGCTGGTGTTGGCATAACTGGTCAGCTACATGAAGAGAAGGAAACTGGATTATTGTGTAACCCCATACACAAAAGTAAACTCGAAATGGATCAAAGACCTGAATATAAGTCATGAAACCATAAAACTCTTAGAAGAAAACGTAGGCAAAAATCTCCTGAATATAAGCATGAGCAACTTCTTCCTGAATGCATCTCCTCAAGCAAGGGAAACAAAAGCAATAATGAACTCATGGGACTACATCAAAATAAAAACTTTCTGTATGGCAAAGAACAAAAAGGCATCCTACAGTATGGGAGAATATATTTGTACATGACATAACCGACAAGGGGTTAACATCCAAAATATATAAAGAACTTACATGCTTCAACACCCCAAATGCAAATAACCCAATTAAAAAATGGGCAGAGGATATGAAGAGGCAGTTCTCCAAAGAAGAAATTCAGATGGCCAATGGGCATGTGAAAAGATGCTCCACATCGCTAATCATCAGGGAAACCCAAATTAAAACCACAATGAGATATCACCTCACACCAGTAAGGATGGCAAGTATCGAAAAGACTAAGAACAACAAATGTTGGCGAGGATGTGGAGAAAGGGAAACCCTCCTACACTGTTGGTGGGAATGTAAGCTAGTTCAACCACTGTGGAAAGCAAGATGGAGGTTCCTCAAAAAAACTAAAAATTCAAATACCATTTGACCCAGGAATCCCACTCCTTGGAACTTACCCAAAGAATACAACTTCTCAGATTCAAAAAGACATATGCACCGCAATGTGTATCGCAGCACTTTTTACAATAGCCAAGATATGGAAGCAACCTAAGTATCCATCAGTAGATGAATGGATAAGTAAGAAGTGGTACATATACACAATGGGAGTACTATTCAGCCATAAAAAAGAAACAAAGCCTACCATTTGCAACAACATGGATGGAGCTGGAGGATATTATGCTCAGTGAAATAAGCCAGGTGGGGAAAACAAGTGCCAAATGATTTCCCTCATTTGTGGAGTATAACAACGAAGCAAAACTGAAGGAACAAAATAGCAGCAGACTCAAGAGACTCCAAGAAGTAACTAGTGGTTACCAAAGGGGAGGGGTGTGGGAGGGCAAATGGAGAGGGAGGGAGAAGGGGATTGAGGGGTATTTTGTGTAGAACACATGGTGTGGGGGTCACAGGGAAAACAGTGTAACACTGAGAAGGCAAACAGTGAATCTGTGTCATCTTACTACACTGATGGACAGTGACTGCATTGGTGTTATGTGTGGGGACTTGATAATATGGGTAAATGTAGTAACCACATTGTTTTTTTATGTGAAACCTTCATAAGAATGTATATCAATAATACCTTAATAAAATATAAAAATAAAATAAACTGAGGCATCCTGCAAATAGCCATGAGAATAAACCATCTTACTTGGATCCTCCAGCACAAGTTAAGCCATCAGATAACTGTGGCCCCAGCTGAGAGCTTGACTGCTACTTCATGAGAGATCCTGAGCCAGAATTGCTCAGTTAAGCTGTTCCTGGATTTCTGACCCTCAGACACTGCATGAGATAAATGTTTGCTGCTTCAAATATTATGTTTTGGGCTAACTTGTTATAAAGCAATAAAGAATTAATAAAGATTCTGGTTCCTGGAATTGGGCAGAAGATGGAAGACCTTGGAGGAAAGTGTTAGTGAAAGTTCAAAAATCTTTGATAAAATTGCATGTGCATAACTTTGAGGAGGCTGAACTTGACATCTTACAGATTAGAAAAGTCTTATTTGATATTGGAGGTACATGGCAGAAAGTTTAGCAAATTTGTAACCTGCAGTTATGTGCAAGGTAGAAAATAGGATTAATGAACTAAGTAATCAGCTAAGATGATTTGCAGCCAGAATATTAAAGATGTCACCTGATTTCTTCTTATTGTTTACAGTAAAATGTGAGTAGAGAAAAGTTAAAGGATTGTTAAAAAGGAGCCAGAACTTGTGGATTTTAAGATTTTCAGCCTTTCCAACTGACAAAAACGTTAAAATTAGGAAATGGCTAGGAATGAAGAACAAATCTAAGGCATTAACAGGAAAATATGAAATTGATGGAGTACTTGTGAAGCCCTTTAAGACGTCAGAAAGATCTAATGTGGTACCTCAGAGTATTTCATTCAGACACAAAGGGTGTGCCTCATAGAACCTTTCAAACTATAAAGCTGCTAAGAATTAGTTTAAGGGTGTGGTATACATAAAAAACCCAAAGTAAAAAAGGGTTTACACAGAAGAGATTTATTGGTGTTGCTTTATCTAATGACATGAACTCAAAATAAAATTCACAGGAGACCCACAAAGTTTATGAGAAGTGTATTAGAATATAATTTTTTTGAGACTTTTTAAAGAAAATTGTATTACCAGGCTGCTTGTCATCCTGGACTGAAAAGGACAGAATACCAAATGAAAACAGGGTTTTACAAGCACAAAGCAGGCAGAGAAAAATTACACAGATATAAACATGGAAAAGGAAGGATAACTCAGTGGGTGTACCCAAGAGAAAAGAAGGCAGAGTTAAGAGCCATGGAGAATTACTCTCAGGCTCTGAATCTTAATAAAGGAACTACCAACCTGTTCCCAAGTGGATTTCAGAATTTCTGTGAAACTGTGTGCCTCACTTCCCCCTTTTTAATACACATCTGTAGTAGTTATCCTATCCATTTTATATTAGGTCTGTGGAAGCAGACAGTGCATGTCTTAATTTGCAGGTATTAAGATTAAGAGGAGCTCTATTTAAGGAGCTATGCTTAAGGAATTACATCAGAAAAGCCTCATCCATACCTAGACCTAATTTAGATTTCTAAAATTTGAACCAGTGCTGTAACAGGATAAGTGTTTTGGGGAGTTCTGGGAAAGGATAAGTGTATTTTGCATATTAGAAGAATGTGAATCTTTGGAGGCCAGATTGTGGTAGCCAGTCTCCCAGTATTCATGCTTTTGTATAGGCCCCTTCCACAGCGTATCAGGGATCATCTGTGGGACTAACAGAATCCAAGAGAAGTAATAATGTATATTACTTTGAGTGACTTTGGCTTCTGTCTGTCTTAGATCACTTGCTCTGGGGAAAGCCAAGTGCCATGTTGTAAGGACACTTGGGTGGCCCTGTGAATGAGCTACCTTGGAATTGGATACTCTATCCCCAGTCAAGCCTTCAGAAGACTACAGCCCAGCCAATATGCTTGACTGCAAGCTTTTGAGAGATCCTGGGCCAGAATACCTAGTTAAGCCAAAACAGTAAAATATTTTATTTGAAGCTGTTAAGTCTTGGGGTAATTTGTTATACAGCAGTAGGTGATTAATATAAGTCCATACACTGCATTGTATGTCTTCAGTCTCTTTTCATCTATTTTTCCAACTTCTCTCCCTTTCCTGCAATGTGTTTGCTCATGTCAATTTGTCCCATGATTTTCCATAGACTAGATTTTCCTGATTATGCAGCCATGGTGTTTAACATGTTCTCTGCATTTCCTAGTTCAGCTTCAATTTTTTTGGCAAAACGTTTTAGGTGATGGGTTTTCTTTTTTTATCATTGAGGCATATAGGTTTCCTTGTTGTTAGCAGCTGTTGATGTACCACAAATAAATCGATTTATTCATTAGGAATCTCAAAATGGCAATTTTCTAATTCTACCATTCTTTCATTTATTAGTATATGTATATAAAGTCCCTCTCATTTCCTATTTGGTTACCCATGGTTCAGTCCATATAGGAAAGGCAGGACAAATGCTTACTTTTTTTTTTTAACTGGTTTTCAAAATAATGACTTGATTACACAGCATCCTCCGATGTTAACCAAATAGAAACTTTTTCTTAGTTTTACTGTCATTATGACCTCACAGATTTGAAGACATGTGATGATTTGGTATGTTACAACTCATCACATGTGATATGTTCCAACCTGTGATGAGGTGAATTTCATTATGTTTGTGAACCTATGTGCCCCTATTGATACTCAAACTGTCCCATCTTTAGCCAGTGGGATGCTTTTCAGTTGTCTTCTGAGTCCATGATCTTAGTAGTCTATGATAGCTTTCTTGCTATCTTGTACAACAAAATGTTCCAGACTCATACATTTCCTGGGCTGAATTGAAATAAAATAATACTCCAATGGATTATAGACTCTCTTGAAGTTTTAAATGTATATGAATATATAATCCTTTTCTCTTTATAGTGTTTGCAATTCTCTACCATAAGACAAAGATATTTCATTATCTTGTCTTCTGAAGGTTTAATACTTTTTCCTTTCACACTTAAATCTTTAACCTCCAACTGATTTTTCTGTATGATGTTAGGTAGGGAGGTCCAATTCCATTTTCTTCCATATGTATATCCAGTAGCATTTACTTTTTGTTTTTGTTCTTCCCACTAGTCTGCAATGCCATCTAAGCAATATTACTTATAAGAATGCATCTATTACCCAATTGAAAAAGACATATGCACCCCTATGTTTATTGCAGCACTATTTACAATAGCCAAGATATGGAAGCAACCTAAGTGTCCATCAGCAGATGAATGGATAAAGAAAATGTGGTACATAAACACAATGGAATATTATTCAGCCATAAAAAGAAAAGAAATCCTACTATTTGCAACAACATGGATGGAGCTAGAGGGTATAAGTGAAATAAGCCAGGTGGAGAAAGACAAGTGCCAAATGACTTCACTTATTTGTGGAGTATAAAAACAAAACAAAACAAAACTGAAGGAACAAAATGGCAGCAGACCCACCAACTCCGAAGAGGGACTAGTGGTTACTAAAGGGGAGGGGTTGGGGAGGGTGGGTGGGAAGGGAAGGAGAAGAGGATTAAGGGTCACTAAAATTTGCAATAACATAGGTAGATCATGGGGAAAGCAGTACAGCAAGAAGACAAGTAATGACTCTATAGCACCTTACTATGCTGATAGACAGTGGCTGCAATGAGTGGTGGTGAGGACTTGATAATATGGATGAATGTTGAAACCACAATGTTGTTCATGCAAAATCTTCATAAGATTGTATATAAATGATACTTTAATTAAAAAAGAAAGAATGCATTTATTATTAGGCTTGCATTTCAGGGTAAATCAATTTCTGAACCTTAGGACAGTATCACTCTATCCTAATTACTATAGTTTTAACAGACTTATTGAGATAATTCACATATCATACAATTCATGCATTTAAAGTGTATGATGATGGAATGGAACGACTTGCTCTAGTTCACTGAAGAATGCTAAAAGAATACATTCAGATATATGTAGTCATCACCACAGTCACTTTTAGAACATTTTTATCACCTCAAAAACAAACCCTATGTCTTTTGGCGGTCACTACTCTATACCCCTATATCCCTAAACCTTACCATCTCTAAACAACCACTCACCTACTGTCTCTGTAATTGTGGACACTTCATATAAATGGAATCATTTAACGTGGATTTTTGTTTGGCTTCTTTGACATAGCATCATTTTTTCAAGGTTCATCCATGTTATTATAGCAGGTTATCAGCACTTCATTCCTTTTTACAGCCAAATAGTCTGCTGTATGGATATATAACATTTTGTTTATTCTTTGATCAGCTGATTGACATTTGTGTTGTTTCTACCTTTTGGCTATTATGAACATCTAATTTTTCTAATTTTATAATAATTCATGGTGACAAGTCAATTCTCTCTTAAATCTTACATCTTTTTCTGGATATTGACATTCTTTTTTTTAATTAAGGTATTATTGACATATACTCTTACGAAGGTTTCACATGGAAAAAAATGTGGTTACTACATTTACCCATATTATCAAGCCCCCACGAATATCCCAATGCAGTCACTGTCCATCAGTGTCGTAAGATGTCACAGAGCCCTGATTTGCCTTCTCTGTGCTACACTGTCTTCACATGAACCCTCACACCATGTGTACTAAACATAACACCCCTGAATCCCCTTCTCCCTCTCTCCCCACCTATCCTCCTCCAATCCTCGCCTTTGGTAACCACTAATCCCTTGGAGTCCCTGAGTCTGCTGCTATTTTGTTCCTTCAGTTTTGCTTCATTGTTATACTCCACAAATGAGGGAAATCATTTGGCACTTGTCTTTCTCTGCCTGGTTGATTTCACTGAGCTTAATATCCTTCAGCTCTATCCATGTTGTTGCAAATGGTAGGATTTGTTTCTTTCTTATGGCTGAATAGTATTCCATTGTGTATATGTACCACCTCTTCTTTATCCAGTCATCTACTGATGGACAATTAGGTTGCTTCCATTTTTGGCTATTGTAAATAGTGCTGTGATAAACACAGGGGTGCACATGTCTTTTTGAATCTGAGAAGTTGTATTCTTTGTGTAAATTCCAAGGAGTGGGATTCCCAGGTCAAATGGTATTTGTATTTTTAGTTTTTTGAGGAACCTCCATCTTGCTTTCCACAATGGTTGAACTAGTTTACATTCCCAGCAGCAGTGTAGGAGGGTTTCCCTTTCTCCGCATTCTCACCAGCATTTGTTGTTCTTAGTCTTTTAGATGCTCACCATCCTTACTGGTATGAGGTGGTCTCTCATTGTGGTTTTAATTTGCATTTCCCTGATGATTAGTGATGTGGAGCATCTTTTCACGTGCCCATTGGCCATCGGAATTTCTTCTTTGGAGAACTGTCTCTCCATATCCTCTGCCCATTTTTTAATCGGGTTATTTGCATTTTGGGTGTTGAGGTGTGTGAATTCTTTATATATTTTGTATGTAAGCCCCTAGTCGGATATATCATTTATGAATATATTCACCCATACTGTAGGATGACTTTTTGTTCTGTTGATGGTGTCCTTTGCCATACAGAAACTTTTTAGTTTGATGTAGTCCATGTGTTCATTTTTGCTTGTTTTCATTGCTCGAGGAGATGCATTCAGGAAGAAGTTGCTCATGCTTATATTCAGGAGATTTTTGCCTATGTTTTCTTCTAAGAGTTTTATGGTTTCATGACCTACATTCAGGTCTTTGATCCATTTCAAGTTTACATTTGTGCATGGGGTTAAACAATAATCCAGTTTCATTCTCTTGCATGTAGCTGTCCAGTTCTGCCAACGACAGTTGTTGAAGATGCTGTTTTTCCCCATTGTATGTCCATGGCTCATTTATCATATATTAACTGACCATATATGGTTGGGTTTATAACAGGGCTCTCTACTTTGTTCCATTAGTCTATGGGTCTCTTCTTGTGCCAGTACCAAATCGTCTTCATGACTGTGGCTTTGTAGTAGAGCTTGAAGTTGGGGAGCATATCCCCCCACTTTATGCTGCTTTAGCTATTCGGGGTCTTCTGTGGTTCCATATGAATTTTAGAACGACTTGCTCTAGTTCATTGAAGAATGCTGTTAGTATTTTGATAGGAATTGCATTAAATCTGTAGATTGCTTTAGGCAGGATGGCCATTTGACAATATTAATTCTTCCTATCCATGAGCATGGGATGTGTTTCCCATTTATTGGTATCTTCTTTAATTTCTCTCATGAGTATCTTGTAGTTTCCAGAGTATAGGTCTTTCACTTCCTTGGTTAGGTTTATTCCTAGGTATTTTATTCTTTTTGATGCAATTGTGAGTGGAATTGTTTTCCTGATTTTCTGCTAGTTCATCGTTAGTGTATAGGAATGCAACATATCTGTGTACTAATTTTGTATCCTGCAATTTTGCTGAATTCAGACATTAGATCTAGTAGTTTTGGAGTGGATTCTTTAGGGATTTTAAAGTACAATATCATGTCATCTGCAAACAGGGGACAGTTTAATTTCTTTCTTGCCTATCTGGATGCCTTTTTTCTTTGTGTTGTCTGATTGCCATGCTAGGACCTCCAGTACTACGTTGAATCGAAGTGGGGAGAGTGGGCATCCTTGTCTTGTTCCCGATCTTAAAGGAAAAGCTTTCAGCTTCTCACTGTTACGTATAATGTTGGCTGTGGGTTTGTCATATATGACCTTTATTATTTGGAGGTACTTGCCTTCTTTAGCCATTTTGTTGAGAGTTTCTATTATGAATGGATGTTGAATTTTGTCGAATGCTTTTTCAGCATCAATGGAGATGATCATGTGGTTTTTGTCCTTCTTTTTGTTGATGTGGTGGATGATGCTGATGGATTTTCGAATGTTGAACCATCCTTGAATCCCTGGAATAAATCCTACTTGATCATGATGGATGATCCTTTGATGTATTTTTGAATTCGGTTTGCTAATATTTTGTTGAGCATTTTTGCATTGATGTTCCTCAGGGATATTGGTCTGTAATTTTCTTTTTTTGTGGTGTCTTTGCCTGGTTTTTGGTATTAGAGTGATGCTGGCCTCATAGAATGAGTTTTAAAGTATTCCCTCTTTTTCTACTCTTTGGAAAACTTTAAGGAGGATGGGTATTAGGTCTTCACTAAATATTTGATAAAATTCAGCAGTGAAGCCACCTGGTCTAGGGATTGTGTTCTTAGTTTTTTGATCACCAATTCAATTTCATTGCTGGGAATTTGTTCAGATTTTCTGTTTCTTGCTGGGTCAGCCTTAGAAGGTTGTAGTTTTCTAGAAAGTTGTCCATTTCTTCTAGGTTATCCAGTTTGTTTGCATATAATTTTTCATAGTATTCTACAATAATTCTTTTCATTTCTGTGGTGTCCATATTGATTTTTCCTTTTTCATTTCTGATTCTGTTTATGTGTGTAGGCTCTCTTTTTTTCTTGATAAGTCTGGCTAGGGTTTTTTCCATTTTATTTTCTCGAAGAACCAGCTCTTGGTTTCATTGATTCTTTGTATTGTTTTATTCCTCTCAATTTTATTTATTTATGCTCTAATCTTTATTATGAACCTCCTTCTACTGACTTTGGGCCTCATTTTTTCTTTTTCTAGTTTCATTAATTATGAGTTTAGAGTGTTCATATGGGATTGTTCTTTTTTCCTGAGGTAGGCCTGTACTGCAATATACTTACCTCTTAGTATGGCTTTCCCTGCATCCTACAGATTTTGTGGTGTTGAATTATTGTTGTCATTTGTCTCCATATATTGCTTGATCTCTGTATTTGGTCATTGACCCATTCATTATTTAGGAGCATGTTGTGAAGCCTCCATGTGTTTGTGGGATTTTTTAATTTCCTTGCATAATTTATTTCTAGTTTCATACCTTTGTGGTCTGAAAAGTTGGTTGGTATAATTTCAATGTTTTTGAATTTACTGAGGCTCTTTTTGTGGCCTAGTATATGATCTGTTCTTGAAAATGTTCCATATGCACTTGAGAAGAATGTGTATTCTGCTCCTTTTGGGTGTAGCATTCTGTAGATGTGTCAGGTCCATCTGTGCCTGTCTCCTTACTTATTTTCTGTCTGGTTGATCTGTCCTTCAGAGTGAGTGGTGTTGAAGTTTCCTAGAATGAATGCATTTCATTCTATTTCCCCTTTTAATTCTGTTAGTATTTGTTTCACATATGTAGGTGCTCCTTTGTTGGGTGCACACATATTTATAACGGTTATATCTTCTTGTTGGTTTGACCCCTTAATCATTATGTATTGTCCTTGTCTCTTGTGACTTTCTTTGCTTTGAAGGCTATTTTGTCTGATACAAGTACTGCAACTCCTGCTTTTTTCTCCCTATTAGTTGCATGAAATATCTTTTTCCATTCCTTTACTTTCAGTCTGTGTATGTCTTTGGGTTTAAAGTGAGTCTCTTGTAGGCAGCATATAGAGGGGTCTTGTATTTTTATCCATTCAGTGACTCTGTCTTTTGATTGGTGCATTCAGTCCATTTACATTTAGGGTGATTATTGATAGGTATGTACTTCTTGCTATTGCAGGCTTTAGATTTATGGTTACCAAAGATCCAAGTTTAGGATATTGACATTCTTGACCCTTTGATGTTTCACAGAAACTTCAGAATAAATTTTTCAATTTTCCGGAAAAACTCATTTGGTACTTCTATTTCAACTGCTTTCATTTATTTAGGGAGACTTGGTATCTTAAATCTGGAGTCTCTTAACACTTGACTATGGCATATTTTTCTTATTATTAGATATTCTTTAATGTCCTTGAATAATATTTTGTGATTTTTTTCCCTTTAAAGATCTTCTATATTTTTAGACTTACTCTTATGTAATACTTTTATTTTAATAAAATATCCATATTTTTGAAATACCGTTAGTATCTTAAAAAAAAACATTTTCTAAAAGTTCATTTCTACTGAAGAGAAATACAGCTCACTTTTGTATGTTATTTTTTCCAGAGTCATTGCAAAGCTCCTACTTTGATAATTTACTTGTAACTATGTTTCTTTATTTCCATTCTATCTTTTTGTTTTGTTTTGTTTAACTGGTGGTTGTGATCTCCAATATTTTGTTTCATCATTCATTAATTTTACTTCCTTTATTCTTTTCCTAATCCCTCATGTTAAGGACAAATTCTTAGTTCTTTAATTTTCAGCCTTCCTTAGGTATTTAATGTTTTCAGTTTTCTTGCAAATACTGTCTTAACTGCATTACACAGGTGTTGATATGTAGTATTTTTTTGTCTTTGTTCAATTCTGAATGTTTTCTATTTTTCACTAAGAAACTTTAAATTTGACCCATTTTATATTGAAATGGGTTTATTTTCTAAATACATTTTCTAGACTTCTGTTGTTATTGATTTCTAACTTAGTTATACTGTGATTAAAAAATGTGATCCAAATGATAATCCTTCGAAAATTTTAAAGGCTTTTTATGGCTAAATTTTATGGTTCATGTATACTTAAAATATTTGTTATTTCTAATTTTTAGTAATGATGGACTAGGGATTTAGTCCTTCTGAGAACAATCAGAAAAGTTGGACAAAATATAAAACAATCATCTAAAGTTATTAGAGAGCTAATGAGACACTGAAAAATTCAGAAGAAGAAAAAGCAAGAGTTTTTGAACCTAGAATTTATGACAGATTTTCCTCTGGGGTATCTGCTGTTTCCTATGAATATGGCTGAGAAGCTGAACAGATCTCTAACTCATGAAACTAAAAAGACAAAAATTACAACTCAGGGCCTGATCTGCTAAACCATAGGATTCAGGTTCAAACTTCAAAGGTCTCTATCTTGGGAAAAAGAATGAACTAAAAGTAGATCTTCTCAAATTCTCACCATCTCAATCACTGACCAGATTAAAGTGATTTTGGATTACTAGTGTACAAAGCTCCTGCCAGAAGACATAATCCTTTTTTCAAGATTATCATTGTTTTAGACCTCAAAGTATAATTTCTTCACACATTAGTTCTTGCATTCAATCAAAACAATGTAAAATAACATAAGTTAACAAAATTTTATACACAAAGATAAACATACAAATAAACTTAAAAACTGTAAGTAATATAAAACAAAGAAAAGTGTAAGAAGAAACGATACAGAAAAGTGAATAGGACAATATGATAAACAAAAATTATAACAAAGAAGCTTTAGACAAAAGCAGATCCCACAATTAGTATACACAGATTTTAAAATAATTATGCTATTGTTTCAGAAAATAAAAGATCAGATTGCGATAAATAGAAACTGTAAAACAGAACTAAACAGAAATGCTTGAACTGACAACAACCAAAAAGATAACTGAAATAAATGCTTTAACAGATATCTCTGACAGGTTAGAGACTTTTTAAAAGAAAACAGTAAACTGAAAGGTAAGAATTATCCAGAATGAACTATGGAGACACAAATGAATGGATACAAAAGATATAAAGTGAAATGATCTAACATACATTTAGGTGGAGTAAGAGAAGAGGACCACAGGGCAGCAGGGAATTAGGGGAGAGGGATCTAGGGTAGAAGCAGTGTCTGATAGGAGCTGAGATTTTTCCAGAATAGAATAAGGCCATTAGATCCCAGATTCAAGCAGTATTACAAACTTCAAAAAATAAACAAAGAAATCATTTAGTCAGAACATAATAAAACTGCTTCACATTTAAGACAACCACCTTAAAAGCAGCCAGGAGAAAAAAAGAGATTATCTTTAAAGGGGCAAAATAAACTGACATTATTTATCAAAAAAAATTGTGGAAGCCAGAAGCAATGGAATATATCTTCAAAATGATAAGATAGCTGCTAATTCAGTAAAAATATTATTTGAAAATGAAGGTGAAGTATTTTCAGGATACAAGAACTGAATTTGTCACCTGCAGACATTTACAAAAGGAAATACTAAAGCAAGTTTTTTTAGGAAGAATATGATCCCAGATAGAAGCTCAGAAACTCAAAAAAGCCATGAAGCACAATAGACAAAGTAGATATTTGAGTAAACACAAATGTACATTGTATAAAAACAAAAATCTCTGAGGCATTTAGGAAATATATATTAAGTATATATACAATGTATTGTATATATAATATGGAATGGGTTGGTACATAAAGTTGATGTGTTCTCAGGTCCTTACATTGCCCAGGAAGAGGTAAAATACAAATTACTAAAAGAATATATTATTTTCTAGCTTAGAGCATGGGAGAAATGGAATAATTAAAAATAATCTAAAAGAAGGCAAAAAAGGAAAAAATCGTTTTTTGAGATTTTCAGATGGGACAAAACAAGAGCAATGAATGACAGACTTAAATCCAAGCATATCAGTAATTATGTTACATGTAAGCCGATTGAACAATCAAAAAATAAGTATTATCAGAATAGTTTTAGAAAATGTATTATTTCCTGTCACTCCTCAGGCTAAAATGCTTTTTCCACTGCATTTAGAATAAAATTCAAACCCTTTCTGGCTTTCAGTGCCAACATAATTTAGTCCTTTACTACCCCCAAACTTACTTTCTTGGTCACTATGCTCCAACTAGGCAGGCCTTCTTTCAGTTCCTGAAATACTGCAACCTGGTCCACAACTTAGGGTTTTGGATTATTGTCCCTTCTGGAAGCAGTGGTTTCCCCAATTGTTGCCAAGTTGGATACTCCTGCCAAATAGCAGCTTAAATGGCACTTTCTTAGCTTTCCTTAGACACCTCACTGAGAACATTTATCTTAATTTCCTACTTAGCACTATCATTGTATGTTTTTCTTATTTATTTATGGTCCACTGCTACTAAAATGTAAATTCCCTGGAAGGATCATGTCTATTTACCACTGTTTCCCAAAGTCTAGAACAACAAATAGAACACAGTAGATACTCAATAAATACTTAATGAATAAAATTAATTTAGGTTTTAAACAGATGGATTCTTTGGTTTTGTTTATTGCTCTTAAAGTGGTTGTTTAGACTTTCCTGATACTAAAAGGTATGAAATGATACCAAGATCTCATTCATGTACATTAATGATTTTGAAAATGTGCACTGTATAATTAGTGTAGAATTTACAGGATTTCTACCAATTAACCAGGTATGTGGTATAGTACAAGATATAACTATGGTAACATGTAAATAAAGGAAAGGTTCAGAAGAAAGCTCCTGATTATTAAATTATTGCAATATACATCTGAAGAACATGTTTGTTGTTCCCAGATTAGAAAGATGAGGGTAATACAGGTAGAAGGTACAAAGCATAATTTTGGGGGGAAAAAAAGAAAAGCTCCTTTCATCTATTTTTAAGTAAAGGAAAATAAATTTTTTTTAATTGCTCCCCTACAGAAAGATTGTTTTAGAGGTAATTCCAGGAATGATGATTGATATATTTTCTTTACTTCTTTTTACTCTTTATGATATACTTAACATTTTTTTCAAGTTGAAGTAATCATACTGGTCACAAGTTTGCATCTTCCTCTATTCACTTAGAAAATAAACCTTTTCCAATAGAAAGACTAGCCTAAGTGCCTTTAAAAAATATCTAGATAATATTCCACCGAGTATACAAGATAGAATTTGACTAACCTCTAATTGTTAAAGATTGTTCCTAATTTTCTCTTTCCTATTCTTCTTTCCTAATACTTAGGTATTGCCACATCTAACATTTTTGTCCATAAGGCATTTTAAGAGTAATTTAACTCAAGTGATTTTGTCTACAGCATTCACTTAAATAGAATTTCTTAAGAGGAATGGAGCAGGCAACACAAAAAGAAGGTCCTACTCTCCAAGAATTTATATCTAATTAGGAAAACAACATACATTGTGGTGAAAAATTACAAAGGCACTGAATAAGAATGAATATATTTATTAAATATTATTAATACATACATTTATAAGTATTTATTAAATGTAAGAAATTTCTTAGAGGAATTAATGAGGGAAACATTTTGTAGATTATGGAGCTGGACTTTGAAAAAGTATGAGGTCTTAAAGGTTGAGTGTTTCAGGTCAGCGTGGGTGTTAGAGGAGGTAATTTTTGTTGGTGTTATTTGTGAACAATTCTCAGAACATTGCAACTCATCACAAAGCCCTAATAGTAAGCAACCAAGACTTTTGTCAAAGATTGTGAACTCCTATCTCCCTTGCCAAAACTACATGATTTATTTTTTAATCTCCATTATCCACATCATTTTTTCCCTTTCATAATGCTCCCCTATTTTGTATCGTTGTTAAAGACTCTCATCTAAGTAGAGGTAATAGGTAAGTTCCTCTACTTCAAGGCATGCAACCAATACAAAACATTACAATTATTCTATAGGATAAAAATGTCTGGGAGATGGATGCTGCCTCAGAACATACACTGTAGACACTTTAATCTTAAAAACGTAACTTTTAACAATTTTCCACACTGTAATAGAAATAGGAACATTAAAGGATATTAAGTTATTTATCAACTTGGCAAATACCAAATAAGGAACACAGAACCTCATAATCTATTAAAAATGATAACCAGATAACGAATACTATGATTTCCTTTTACGCTTTTGCTCTGGCAGGAATGTACTCCACCCTACTAATAGTTCCAGTCTTACTGTCATATAGGAGATGCTTTCTGAACTTCAATGAGGATGCCAGCTTTAGGACAGACATAAGAACCACAGTGTCAGAAATCAAAGAGGAAGACGTTACAGGATGTGTTGTTACGGACAGACTGACAACCACTTTCCTTCTCCACCTTTTCTTCCTCAAGTACAGCTGCTGCTTCCCACAGACACACCAGCAGAACCACTCCAATACTTCTCTACCACACTTACCATCTGCAGATTCCCTGGGGGATGTCTATTTACAACCTTGTCCCCGTACAGAAGTAGAACACTCAGAGAAGTTCTGGACTCATCCTCAGCAGTATGGTTTCACAAAGTATTTCCCAGCCTCATGCACCTCCAGCTGTTTCTAATGTTAACAGTTATGATTCCAGTATCTTCTCTAATTGTAACGCTACTTATGCCCCACAAAACTTAAAAACAACTCACACACTCAGTCTCTAGCCATCTTTCTAATATATGGCAACTGCTCTGTGCATGTTTCTTTTGGATGGCTCCGAACTCCGATTCCCAGAGTCTTTTGACCTATTTTATAGCTTACGCTTCAGGTACTTTGATAGCGAGGGTGTAGCTGAACATCTGTAGCCACCCCTGCCTGCCCAACCTTCTTAACCTCTGAAGCATCCTAATTTCACTTCCCAGTTCCGGCGTATGACAAAACTAGACACTATAGCAAAAAGATCTTAGATGAAATTGAATACAGTCACAACTTATATCCATTTCAAGTTTGTCTCCAGTACTGTCTTATTATAGCCAAATAAAAAAGCCGAGAGTTGACGGGTACAGATTTGGGGAAAACAACACAAAATTAAGGGGTAAATGGGAGTTAAACGTTTTTTTCCAGTTGATGAAAATACACATTTTTTTAACTAAAAGGAAACCGTCCATACTGGAATGTATTAAATAGGCAGAATTCTCTTCCTGGTTTCTCTGCTCTTGTAGATGTATTCCTGGCTTCAGCAGGTATCTGTTAAAAGTGAATAAACTTCTCACCATCAAATTCCACTGCCCTGAGAGAGGGAAGAGCTGGAGGGCCCACCAAAGCAGGGAGCAGAGACAACAGAGGGCCCGGTTGTGGACATCCAGAAAGTCTCCAAGAAGGAACAACCAAAAAACGAAAAGATAGAAAGAGCAAGGGCGTGGCTGAGCTGAGGCAGTTACTGTGTTGTCCAGACACGAG
>JAVSCE010021452.1:0-19270 GCA_032199065.1 Smutsia gigantea | reverse complement strand
TTGGGAGGTAACTAGGGTTAGATGAGGTCATGCGGGTGGTCTTCATAATGGGATTAGCTCTGTTATAAGAAGAGATATAGAGAGCTAGCTAACTCCCTTTCTCTCTCTCTCCTCCATGTAAGGATACAGCAAGAAGACTGGCATTTGCAAGCTAGGAAGAGAGTTCTAGCTTCACTGGGGAATTATATCAGTTGGCACCTTGATCTTGGACTTACCAACTCCTAGAACTGTGAAAAGTAAATTTTGCTTAAGCACCCGGTCTATGGTATTTTGTTATAGCACTCCAAGCTGACTAATACAAGGACTCAGTGAAGATATTTTTACTTTTCTGTGTTGGAAAAATCTGTACATATTTAGAAGCAGAGTGGCAGAAGCTAAAGAACAGAATGAGTTTGAAGATATGTAAGATAGAAAGGTGATCTATCTCGATGGTCTTTTATGGGCTCCCAACTTCTATTTTGCAATTGGAAATGTGTATTTTAATGAAGTTGATGGTGTCCTGATCATATATTTTCTATATTGCATTAGAATTGAGTTCCAGCAGTCACACATATCAAAATGTTTCATAAAGGGCAGATAATGGGTAGATAGAAATAGTCTTGTCTTGCTTTGTTTTATTCTGCCTTGTTGTAGAAATGGGCCTCTTTTATGTCTAACAGAACAACATCCTATTTTCAGTTGTGAAATTGAATTCCCATTACCTGTTTATTGCTACAACTATGATTGAGATTGGAGGTCATGTAGTGGAAGATGGAAGTTGGTGCCATATATATTTCTTAATGAACAGTAGATAGTTACCACTATTTACCTTATAGCCGTCATTGTACTCAGTGTTATCAGGGAGTAAGCAAAGAAAAATATAGACTAAATTCTTTTAAATTTAAGGACATTATAATTTATGTTATAAACATAATGACATAAAACATAACAGATTCAGGATTAACTTGACATTATTACAAAGCAATATTTAAATAAGTTTCAGCAACTATAACAACGTAAGAAGAATAGAAATAAAAATAGTTCAAACACGTGAAGATATACAAAGGAGAAAAAAATCTAAAGTGAAATAAGAAAATTAGTTTGTTTGGAGATGAGCCCTGGAGTTTCCAGACTACTACAGTAGAGAGAAGGGAGAAAGACTATTCTATGCATTGCTTATAAAAGAAACAGATGCAGTAACTTCGACTTTATAAACAAATGCCAGCACACTGCGGTGTGAATGCCGTAGACATATTATGCTGGGCGAGCATTCACAAAATCCTTGGTATCACATGATTTCGTAGCCTTTCTCATATCTTGCAGATAGATGTGTGGGTTCTGAAGAAATCAGTGGCAGGAAGTCACTGAAAGAATAGGAAGTTCATTCAAAATGTTAATTTTCAGGCTGCTCCTTGAAACACAAGATAATTCGCGTATTCCTTGACATCATCGTTTAACTATGAGTAAGTAGATTCCTCCCTTTATTCTCAATGGTAGCATGGACAAGATAGAGACTTCTCTTAGAGGGACAGAACTCTGCTTTTGAAAATATGCTCCTATCTGTGTTCTGTTACTGAACTTTGAAAATAAAGTCTTTTTGATTTAAAAGATAAGAAGGAAGAAAGGAAGGAAGGAAATAAGAAAAGGAGGAAGAAAAAGAGAGAAGGTGGGAGGGAAATGTATGTCTCTTTACAGTATTCGAAGATCTCCTTACTGTCTATATCATTTCCTTGACACCTGCTTAAATAGCCTCCGGCACATTATGAAGTGGGAAACTGTGGGCTGGAAAGTTCCAAGGAAGGCTCAAGTGGGTGCTCCGCATTCCTAATGTAGGCTGTCTGCTAGTATGGCTCAGCTGAAAGTGACAGCGATCCCCATAAAGGCCGCAGCTGCTAAATATAAAGCTTGGGAGCATGTTTCCCCACTTCCTTTCTCTGGCTCCATCACCCAAATGATAGACTTAACTCAATTGACTTTTCGAAGTAAAAGCTGAGCCTAGGTCATAGACCGCCTTGCAAAGTTGAGCCGTGGTATAGTGAGCATCGCCTGTTACTGAGCAGACAGGCATGTTACAGGCTGAGATTTTAGGGCTGATGTTACTGATGGAAACTGGGTGAAGAGGAACTAGGATTCTTTAAAGGACCGTTGTCTCCCTCCAGGGGAAACATTGCAGAAGGGACTGGGACATGTCACTTTAGGGTAACATGGCATTGTGGAATAGACCAAAGGACTGGTTAGATCAGGGCTATACTTGGGAGCCATGGGAAGTAGAGAAAATCTCAGTGTGTTCTCTCTTTCCCCCTTCTACTACCTCCTCATCATAGTTATGTAACATTAAATACAGGTCAAAATAAGTACTAAACAATTATTATAAACATATATATGCATATATAATAGCAGTTTCTATTTGGGAAAACCCTGCCTCTTCCCATCAGCTGTCTTCTTGAGTTACTGACACTTTGCTTGCAGTATCATGTCCTTCTACCTAGAACTTCTTCCAGAGTCCCAGACCATTGTTCTCATTCACCAAATTTTGTAAATGACATTAGGTTCCAGGTTACAGCAGGTCTACAGAAATATTCATATGTATGTACATGTATACTTATGTAGATACATATGTGTATATATGTACACACATTGTGCATATGACATCTTCAGGGAGCATGGACATCAGACTTTCATTTCTCTATGTTCTAAGCTGAGCGCTATCCCCGTCTTAGTCATTTTGAATTGCATTAAGGAAATGGAGTCACTGGATAAAACTTAAAATTCTTCAGTATATTCAAACTGGGCACCATCTTTCACTGCTTCCGCATCCTGCCACACTTGAATTAATGTTAAAGGGAGACCAGGTGAGGATCTGGAATTCTGACAGGCATCAACTTGAAGGGATTTTGGAAAGCACTGAGTCAAGGTCTCCCTTAATGGATGGAAGAAGTTATCAAAGACAGAGGGATTGTAGTCACCTTATTTCAACTGCAGGTTTTAATCATCTGCAGCTCTAGGGTAGGAAGACCCTCCTAGAGGTTAATCAGTACATCCCTCTGCCTCTGGGAAGAGCCACTCCTTAGTAATTCCATACTGATGAGGGGCTGCTCCCTTTCGGATGCCTCCACAACTGGGTGCTGACCGAAAGTACTCCAACTAGAATTACTAATGACTCACCCTCTTCAGAGTCATGCTGGTATTGTTATTTATAACTTAATTAGCACCTTTTAAACCACACCATATTTTACTACATTTCTCATTGTCAGCTAGTTACAATAAAGAGAAAAGCCTAAGCCATAAACAATTTCATTATTTAAAGTATTAGAAGGAATAAACCAGACATTTTGCTGGCTTCAGAGATAATAGTGGTAGGATTTGTGTTAGATAGAGATGAATTCCATAAAAATCTCAAATGTTGAACCTAGCCCACAGCATTAAAAACAAATAAATGAATCAGTTACCTTTTTTTTTAGTAGTAAGTGTTAGAAGACACTACTAAATAGG
Organism: Smutsia gigantea; assembly: GCA_032199065.1. Classification (NCBI taxonomy): domain Eukaryota; kingdom Metazoa; phylum Chordata; class Mammalia; order Pholidota; family Manidae; genus Smutsia; species Smutsia gigantea. The sequence goes on along the minus strand of JAVSCE010021452.1, from coordinate 15,799 downwards.
TTTATTTAAAAACAGATGTACATGAAAAATACCATAACTTCAATAAGGAAAAACAAAAAAGAAAAATAACTATGCTCAAATGTTCAAAAGGGGAAAAATAGAACAGTCAAGCTTCTATCAATATCTCTATATCTATCTACCATCTATTATCTTTCTATGTACATTTATGTGTACAGATATTTGTTTTTTAATTTTAGGCTAACTATTGCTTTTTTTTTTTCTTTCTCTGCTCCCTCACAAGCATTTGGTCTCATTTATTAATTATTTAAATGACAGGCTTTATTTTTTATTGCAATTTTAAGTGTACAGGAAAATTGAGCAGAAAGTACAGAGTTCTCAGGCTTACTCACTCCTCCTGACACTAATACCATTAGCGTTTTGGATTTTGGCCATTCTAATGGCTTCATAGTGTATCTTATTGTTTCAATTTGCAATTTTCTGATGACATACGATGTTGAGCATCTTTTCATATGGTCATGTGCTCTCTGTATATCTTCTTATGTAAGGTGTCTACTCGGAACTTTCCCCATTTTTGAATGGGTTGTTTATTTTCTTTTTGATAACTGTGATATACATACAGGCCTTTGGTGATGTGGTGATAAAGTGTGGGACTGGGGGGACCTTATTTCTATAGTTGTATGATTAGGTCTGTTTTTCAGGGCCCCAACTTGTGCCCCTGGGCTGTTACCTTCACAGGTGCTTCTCATTCGCCTGTCTCCACCCTTCCTTCCCTTCCTTTGGTGGGATAAGATGGGCCCGCAGGGGTGGGGGCTGCAGTTGGAGATTTCCCTCGCCCAAGGCCAGGTAGGCCCTTTAAAACCCCAGTAGGTTAAGTTCTGGTAAAATATCTCCTCTTCAGGGCAGGACTTATTAATGGTCTGGGCATATTTCAAAATGTCTAATCCTTTTTGCACCCTGCCGCCCCCAGAAGCACAAGGGATTTCTTCTCAGACCTGCACTGTGAGAACCTAGTAGGGCTCCTGGAGGTAAAACATATGAAAGTGTGGTTCCCCTGTTAAGACTGGGCCCCAGTGAAATTTTTAGCTCAGACATGTTCACACCAAGCTTGCAGCAATTTGCCAAATATAGTTTGGGGTTTCCTACCCCAGGGCTGGCTCCCACAAAGCTCTCTGTACCTAGATGCCTGCTCAGGTAAGTTATAATTCTCTGTATCTGCCTCCTTCTCTCCAACTTTGGGGTCAGTGACTTTCCAGGGCACCTTAATTCTCTGAGAGATCTAAGAATAGTTGACTTTTTAGGCTGTTCAGTGTTTTCTCTTGTTGAGAGGGTTGAAGGGGCAACACTCTAGGCTCCTCACATGCTGGGCTGGATCCCCGATGTCTCTGAAATATTTGTTTTTAAGGCTCATCCTTAGAAACTCAGCCTGGTCTTCCATTGGCCTAGCTAATAGTCTCCATCTCATACTTGCTGTTTTCATTTCCTCACAAAGCCTCTTAAACCATGTTGTGTTCTTACTAACAATAGTTACTTTGTTCTTAAATTACTATAAAGTGGCAATTTCATAAAAAAAAGATCTTATTGGCACTGGCACGCATTGTTTTTTAAGCTATGTCATTAATGATATCAAAGCCTCAGGGCATCTCAAGATGATGCATATTACCTCTGAGTGTTAAATTTTTCAGATTTTTATTAAATATATCTGTGTTATAAATCCATCAGAGACATGGGGACTCTTAAACTACACATAAAACTAAGTCTGAAACTGTTAACTAACCTGCATTCATGAATTTGTAAATTTACAGTAAAATCATAATCATGATGTAGTGAAAAATGAGAGCATAAAAATGTATTAATTTCCTTTTGAGTTGCCATTTTCTTTATTTCTAGAATCAATCATTTAGGCTGTTGCAGCTGCTAATTGAATTATATTTTAAAATATATACATTTTATTTGGATTTGTGGAAATTGAACTATGTAGATGGTGACATAATCATATGTCTAGTTTTCTTTTTTATAAATGATTTTTAAATGTCAGCCATCATATTTTCTGTCTAACTATAGTCTCTATGTCAGCACTTCCTCTTCAAGCAGCATGTTTTTCTCAATTGGAATTTCACACCTCTACACTCACTTCACCAGTGAGGATAGTAAATATGATAGAGAGCTCAAGGTTATTCCCTGCCCTTATTTTGTCTTTCCATTCATAATAAAAAAGAAATAATGACAACTTTACTTAAAATGTACTAAGTAAAATAAAACAAAAAAACACTAGTTAACTTAATGATTAGGGCAAAAGAATTACAGGTCTCTCTCTGTTCCCTGCCCCTCTTTATGCCATTAATAATCCACATTTGAACATTTGATAAGGAACGAGACACCTTTTATCCAAATGACTAATTCAGAAAACATTTTTTAGAATGCTTGCAAAATACCATGTACACATTCAATCACTGACATTTAAAAAATTCACTGTGTATAAGGCTAAGAGCCTCTAACATTATAAAGTACTTCAAGTGGATTTCTAAATTGCTACAAAGTATTTAAAATATACATTTTGAAAGTTGATGACACCATCTTCAAACTTCTCATTTCCATTAACTGTCCTGAAGAGTAAGTTAACCAAAAGTTGAATATATGGAGAACTAAAACTGCAGAAATATAAACATGATATGATAAGAGGGAACATCCTGCCTTCTTATACAAAAGTCGATGAGAATCAGTGGGAATGCCCTCAGTTTAACAAACAAATCGTGTCCTAGAATGAATGTGGATGTACGTTTTTACAATTTAATAAAGAGTAGCTAACATCTATGATTTTGTTGTTGGTAAAAATGATGCTACCTTGTTCGGTGTGTGTGTGTGCGTGTGTGTGTGTGCGTGTGTCTATTACCAACACCCGTGAGACAGATAACCAATAAAGAAACTTACGGAGGTTGAAGATTTATAGTTTGTAAGACAAAGTTTTGCTGTGGAGGGCAGTGCATAACTGAGCTATTGATTGCTGAATACAACTGTAACCCACAGATTATTTTGGTTTGTGGGAGTTCAAAGGGCTCATTAAATAAAACCTTTATCCTTGCAGCTTTATATTAAGAGACTCAACCATGGCAATGAGCACTGCTAACCTTAAGTCTTTGGTTTGGCATTGAATATATTGCTGGCAAATCTCCCCAGCAGGCTGGCTTTGGACTTCAGAAAAACAAAACAGAACAAAGTTATTCTGTCCACCTTGCTGATGGCTTTTTTTGTCAGTGTGACCCAGGCATATGCCACGAACTCAGCAGTCCATAAAAGTGAGCCCAGAGTCCCCTGCTCCCCGGTTACTATGCCAATTGCCTGGTGGCCCAAGCCCTGCTATGCTTATGCCTCAACTCTTCGTGTGCCAAAATCATTTTTGAGCCCTTGATAATAACCAACTGAATGGTTACTTAGAGCTCACTCTGTGCCAGTCTCCTAAGTGCTGTGTAGATATCAACTCTTTTAATCACCATGATAATCCTAGGAGACTGCTACTGTCACTCCTTCAGAGCAGCAACCATTGAGGTAGGTTCTACTATTATTCCCACTTTACGGATGCAGGTACTGTTACTCTCAGCATTTTATAGGTGAGTGCATTTAGCACATTGTGGTTATGTAAGTTTCACAAATGTGGCACAGGCTGGTAAGTGACAAACGTAGGATTTGAACCCAGGCATTCTGTTTCCTGAGTCCCTGCTCTCAACTACTTCACTCTGAAACCTCCGTTTTGCTGCTGGCCCTTGTATGTTGTTGGTTGGTGATCTCTGTGGTCTTGAATTTCAGCTTCTGTCATGAACCTGATCTGGCTCTTGGTGCTCTTCTATTGGAAGTCCATTAAGAATAATCTCTTAAAAATACTAGACTGTCAACACTTTCAGTGATACAATCCATCGCCAATGAAATGTGTGCGACTGTGTGTACATGGGTGTGCATGAACATGAATAAAAGTGAAGCTGAGAAAGTTGCAGGATTCTGGACAAGCCACCTCTTACAAATACTGAGAACTCCAATAAATGGCAGTTAAAGATGCCAAAGAATATCCAATCTTTCACAGTCCAGAGTTAAGCACAACAAGCTGGTATATGTTGTTGTGATGACTTTTTTCCTTTCAAAGCAAGGACAGCTGCTGAATCCACCAAGCACTTACCCAGACCACCTAAGGTGTCTGCAGTCAAGGGTTAAATATAAACTCTGGGAGGAAGTTCTGTCCCAGTGGAAAGTTATTTTAGGCTGTATGAGCAGTTTAAAAAGTGTGTAAATAGAGAACTTAGATGCTAATGTCCAATGTCAAACTTTGCATTGTTTTCTATGGTTTTAATAACCAGTTTTACTTGCAATTCATCACTTTGTTAGAGATCTGCAAATTCAAATCTTGGCAAGTACAATAGCAAAAAGAAAAAAAGCCCTGGAAAATATGTACCCATAGCTATTACATTTATCTCCTTCCCTATACTTATGTGGAAATAAAGTGAAAGAAGCCAGGGGATGGTGTTTTAGACACTTAAAAATAATGAATATATAATAGTTTGTTGGCATTTACAAAATATTTTAAAGATGATTCCAAGCTGGAATACACATACACAGAGAACTATGGCTTATCATTTCCATAAGGTAAGTTCATTATAATTAGCTTATATTGAGCACTTGATATCTTCTAGGCACTATTCTAAGTGGTTTATATTTCTTTACTGATTTAGTCTTTATGACAAGCCTATGAGAGAGATTCAGTCAGCCCCTCATTAAAGAAGAGAACTTGCCAGGAGGTAGGAGGGTCAGGATTTACACTCAGGCAGCACAGCTTGGGATCCTGCTCTTAACTACTGACTACCTTGCCCAACGCTGAAGGGAGTGACTTGCTTTCCAGTGAGTCAGGCATGCAGGGCTCTGAGCTCAGCCCCTTCTGAACTAACCTCTCTGCAGGGTATTTTCCTTCTCTGCCCCTCCTTGTGGTCAGGTCAGCTTGGCTACTACGAGGGAGGCCTTAGGCTGTCCAGCCCTCAGGCTAGTGATTGATGTGGGATAAAAAATAGCAGGCTCATCTAAAGCCACATTCTCCAATCAGCTTGATTACTGACCTTGTGCTTTTCATGCGTTCAAAACCTATTTCTATTTCTCAGTTATTTCCAAATTGGAAGCAAAATAAAGGGTTCTAAAACATAGCCCTTTGCCATAGCTCCGTGGCCTCAATCATGCTGATTCTTCTGGACTAGGCACCCTGGCGTTAGAATACTGATATCAGGTATTTGGGTGTAGGGGAAAGGTTCAAAGAAGCTCTCGGGGTCTCTGTTCTTGAGCTCATGCAGGAGTCCTGAAAGATTAGGCTTAGCGCACAGCGGAGTTCTCCATTGGACTGTTGTCCCTAATGGTAGTCAGGTAATCATTTTCCAGGTGAATTCCATGTATTTGACTTCCACATGGACCTTATGTGTAGGACAGAATGGAAAGGGCACTGCTATCTCTGTCTCAGAGACAGCAGGAGCTGTAACCGCCATGTAACCACCTGATGTAACAGTAACCACCAGGCAGAACAAACACCGTGCACAGGAGATGATCCAGGGCAAATGCACTTGTGTCACTCGTGCTTCCTTTAAATCTTAGCAGGAGTAACGTTTTCTCCTGCCCCAGAAAAACCCAGGGATGAATCTTAGGCAGATGCATGTCTTTCATGCTCATTTAGGCAATGAAAAATACTACAGTAACTTTATTATTTTTTTAATAAAATTTATTTTATTATCATTAATCTACAATTACATGTGCAATATTACGGTTATTAAACTACCCCTTCATCAGGTCCCCCCCACCAACCCCATTACAGTCACTGTCCATCAGCGTAGTGAGATGCTATAGAATCACTACTTGTCTTCTCTGAGTTGTACTGCCCTCCCCGTGCCCCCCCAGCATTACATCTGCTAATCGTAATGCCCCTTTTTCCCTCTTATCCCTCCCTTCCCGCCCATTTTCCCAGTCCCTTTCCCTTTGGTAACTATTAGTCCGTTCTTGGGTTCTGTGAGTCTGCTGCTGTTTTGTTCCTTCAGTATTTTTTCTTTGTTCTTATACTCCACATATGAGTGAAATCATTTGATACTTGTCTTTCGGCTTGGCTTATTTCACTGAGCATAATACCCTCTAGCTCCATCCATGTTGTTGCAAATGGTAGGATTTGTTTTCTTCTTATGGCTGAATAATATTCCATTGTGTATATGTACACATCTTCTTTATCCATTCATCTACTGATGGACACTTAGGTTGCTTCCATTTCTTGGCTATTGTAAATAGTGCTGCAATAAACATAGGGGTACATCTGTCCTTTTCAAATTGGGCTGCTGCATTCTTAGGGTAAATTCCTAGGAGTGGAATTCCTGGGTCAAATGGTATTTCTATTTTGAGGTTTTTGAGGAACCTCCATACTGCTTTCCACAATGGTTGAACTAATTTGCATTCCCACCAGCAGTGTAGGAGGGTTCCCTTTGCTCCACATCCTTGCCAACATTTGTTGTTGTTTGTGTTTTGGGTGTTGGCCATCCTCACTGGTTTGAGGTGATATCTCATTGTGGTTTTAATCTGCATTTCTCTGATGATTAGCGATGTGGAGCATCTTTTCATGTGCCCATTGGCCATCTGAATTTCTTCTTTGGAGAAGCGTCTATTCATGTCCTCTGCCCATTTCTTAATTGGATTATTTGCTTTCTGTTTGTTAAGGTGCATGAGTTCTTTATATATTTTGGATGTCAACCCTTTATCAGATACGTTTTTTATGAATATATTCTCCCATACTGTAAGAAGTCTTTTTGTTCTACTGATGGTGTCCTTTGCTGTACAGAAGCTTTTCAGCTTGATATAGTCCCACTTGTTCATTTTTGCTTTTGTTTCCCTTGCCCGGGGAGATATGTTCATGAAGAAGTTGCTCATGTTTATGTCCAAGAGATTTTTGCCTATGTTTTTTTCTAAGAGTTTTATGGTTTCATGACTTACATTCAGGTCTTTGATCCACCTTGAGTTTACCTTTGTGTATGGGGCTAGACAGTAGGCCAGTTTCATTCTCTTACATGTAGCTGTCCAGTTTTTCCAACACCAGCTGCTGAAGAGGCTGTCATCTCCCCATTGTATATCCAAGGCACTTTTATCAAATATTAATTGACTGTATACGTTTGGGTTATTGTTTGGATTTTCTATTCTGTTCCACTGGTCTGTGGGTCTGTTTTTGTGCCAATACCAAATTGTCTTGATTACTGTGGCTTTGTAGTAGAGCTTGAAGTCAGGGAGTGTAATTCCCACTGTTTTATTCCTCCTTCTCAGGATTGCTTTGGCTATTCGGGGTCTTTTGTGGTTCCATATGAATTTTAGAATTATTTGTTCCAGTTCATTGAAGAAAGCTGTTGGTAGTTTGATAGGGATTGCATTGAATCTGTAGATTGCTTTAGGTAGTATAGTCATTTTGACAATATTGATTCTTCCTAGCCAAGAGCATGGGATGCATTTCCATTTGTTAGTGTCCTCTTTAATTTCTCTTAGGAGTGTCTTGTAGTTTTCAGAGTACAGGTCTTTCACTTCCTTCGTTAGGTTTATTCCTAGGTACTTTATTCTTTTTGATGCAATTGTGAATGGAATTGTTTTTCTGATTTTTCTTTCTGTTAGTTCATCATTAGTGTATAGGAAAGCAACAGATTTCTGTGTGTTAACTTTGTATCCTGCAACTTTGCTGAATTCAGATATTAGTTCTAGTAGTTTTGGAGTGGAGTCTTTAGGGTTTTTTATGTACAGTACCATGTCATCTGCAAATAGTGGCAATTTGACTTCTTCTTTACCAATCTGGATGCCTTGTATGTCTTTGTTTTATCTGATTGCCGTGGCTAGGACCTCCAGTACTATGTTGAATAACAGTGGAGAGAGTGGGCATCCCTGTCTTGTTCCCGATCTTAGAAGAAAAGCTTTCAGCTTCCCGCTGTTAAGTATGATGTTAGCTGTGGGTTTGTCATATATGGCCTTTATGATGTTGAGGCACTTGCCCTCTATACCCATTTTGTTGAGAGTTTTAATCAGGAATGGATGCTGAATTTTGTCAAATGCTTTTTCAGCATCTATGGAGATGATCATGTGGTTTTTGTTCTTCTTTTTGTTGATGTGGTGGATGACGTTGATGGATTTTCGAATGTTGTATCATCCTTGCATCCCTGGGATGAATCCCACTTGATCATGGTGTATGATCCTCTTGATGTATTTTTGAATTCGGTTTGCTAATATTTTGTTGAGTATTTTTGCATCCACGTTCATCAGGGATATTGGTCTACAGTTTTCTTTTTTGGTGAGGTCTTTGCCTGGTTTTGGTATTAGAGTGATGCTGGCTTCATAGAATGAGTTTGAAAGTATTCCCTCCTATTCTATTTTTTGGAAAACCTTAAGGAGAATGGGTGTTATTTCTTCTATATATGTCTGGTAGAACTCAGAGGTGAATCCATTTGGTCCGGGGGTTTTGTTCTTGGGTAGTTTTTTGATTACCGCTTCTATTTCGTTGCTGGTGATTGGTCTGTTTAGTTTTTCTGTTTCTTGTTTGGTCGGTCTTGGAAGGTTGTATTTTTCTAAGTTGTCCATTTCTTCGATGTTTTCCAGCTTGTTAGCATATAGATTCTCATAATATTCTCTTATGATTCTTTGTATTTCTGTGGGGTCCGTCGTGAATTTTCCTTTCTCATTTCTGATTGTGTTTATGTGTGTAGATTCTCTTTTTCTCTTAATGAGTCTGGCTAGGGGTTTATCTATTTTGTTTTTTTCAAAGAACCAGCTCTTGGTTTTATTGATTTTTTCTATTGTTTTATTCTTCTCAATTTTATTTATTTCTTCTCTAATCTTTATTATGTCCCTCCTTCTGGTGACTTTGGGCCTCATTTGTTCTTCTTTTTCCAATTTCAGTAATTGTGTCTTTAGACTATTCATTTGGGAATGTTCTTCCTTCTTTAAATAGACCTGGATTGCAATATACTTTCCTCTTAGAACTGCCTTTGCTGCGTCCCACAGAAGTTGTGGCTTTGTGTTGTTGTTGTCATTAGTCTCCATATATTCTTTGATTTCTGTTTTGATTTGGTCGTTAACCCATTGATTAATTAGGAGAGTGTTGTTAAGTCTCCATGTATTTGTGAGCCTTTTTGATTTCTTTCTAAAATTTATTTCTAGTTTTATACCTTGGTGATCTGAGAAGTTGGTTGGTAGGATTTCAATATTTTTGAAATTACTGAGGTTCTTTTTGTGGCCTAGTATGTGGTCTATTCTGGAAAATGTTCCATGTGCACTTGAGAAGAATGTGTATCCTGTTGCTTTTGGGTGTAGAGTTCTGTAGATGTCTCTTAGGTCCATCTGTTCTAGTGTGTTGTTCAGTGCCTCTGTGTCTTTACTTATTTTCTGTCTGGTTGATCTGTCCTCTGGAGTGAGTGGTGTGTTGAAGTCTCCTAAGATGAATGCATTGCTGTCTATTTCCTCCTTCAATTCTATTAGTATTTGTCTCACATATGCTGGCACTCCTGTGTTGGGTGCATATATATTTATAATGGGTATACCTTCTTGTTGGACTGACCTGTTTATCATTATGTAATGTCCTTCTTTATCTTTTGCTACTTTCTTCGTTTTGAAGTCTATTTTGTCTGATACAAGTACTGCAACACCTGCTTTTTTCTCTTTGTTGTTTGCATGAAATATCTTTTTCCATCCCTTCACTTTTAGTCTGTGTATATCTTTGGATTTGAGGTGAATTTCTTGTTGGCAGCATATAGATGGGTCTTGCTTTTTTATCCATTCTGTTACTCTGTGTCTTTTGATTGGTGCATTCAGTCCATTTATATTTAGGGTGATTATTGATAGATATGTACTTATTGCCATTGCTGGCTTTAGATTCGTGGTTACCAAGGGATCAAGGGTTGCTTCTTCTCTATCTAACAATCTAACTTAACTTTCTTGTTAAGTTATTGTAAACACAGTCTGATGTTTCTTTATTTCTCTCCTTTCTTATTCCTTGTCCTCCATTCTTTCTATACTAGGTGTTTTATTCTTTGCCTTTAGTTAGTATTTGGATGGTCTGCTTTCTTTGCTATGATTTTATTTTCTCTGGTGACATCTTTTTAGCCTTAGGTGTGCTTCCATCTAGAGCAGTCCATTTTAGATATCCTGTAGTGGTGGTTTATGAGAGGCAAACTCTCTCATCTTTCGTTTGTATGGAAATTGTTTAATCCCTCCTTCATATTTAAATGATAATTGTGCTGGATACAATATTCTTGGTTCGAGGCCTTTCTGTTTCATAATGTTAAATATATCATGCCATTCTTTTCTGGCCTATAAGGTTTCTGTTGGGAAGTCTGATGATAGTCTAATGGGTTTTCCTTTGTAGGTGATCTTTTTTCTCTCTCTAGCTGCCTTTAATACCCTGTCTTTATCTTTGATCTTTGCCATCTTAATTATTATGTGTCTTGGTGTTGTCTTCCTTGGGTCCCTTGTGTTGGGAGATCTATGAGCTTTGGTAGACTGCGAGACTACTTCCTTCCCCAGTGAGGGAAAGTTTTCAGCAATTATTTCTTCAAAGACACTTTCTATCCCTTTTTCTCTCTCTTCTTCCACTGGTACGCCTATAATGCGAATATTGTTCCGTTTGGATTGGTCACACAGTTCTCTTAATATTCTTTCATCCCTAGAAATCCTTTTATCTCTCTCTGCCTCAGCTGCTCTGTACTCCTGTTCTCTGTTTTCTATTCCATTAACAGTCTCTTGCATCTCATCCATTCTGCTGTTAAGCCCGTCGATCGCTTGTCTGATTTCTGCATTGTCTTTCCTCAGTTCCCTCACTTCTTCCCTCAGCTCTTGCACATTTCTCTGTAGGTCCAACAGCATGGTTATGACTTTTATTCTGAATTCTTTTTCTGGAAGACTGTGCATTTCCATCCTTTCAGACTCCCTCTCTGGGGTTGTCTGGTTGATTTTGGTCTGAACCATATTCCTCTGTCTTTTCATGGCTATATAATTGGTCACTGATAGTTGCCATATATGTCAACTGGGCTCTTTAAGACTTTAAAAAGAGAAGAAAAAAAAAGAGAAAAAATAGAAGAAAGAAAGAAAGAAAAAAAAGAAAAAAGAAAGAAAAGAAAAAACAAAACAAAAATAAAAAGCCCACCTGACGTAGATTCTGTGGGAATGCTGTAGGTGGCGCTATTGCCCCACTATTCCACAGCTGTGGCTGCCCCACTCGGCAGGGCCCTTTATCGCTCTGGCAGGGGTGGGAACGAATAGGAGCCTGTTGATCTCAGTGAGAAGTGTAAGTATGGCTACGCTTCCTCAGTTGCCAGCTAAGGCGTCTGAAACTCCCCAGGGTTCCCAGCCTGCTGGGCTGAGTGTGCTGGGACGATCCATCTCCTCCGCTGGGCTCCTGTCTCTTTAAGACCGGTGAAGAAAGCGTGCACTTTTTTTTTTTCCCTTCCCGGGAGCCGGCTGCAAGCACCCTGGTGCGTTCCCCGCTCAGATCCTGCCCCTCTGTCTCTCCAATCTCCGCTGCACTGCCCGATGTGGGTCAACGCTCCCCGCGCAGATCACCGGGGCTGGCTACTTCGCGGGATGTACTTCCACTCCTTCCCGGCTCTGAATCCTCTCCTCCCCCCGGTGCGCTGGGGTGGGGGAGTGCTCGGGTCCCGCCGGATCACGGCTCTGTATCTTACCCGCCTCTTGGGGTGCCGAGTCCTCTTGGGTGTAGCTGCACGCTGTGCGCTTTCCTGTGTATTCTCGTCTCTCTCTTAGGAATAGATGTATTTGCTGTGTTTTCGTAGATAAATATAGGGTTGGGAGGAGATTTCTGCCTCCCTGCTCACACTGCCATCTTCCCGGAAGTCCTCTCCCTACAGTAACTTTAAGTAGCAAAGAAATCTCAGTTTAGTAATCACAATTGTTCACTATAATGCATTATTTTATAGCACAATATTTATTCAAAGGAAAGATTTTCTCTCCAGCCAGCTGGTGGTGGCAGATTGTGGTCCCTGTCTTTTCAGAAAGCTAACCGCTGCCTCTCTGCTTTGCTCACCTCCTCACCACTCCCTGGTTGCTCTTTTGGACCCTTTCTGGGATCAGCAAAGAGAGAAGTAAAGGAGAAAGACAGAAGACGAGGAAGGGTCTCCCCTAGTGGCATTGTGAATACAACTTCATGCTCTTGGTCTTGGTAGGTGTTCAAACCCATCTCCTATCATGGGTGCCTCTGAGTTCTCAGCATTCCCACTGGAATATTCAACTGTACTTCCCATGATATGGGCAGTGTGTCTTTCCCTAGTCATCTGAACTCCCATCAGCCTCTGATTTCTGATGGTCCCTTTATACCAATTCTCACTGTTAGTCTTCAAGTGATTTTTTTAGGGTGTGCCATATGGCTCTGTGTCTGCATGGTCCACTTCTTGACCATGAATATGACTCAGGCATTAATGTAGAGTTGCAGCTGACTCCAGCATAGCTGGGCTATCCATTCTACTATTTCTAGTTGACAGCTACAGATTCAGAGTCCTTAAGCATTAGTCAGTCATGTGTCCACTATACATCTTCTAATGCCCGGAAGTCATCTCAAGCTCTTTGAGTGGCTCTGTTGAAGCTTATGTTTTGTAATGAGCAGCAAAAATTTGGGTAAACTCTCAGAATTCCACTCATTTCCCAAGCATTTCTTTAGAAAGGAAAAAAAAAATCACTTCTTACCATAATAACCTTGGCCATCCTGTATATTTGATATAGATGTTATCCTATACATTTATTCTTCACAGTTTCTCAGCCATCCACTCTGAATTGCTTATAAGGAAGCCTGTCTTACCACTCCCTTTCTTGCCTTGATGAAAACATTCATGTTAACATCTAGTTGCATGAGCTTTTTTGACTGGAGGACAGAAAAATTAAGAGAAGAGGAAGAGAGGAGGAACAGTTTTTTCTTTAGAAACACCCGCAGGCAGTGTAGACCAATCTGATTGCCTTTTCCTTATCCCAGTGGAGGAGAAAGTAGAGGTGAAGAAAGATCAGGGAAGCTTTCTTAGCAGCAGTTCTTGATAAAAAGCCCTCCTAGGTAGGAAAATTCCGGGAAAAGGGCACCAAGCAGCTGGGTAGACTGACGGTTTCCTACCCCATAGCAATCTTTCTCTTTTCTTACTAATAAATCTGATTTTGATGGAGGCAGCAATAAGACTAGTTTAGAAAAAAAAAAGTTCTGCATTTCTTAGACCTGCTTGCATATAGGGCAGGCAATGGAATCTAAGTAGTACTTCTTGATTGGGGTTTCTGGGAAAGCTCCTTGAAAGAGGAACAGACTCAGCCATTGGCATTTCACTCTTCCTTCCTTTCCTGCCTGGATGGCTAACTTGTCACTAAGAGTTGCAGCCATCATCTTGCAATGATGATTTAACAACCAGGTGAAAACCATGGAGGCCTTCAGCTGATGTTCCCAAGCTGAAAACATTTGCTTCTAGACACCTTGCTACAGGAGAAAAATGTAAATCCTCATTTGTTTAAAGTCAGTTTTTAAGTCTTCACTGCAGCCAAATTTGATTCTTAAATTACACATTGGTTATGGGACTTTGGGCAGGTTCCTTAATCCCTCTAGACTTCCTTTCCTTATTTGTAAAATGGAAATTTTACAAGTACCATCTCAAAAATATTTTGAAGATTAAAAGGTATTATGCATGGAGAGTATTTATCATAGTTTCTGGTGTACTGTGGTAAATAATTGGTGAATAAGTTTAAGTTAGCATTTCTCATTTCATGTAAGTATGGACAATCCTCAAGTTCACAGACTCTGAATCAGAAACATATAGGCTATGACTGGAAGAAGCAGGGACTCTTAAGAAACTACTGCAGCTACCTCAGAGTTTTCCTGACCAACTCGGACTTCTAAAATTTGGAAAAGTTGAAGATGTATCCAGTTAAACTCAGTCAGCCAAATCCACGTTAATTAATTCTGCCTAACAAGAGTGAGTTATTCAGATGACAGGAGCGCATATCTTAAGTTTAAAAACTTGTCAGGGTTGTTTGGGCTTCATTCTGATTCAAGGGGATTTTGTCATTTGGGTATTTGCTTTTTTGATTGAAGATGTGATATTCCCAAATTTTATTTATAACTAAAAATTTCATCTTCCAACAAAGGTCCACCACAACAGATGGTAACTGCCTTGGTTGTGGCCACCTCTATTAAAAGATGTATGCATGTGTGTCCATGATTATATGCCTGTGACATCTTGTTTGAAATGAGATCACTTGTGTATTAAAACTTAACACAGGCACCTTATGAAAGAAGTACTTAAAGGGAAGGGTAGACAGTGACCTTTTATTAACTCTTCATGGTTATTGATCATAGCTTAAGCAAATGCTAGCTTTCTCCTCAGATATGGTCATTCCTCTTATTTATTTATTTAAAAAATTTTTTCCTTGAATCTTTTTCTGGTTTCATATTCCTCCTGGAGTTCTACCACAGAAATTTCATGTCCAAGATTTTATGTTTTATGTCATCTTGGAGTCAAAAGGTTTTTAAGGCTTGCTTCTGTAGAGCTCCCTCTTCCTAAGGAGTGATTTTAACATCAACCTGGCATGTCACTAGGCAACTGTTGTCTATAGTTGGAAAAGACTGTAATGGAAAATAGCAGTGTACTGCCATAAACTCATGAATATTCCCATAATGTCTTCCTTTTCGTATTTAGGTCACATAAAGACATGTATACAGATACTTGATTTCTCCATAACATACAAAAAACATTGTAACTCAGTTACTAAATCTTCCACGAATGTGGTATTTAAGTCCTTTGATAATGGAACTTTGAATTTTCCTTTAGTGCCTAATGTACCATATACGGAACCCTGGTATCTGATTCTAGAGAACTCTGACTAGGCTTATGAAGTGGGTCTATGGATCCCTAAGTCAGTGGGTCCTATGCAGTCATTAAACCTTGTGTTGTGCTGGTTTAATGCTCTGCTGTCACCATCTTGAAATTCTTAATAATCTTTGAACAAAGGGCTCAGCATTTCATTTTGCACTTGGCCCGACAAATTATGTAGCCAGTCCTGGGCTCAGCATTTGACTATTTCTTTTCGGTTGGTCTAAGTTGATTTCCAGAGGCTAACTCTTTCAGCAGAAGTATTTCCCAAGGGATTTTCCTCTTGATTTCAGGAATCCAATATTACATTAAAAAAGAAGTCCCTAGGGCTTTCTGATACACTTCTCTAAAAACTGTTCCTTTTTTGAGTCCAAAATCCTTTTGAGAATCTGATGAAAGCTATGGCTTCTTTCTCATCTACAAAAACCGTATACTATTTCAGGAGGCTCACAGCCCCTGAGACCCAATCATGAACCAAATATTGTGAACACCTGCTCTAATTTATCAATTTCTATTTTATGTATGTTCCATTGTGCATAGTTTTTCTAGTATTAGTCACTTTTTGTTACCGACTTTTACTCTTCACTCTACTGTTTTCTTTGCCATATCCTTTTAAGAATGCATCTTTCGTTCTCAATTTCTATTTCTGTTCTGCTACCTGAGAGTCCTCTAATTCCAAGTATACTCTTGCCCTATTGATTCCTTACAAATGAAACAAAATAAATATACCCTCATTCAGCCAACAGGAGTTGACTCCTTTGTATATGTTAGGCATCATGGAGTGTGTAAAACTGAACCTGAAAGGGTGTACTGCTAGTAGCCATATTAATGCTAATCGATAATAGCAATATTGTTAATGAATAATATTAACCGAACATATTTTATTTCCCAAGAACTATGCTAAATACGTTACTACCATCCTTCGTCCTTTTTTCCTTTTCCTTTCTTTCTCCTCCTTGTCC
>JAVSCE010021451.1:0-78261 GCA_032199065.1 Smutsia gigantea | reverse complement strand
AATAGAAAATCCAAACATTAACCCAAACCTATACGGTCAATTAATATTTGATAAAGGAGCCTTTGATATACAATGGGGAGATGACAGCCTCTTCAGCAGCTGGTGTTGGAAAACTGGACAGCTACATGTAAGAGAATGAAACTGGACTACTGTCTAGCCCCATACACAAAGGTAAACTCAAGGTGGATCAAAGACCTGAATGTAAGTCATGAAACCATAAAACTTTTAGAAAAAAACATAGGCAAAAATCTCTTGGGCATAAACATGAGTGACTTCTTCATGAACATATCTCCCCGGGCAAGGGAAACAAAAGCAAAAATGAACAAGTGGGACTATATCAAGCTGAAAACCTTCTGTACAGCAAAGGACACCATCAGTAGAACAAAAAGACATCCTACAGTATGAGAGAATATATTCATAAAAAAACGTATCTGATAAAGGATTGACATCCAAAATATATAAAGAACTCATGCACCTTAACAAACAGAAAGCAAATAATCCAATTAAGAAATGGGCAGAGGACATGAATAGACACTTCTCTAAAGAAGAAATTCAGATGGCCAACAGGCACATGAAAAGATGCTCCACATCGCTAATCATCAGAGAAATGCAGATTAAACCACAATGAGATATCACCTCACACCAGTGAGGATGGCCAACATCCAAAACACAAACAACAACAAATGTTGGCGAGGATGTGGAGAAAAGGGAACCCTCTACACTGCTGGTGGGACTGCAAATTAGTTCAACCATTGTGGAAAGCAGTATGGAGGTTCCTCAAAAAACTCAAAATAGAAATACCATTTGACCCAGGTATTCCACTCCTAGGAATTTACCCTAAGAATGCAGCAGCCCAATTTGAAAAGGACAGATGCACCCCTATGTTTATCACAGCACTATTTACAATAGCCAAGAAATGGAAGCAACCTAAGTGTCCATCAGTAGATGAATGGATAAAGAAGATGTGGTACATATACACAATGGAATATTATTCAGCCATAAGAAGAAAACAAATCCTACCATTTGCAACAACATGGATGGAGCTAGAGGGTATTATGCTCAGTGAAATAAGCCAAGCCGAAAAAGACAAGTATCAAATGATTTCACTCATATGTGGAGTATAAGAACAAAGAAAAAATACTGAAGGAACAAAACAGCAGCAGACTCACAGAACTGAAGAACGGACTAATAGTTACCAAAGGGAAAGGGACTGGGGAGGATGGGTGGGAAGGGAGGGATAAGAGGGAAAAAGGGGCATTACGATTTGCAGATGTAATGTTGGGGGGGCACGGGGAGGGCTGTACAACTCAGAGAAGACAAGTAGCAATTCTATAGCATCTCACTACGCTAATGGACAGTGACTGTAATGGGGTTGGTGGGGGGACCTGATGAAGGGGGTAGTTTAATATCCATAATATTGCACATGTAGTTGTAGATTAATGATAATAAAATAAATTATATTAAAAAAAAATATCAGGCAGTGTGGGGAAGAGTGAGCCTCCTTCTTGTAGGTGCCCTGGCTCCGCAGTCAGGCAGTTATCCAGGCCCTGATTACCCCACCGACATGTCCGCACTTGAGGGATACATACTCAAAAAAAAAAGCTGTTTATACACATAATAAGCCTCTCATGTTGAAATAATATCAGGATAATGCCACCTCAATATAAATTAAATATCTGTAAAATCTTTAAAAAAAAAAAGAAAAGGTGCTCCACATCCCTAATCATCAGAGAAATGCAAATTAAAACCACAATGAGATATCACCTCACACCAGTGAGGATGGCCAACATCCAAAAGATAAACAACAATAAATGTTGGTGAGGATGTGGAGAAAGGGGAACCCTCCTACACTGCTAGTGGGAATGTAAATTAGTTCAACCATTGTGGAAATCAGTATGGAGGTTCCTCAAAAAACTAAAAATAGAAACACCCTATGACCCAGGAATTCCACTTGTAGGAATTTACCCAAAGAAAGCAGCAGCCCAGTTTGAAAAAGACAGATGCACCCCTATGTTTACTGCAGCACTATTTACAATAGCCAAGAAATGGAAGGAACCTCAGTGTCCATCAGTACATGAATGGATAAAGAAGAAGTGGTACATATACACAATGGAATATTATTCAGACATGAGAGGAAAACAAATTTTACCGTTTGCAACAACATGGATGGAGCTAGAGGATATTACGCTCAGTGAAATAAGCCAGGCAGAGAAAGACAAGTATCAAATGATTTCACTCATCTGTGGAGTATAAGAACAAAGCAAAAACTGAAGGAACAAAACAGCAGCAGACTCACAGAACCCAAGAATGGACTAACAGTTACCAAAGGGAAAGGGACTGGGGAGGATGGGTGGGAAGGGATGGTTAAGGGGGAAAAAAGGGCATTATGATTAGCACACATAATGTCGGGTGAGGGGGCACTGGGCAGGGAGTATAACACAGAGAAGGCAAGTTGTGATTCTATAGCATCTTACTAAGCTGATGGACTGTGACTCTAATGGGGTACGTGGTGGAGACTTGATAATGACGAAAGTCTAGTAACCATAATGTTGCTCATGTAACTGTATATTAATGATACCAAATTAAAAAAAAAAAAAAAAAAGAAGGAACCAGGGAAAGGTGAACTATATTTCTGGAGTACCCTGGAAGGCCTCTACTTTTCCACACCTAAGAAAAAAAATCCCTGCACTATATTTTTCCCTCTTCATTGCAGTGCTCCCATGCAAGAACACCTACAATGAAATTTTTTAAAGTATAGAAAAAGAATGGAGTGTCTCTAGGTGTTATTGGTTATGGGAAGGGGAGAGCTAGAGAAAGATTCAGAGAGACTGGTAAATTCTAATCCTTTGGGAAACTAAAAAGGGCTACAGTAATTTATTCTATATTGAAAAGAGAATCAAATATTTCCTAACTGAAGAAATAAAGAGGTGGCACAGTAAGGAGAGGAAGGAGTTGAGACTAGAAGCAGGCTGAAGAGCTCCTTAGGTGATCAAATCAGTTAATTTGGACATCAAGTAAACCTAGCACAAGGGACAGAATTTTCAGAAACCAGGAATCTGTGTTGTGTGGTTCCATTTCCATCAATTGGAAGGAGAGTTACTACTGGCTTCAGAGGAAGAAAGTTAAAAGGCTTCAAGATTTAGAGGCTGATTGCTCATTCTGGAAGAATTCTGCCAAGTCCTGAGACTTAACAGTGACAGTGGTTACAGTTAACAGCTAGTGTGACAATGGTACACCCTGCTTTTGGGATTCTGTGTCTAAAATACAGACAATGTTTAATGTTGGGGTGTAATCCCCCTGTAGCAAACACTGGACTAACACTTACGCACTCTTACTTGCGTTCCTGAAGCTCAGTATGTGTATAACTGAATGCTGGGTTGACTCCAGGGGATGTTGGGTAAGAGGAGCCTCTACTGACGGGTATAGAGCAAGCATCCGAAAGGTGAAATAACTTTAGAGATTGGTTAAGCCTCCTAGTTTACATTGGACACTGAATCCAAAAAGGATCAAGCATCTGCCCCGAGTTTTCATGGGTACTTAGTGGTCGAACTGGGACTAGCCCCCAGGTTTCCTGACTCTTCATCCAGTGCTCTTTACAAAGCCAGTGGGAACTGTGAGGCAATCATCTGTGGGCTCGCCCAAGTCAGTCAGCTCTCCACCATCTGGGCCAGCAGGAAAGCTGACTCACAGAATCCAATGTTCCTCTGGAATGCGGAAGAGGTGTGTCTTTCTTCTGTGCTGTGAGCCTTTCAACCTTTGTAAATAAAACCTTGTTTTAAATGCCCAAGGAGAGCTGGCATTTGTAAGTGCCTTGCAGGCAAAGATCATATTTGGTGATAGCACAAACCTAGGCTGACTGAGTGATGGGTCATTTGAGAGCAAATTTCTGTATATTGAACTTCAAATCGGTGATTTTTGCTTAGACCAAAAGCCATCTTCATTTGCATTCTGAAGCCCTTAGGAGCAAGCAAGAAACTTGGAGGTTGAAATTGCCAATGGTAACACATAAAATAATAGAAAGTTAGCTATTTGAAAACATAAATGTGAAGGTATAGATTATCTTTTAATGCCAGTTTCTATTGTTTGCTAAACCAAAAACCCTTGAAAACTCAAGGATCTCATACATCAGACCTATTACCTGGGGATAAATACTTTCAGATAACCTTAAAGCTGCAACAGGTGAAGAGACTGTTTCCTTGGACACACAGAGCAGATGTCACCCTCCACATTTATCCTATCAATCATCCTGGCCACGCCCTGGGAGAATCCTGCTTTCTGTCTCCTTACAACCACACAGGGATGCTCTGGGCTAGAGCCTCCACTACTTCTGTCATCTCATACAGACCTCCAAGTTTGCAGGACAAAGACATTCAGTTTTTTCTAAGTATGCTAATGGCCCTAGACATCCTGACATTATGAAAAGAAAATGCTTTGGGTCTATTATAAAGGGTCTACTACAAAGACCCTATTCAAAGAAAAGTGCAGTCTTAATGATATACCATTTCTATCAAGCCATTCTACTGCTCCAAAGTCCTCAGTGACTCCTCATTGCCTACAGTATACAGTTCAGATATTGAGGTGACATTTAAGGTCTTCCATATGCTGATCCTACCTCTCCTTTCCTGTTTCTTAGCTTTGTTGTTCTACTACATTGACCCTTCCCTTCAGTCATGCTAACCAATTCACTATCCCCCAAATATTCTTGTGCTTTACCCAGCTTAATACCTTCTTTCCCTTGCCCTGCTGTTCATCACCCATCATCCAAAAGCTATTTTCTATGGCTCAGCTCAAATTCCACCTCCTCCCTGAAGTCTCTTTGCAACCCAAATAACAGGATTTAATGCTTGTTTTCCTCCATGAGAATAGATCTACATTCTCATTTTCTTCCACTTTGAATATTACACTGTCTGGTATCCACTCTTAATAAATATCTGTTAATTCTAAATAAGCCCAAAAAAAAAATTTCCATTTTCAAAGCTCTTTAATAAAGTAATCATCTGTAGCTGTTATTTTATCCATACAATGGAAATTTCAGAGAATCAAGTATGTTGTCATTGGATTCCTTTCTTTCCACAGAAGACCAAAGTAGGTCATTTCAAACCTCAGTCACCTTCAGAGAGATTCTAGGAAGGGCATGCTCAGAGTCAGTAAAGAAATCACATTCCTGGGTTCCTGACTTGTTGTCCAGATCTACTACTGAATCAGATTCAGGCAAGTGTGAACTGGAGAAATGAACTAATCATTCAGACCATCTAAACAAAATGAAAGGAGCTCTTTTGTTACATTGGCTGGATATTCAGGTTTGAAAGTACAGAATGAAGGAGAAAAAAGGAGAAGAAAAATAAAGCCATCAATTGCCTTCTCTTTACATGTGCTTTTCTTGCCTTTTCTGTTTCTATTTTTCACAACCATGTGATAGAACTGGAATGTTTGGAAGGCATTAAATCAGGATTGAAAAGATCATTTGCTAATCTGTGGAGGATATCTACTAACATGTTTATTATGCAGATTCTTCTCTGACTGGATCCTGTTTAGTTTGTCCAGAACATGTTTCTTTGCTAAATTAAAAAGTGCCAGAAGTGGTACCATGCCTATAAAATCACATCTGATTTCAGGGGTCAGACACAGAATAGTTAATGCAGTCCTATTTCTAGGCCCAGTAACAAGGGTTATTCATTTCATATTCTTTTAATGGATTTAGCCACATCCTCAAAAGACAAGCATACTATTTGGAAAGAGAAAAATCTGAGTTATGGAAGGTCAGTAGAGAGTAAAACCAAATAGCAAATGGGGAAACTTAATGTGAAAGTTCTAGATTTTCTAAGCATTCATTAATTCTTTTATTCATTAATTAAACTAATAAATACTGGCCATTCTCTAAGTGTCAGTGTTCACTAGTGTCATTTATTCAATTAGACTATACATACCTATTGAGTACTTATTTTCTGCTAGCTAATTAACCACTAGGCATAACTTCTTCACAACCAAAAAGTTACTGAATACAATTTGAATAGGGAGCATAAAGATGAAAAATTATCAATATTTAGACAAAGTCAAAAATATCATGAATAACAACTGGATAACTGTTCTAATGTCAAATTTGTTTATGATAAAGATCTTAAATTTTTCACCTCATATATCACTAATCTTCCTTCATACCCCAAGCACATGGGATTCTGCTTCATGGACTCCCAGGTATATCCAATTGAAAATAAGCTTAGTTACAAAGGAAGCAATTGAGATTTGGGGCTCTGGAGGCAACAGACTGATGGGAATATGAGTATGTAAAAAGTTAAACTCAGAGTAAACTTAGCACATACGGCAACTAGTACTATTATTATCCAAATGCCACTATAAGTATTTTCTTAATGGATTTCTTTAAAATCCTTGTTTATAACTGTAGGCCTTCTTTAGACCCCGAGGAGATTTTGCCCCCTCCCCAGAGATATTTTTCTAAGTGTAGTGACGTGTTTGATTTTCACAATCACAGGGTGAGGGTGTTGCTGACATCTGGTAGGGAGAGGCCAGAGATGCTGTTCAACATTCTTCAGGACACAAGAGAGGCCCCCACAACAAGGAATTACCCGGCCCAAGGTGTCAACGGGACCCGTCAAGCAACACTGCTCTTGGCCAGCATGTTTCCTTCTCCTGGAGCCTGGTAACCCCAAAGACATCAGGATCTAACCTGAGACCACGCTAGGTATTCTATCTGGTGGCCTGGGACTTTGCTAGCTCACTAGCTGTGGACGCTTCCCAAGCTTGTGAGCTTGTGTTAATTGCTTCATCCCTTTGAGATTTTTCTTAAAAAAAAAACCTACATGACGTGAATTCAGTGAAGACTGATTTAAGTTTTATACACATATAGTTATTTATAGTTACATGTATTATACATCTATGCAGTAAAAGTTGACCCCTTATTCTTCCCGGCCCACCACCACCACCATCACCACACACACACTTCTCCCTTCCCTCTCTCAGTACCCTCATCCCAAAGGCTCAGGTTCTCCCTTTTAAAATGCTTAAATTTCTTTGGTGGCAAAATTGAGTTTGGGCTAAGAAATGAGTCACCACTCAGCAGCTAAAGGAGCTTGTTTTTCTTTCTCTCAATGTATTTCTTTAAGAATTTCAGCCCGATCCTTCAGCCTCTTGTTGGTTGAATCCTCTTAATGTTTAAGACACACACAGAGCTATGGCACCAAGACGTTTTCCAATTGTTAGGAATGAGTTTTTTAAATACCGAAAATAACCAGAGGGCAGAGTGCCCTGAAATCCAGTTACATAAGAAGTTGTTGGAGGACCGAGGCTGGATTTGAGGCTCCCTTCTCCATAAGCCAACCTCCGCTGATCTTCCCAACGTTTGCTGGATTTACCTTAACGCTGCAGAAGGCTGAAGAGGGACCTTGGGAGGCTGCACACTACCGGCAGCACAAGAACTTCCCCGTCACACAGGCACTGCTGGGAGTGAGGAGCGAAGGGGCTGCTTTCCCCGTTGGCACGGGAGGGACAGGGGCAGACGCGCGGGCAGCGTTTGGGGTCCGCTCTGCGCGGCTGCCCGGTCCACGTGCACCCAGCACTGGCTTTGCTGCTCGGACGCCAGCTTCCCCTCCTTCGCCTCACTTATGAACCCTTCAGTTTTCCTGACCCTTTAGTTCAAATTCACAGAAAACACCTTTAGTGTAACAGTCACCCACAACTCCCCGTCTCAGAAAAAAAGTTATACAAAAACGGAAAATAATCCAATTTCTCTTTCTTTCCAGATCTTTGCGTGTTTCAGCTTCGCTCCCTGTCTCCAATTCATTTTCTCCCCAACCCTTTCCCCATCTGTGGTCTACAGCCCTTTCTCTTTCTCTGCTCCTCTTCGTTCTTTTTTCTTTCTCTTCCTCCCTCCCTCTCGCGTTTCCACTCCTTCCTCCGCTCCTACCCCTCTCCCTCCCCGTCTCTCCTCCCTCTCTGAGGCTCCTGTGCTGCCCTCTGTTCCTCCCCAGAGAAGAGTGTCTCGCCCCTCGCGGGGCTCCCGGCCCCCGCTCCTTCCCTGCCCACCTACTATGAGAAGCAGCTCCTCCCACCTGCCCATAAAAGCCAAGTGCATGTTACCAGCAGCGGGATCAGAGCACTTCCCCGGTCCTCTCGGGTGGGAGCCCCGAGCCTCTCTCCTGGATCTTACGTGCTCAAGGTAAGATAACACTTCTGCCGGCATCTAACCTACTATGGGTTGTTGTGGAGAGGAATACACAATCCTCTGGTCAACAGGCTTACTGTGTGGTTAGAGCTTATTCTTATGGGTGCCAAGATCAGCTGCTCCTTTAACTAGCAACTGGTTTGAAAACAAACTTCTGTTTGAAGAGTAAAATAAAAGTTCATTTTGGGCAGAAAGGGCAGCATAAATATTAAAGAACCTTTTCTCCTTTTAAATCACTTTACTGTTGCTGTGGTTAAAATGTATATGGGGTGTTTTACTAACGTTTTTCATTGTGAATATTTCACATATCAGTGGGGGCAAGGAAAACTTTGTCCCATTGTCAAAAATGTACTTTAAAAGAACACAATTAGTTTCCTAAAAATAGCACAGTCAAAAGGTCTGCTAACAATTTTGCCATGTTTTCCAAACCCCCAAGACAGCTTCTGTGATTCCTTTAGAAAATATCTTTCCAGGTTGAAGTGCTTGGAAAAAATGATGTGAATGAGTGCCCTTTGCACAGGGACAGCAATCAGGTGGCTGGTAGATAGGAAAGAACAAATCCAAATTAACAAGCTGGGGCAAAATGTGCTTTCAAAAAAACTATCTTTTTCAAGACATCTTAAAATCAGAATTGTGTTAGAACTAAGTAAGGATATATAAGAACTTCATGAATTTCTGTACACACACCTAAACATAAAAGTGGTTCAATGTTTCACTGTAAGAAAAAAATACAGGCCAGATTATACAATGCTTCTGTGTACACCAGACAGTTGTAAAGAAAGATCCTTCGCTTTGGAAGTTTGAACCCTGCTTGACACTTTTTTCCTTCATTTAGTAAATTAAAAGCGACTTGATTTGACACCCAATTCTCACAAAAATATCCAGTGTTTAAGCTATCCCCTTTTTAAAAGCTGGTAAATTCTTATTTCTGAAGTCTGAGAATGAGTGGTGTGCACCTGTGAAAGGAAAAACATATTCTACAGCTACCTCTGTAAAACCAGACACTTGGTCCATTAAGCCTGCCACCAAAATCTGTGGGCTGTATGGGATGAAATTCTCTCATGCAGCAGAAAAACCTTCAAACATCTCCTCTAGGGACTCGCACAGGACGGCTTGGAGACAGCTGACTGAGGCTGGCAGTCAGGAAATCAAAGCATAATTTCAGTCCTTAAAGTTCTTAAAGTACTTTTTTTTTGGTTTGTTTATATTGTTTCATGTGAAAGGGGAAACTTACCAAAGCTATTAAAAATTCTCCACTATTAAAGAAAGGAATATCTTTCAAAGTTTAACTGAGGTCTTCCAAACTTTTTCTCATTATTTGCATATCAAAAGAAATAATAAAAGATATTTTAACATTCTGTTTGGCATGGAGGGAATTCAATACAATTATTCAAATGAAAGAATTATAAGTAAAGCTTTCTGTCATGTGAAATTTTGCTTCATTGGAAAGAATTATTGCAAGGAGTGTGGTTTCTTTTAAGAAAATGATATAAAATTACTATTGGCAAAGATAATATGTGACCTGAGCATATTAAAATACCTTTCATCTCAAGCCACAGTGCAGACTGCTTGCTTCGTATCTAAGTGAGCAATCCACCACGACAAGAGCACAGGTATGGGGCAAAGCCAGACTCAGTGTGTGGGGTGTCCAAGCTAATTCCTCTTTTGTAGGAGTGCCGGACTCCAGCCTATCATCACAAGGGGAAAAATACACTGCTTCATTCACCAGATCCCCTTGAGGGAAGTTATCTTTTCTGGGAGGAAAAAAAGGGCCCCCAGTGTAAAACAGCTCCCTGTTATTCCTAAATTTGGGGATGAAAAGTGTTCTCCCAGGACTTGCTGCTGCTTTTCCTGGCGGTTAACCCACTCCGCCAGCTATGAACCATCTCATAGCAACTGCCTTCCCCCTGGTGCCATCAAGTTCAATGCCCTAAATAACTGGCTGAGGTCATGTAGATTGCTCATGCTCTAACTTTCCCAGGGGCCTTTACCAGACACTTAGAGTGATTCTTTCTCATAGGGAACATGGAGGTAAGGCAAGATGACACTTCCCTTCTTAAGTTTTTAGAAAAATCAGCAGTGGGGTTTCATGTAGTTACCCCAGTATCTCCCCCTTTGCACAAGATGTAGAGACAGAGCATGAGTCTCCTCTTTGTGTTATTATTATACAGCTGCCCCTGGACTGAATCAGGGCCATGCCTATCTGACACTGTTCCAGCAGGCTTTGAATGACTCTTAATGTTTCTCAAAAAAGAAAACATGAGCAACTAACCATCTTACAAGAGACATGGGGTAGGGGTGCTATGCTGATTTTGAGGACCTCTACACCTAGGCAAACACACATTTTAGGTTTTCTACTCTCTCAAAATTATAAAACAATATTCTTTCCATGATCACAAAGTATATTCCACTTTACTGTCACTTGTGAAACAAAAATCAAGGAGAGAAGAATGGGAATGGGTGGAGAATTAAGAGGAAAACTGGAAGGAAGTGCCTCTAAGAAGTATCCTAGAAGAGAAAGATCAGAGTCTCTGTTATAAATGCAACTTCTTTTTGCCCTTATTTAAGTGGAATGTGAGAAGAGGCAGAAGGGCAAAAATCCGTATCTGCTTTTTTTTTCTTTTACCAGTGAAAATACTTCCACTAATAAGTTAAGATCCATCTCTACTGTTCCCTTCTCTAACAGAAGAGAACAGCTCAGTTCTAAAGAGCAACAGAAGGTCAAGTCTGCCCCACAGGACTTTGCCAGTTACAATTTTAAAAGCTTTATTATGAGTATAAAATCTCTCAGAACATATTTTTAACTAATGGTGGTTCACATCAACAAATCCAACCCGCAACTCTCCCAAAGGACCCAACGTAGTGTAATATTTGCAAATTTGAATTTAGAAGAAACAATTTACTCCTCTGACTCATTGTCATCCACTTTGGTAAGGCATCTTGCAGAGTGACTGAGACGCAGCCATACTTCCTCATCTCTGGTCCTCCAAGCAACCCTCTGAAAACTGGGGCTTTCTTCATGTGTTGGCTTCCGTCTCATTCACCAGGTTCCCATAAACATCCACATGCATAATTTAAAGAAGATACAGACCTTGAGACTAGAGAGCAGTCTTCTGAGAGGTGCATTGTTCTAACTATTGAGTAAAAAGAAAAACAAAAGGAGAGAAGAGAAGGAGGTTAAGGGCAGAATGAATGCCCTTTGGAACTTAGAGAATCTTTCACTTTAGCATTGTGTGAAAAGGACACTTTGCTACACAATAGAAATTAAGGAAAAAAAAGGATCCATTCACAAGTTGTTACAAAATGCTGATGATATAATGAAAAACATCTTCCCCATGACCTGGCAGCCATTAACAACAGTTCACACGCCTCAGTATTGAATCAGAGCTCTGCTGAACTTCCGTTTCCGGAGAGAAAAGGAGTGGAGAGTGGGAAACAAAATGAGCACCGACATATCAACAACGACAGAGAAGCCGCTAATCAAACATTCCACTATAGCTTTGGTAACTATGTTTACTGTTTGAGGAAGGAGGTTCTTTACAAGCAAATAGATTTGCAGGAACATGATTAAGGAGTCACATAAGGTCGTAATACCTATAAGCCGAGAGCCCTTGGTATGCAAATACACAAAGCCATCAAAACTGCATGGAATCAAACTGAAGTAACTAAAACAAAAATGTTTCCCCAACCTGATTAGAGTAATAAGCTAAAATGATAACGAATTCTGACTTCTCAATGTTGCATAATAGCGAAGGCAACTCACAACACCTGTAGCTGATCATATAAAACATTAAAATATACCTGATGGTTCCCCTTTAATCTCCTCTCTTTGGGACTCACTTCCATTTTTCTTGCTGGAAAACAAAAGCTGCCTTCTCTCCTTCAGCATGGGATTTGTAAATGTAGTCACAGTCCCTCCATGCTACCCCCTTTTTTTCTTTCAGCAAAAGAAATCTTTCAATTATTATAGATCAGGTTTTGGGAGTACAGCTCATACTTGTGGTTTTTCTCACTACCAAAGTCTCATACTTCTCTTAAACAGGATGTAAATTTTCACTGCAACAAATAAAAAAGTTTTTATATTTTTCTAAACTATAATTCATACACCTAGAAGAAAAGGAATTTAAAATTGTTACTTGCCTCCAACAGACACTCTGAAATGAAGTTTCTAAGTACTCTTATTTATCTAGTCCCTATTCTAATTTTTTAGGGATTAAAAAAACTTATTTAGAGAACCACAGAATATAAATACTGGAAGAATCTTTAGAGCTAATCATAAATTCGTTTTTACAGATGAGAAACATTCAGAGAGATTGATGTCTTGCTCAAGGTCACCCTATGTGTAGCAGAACTAGGGTTGGAGTTCATAGACCAAACTCTCCAGTTAACACTCTTTTTTGAATAACTATAATGTGTCTTCTCCATATACCGTATATCTAAGATGTCCTTGACTATACTAAGAATTTTGTTTGAACTTAACATATAGGGTTCACAGAAATCACAGCCTGGTAGATGTTTTGGGCTGCAGCTGTACCTCTACTACAGAATGTATAGAAACACATGTAAACCCTTGTGAAGAGTGAAATCACTAATTGTCACTATCACAGGGACCTTATATTTTTTCTCCATTCCAGGACTTGGTATGTAATAGCTGCTTGATTAATCTGTGAGTGGGCGAGTGAATGAAAAAAAAGAGCTAGGTATAAAATATCCATTGTTCTTGTCTCCTTATGAGGAGTCTATAGGGACTCATAGAGACTCAATTCTCAAATAAATCAAATTTAAGTTTCCCCCTTGCTTTAGGCAATGAAGAGCTCATTTAGCCTTCTGAACAGCTAAGCCATTTCCCTGCCTGCCATCCTTTCATTAGCCCCTCCCACATTTACCTGAATCTTAGGAATTAATTATTTTTTATAGCTGGATTAAAATCTAGTTCCAACATTTATGTGACATAACAAATGTGTAATTTTGTGATGAATTATAGCAAACCTCTCCCACCCAATAGACAATGTGTGCCAATATAACCACCTTGTACCTTTTCAGGTCTTTAATGAGAAAGGGGGCAAAATATGCCTAACAGACAGAGGAAAGCTTGGGGGACATAGTGGTTGAGGGTTGTAAGCAGGAGATGCGTTGTGGCAAAGGGAAGAGGTCATCAAGGGGACAAGAGTGTACAGACAGGATGGTACAGCTAAGAGAGATTATTCCTCTAACACAGACAGTTGTGAGGTCCTGCAGAAGATATTTTTAATATGATTGTCTGAACCAAGACCCTCTCAAATGTTTGGGAGATGAAATCCTATTTGGGTCAGGCTTCTTTTGGTATGCCATTTGAGGACTGTTTCATATGGGAAAAGTTTTATAAGGACTACAGCTATTAAAACTTAACCCCTGACTGGACTTCAACTGGGAAGAGAGCCTCATTTGACCTCATTTTAGACTTGACTCTGGCCCAGCATAGTAACTGCACAGATGTCAAGTCATCAAAATATTGTCTGCTAAGATAACAGTTTTGGTAACACATTAAGTTACTCTAATATAGAAAATTATGAAGGTAGAAAAGAATATTTTTTATCATTTCTGGAAATAATTTACCCTGAATAAGTGGACAGATGTTACCCCAGATGCTTCACTTTCCTCTAAAGCATGCTTGACAATTGTTTGCATATCTTTGAAACAGTACTTGTGTTTCTGAAATTGATTTACTGTATGTTAAAATTTATATAGCCTATGACTAAGCATCACTATGAAAACAATCTTTTAAGTATTTCTTGAAGACTGCCTCTCTTAAGCTTTCTATTGATGTGTTTACATCACAGGATATTTAAGCACTGGCATCATTTGATGTGATGAGATTAAAGACAATCACTTCATGTGCTACTTTTCCAACTCTAACTGAATAGGCCTGGGTGTGGGTGTCAGTTCTTGGCTTCTCTAGGAAGTAAAATGTGTCCAGCCTGTTGGGGAGCTTCTCAAGTCCCCTCTGTTAGCTGGATAAAACAGCTGTTTTTCTGAAAGTTTGGGCCAATGGCCTCCATAGTTAAGGCTTCATGTGTTAGGGCAGCTATGGCTGGTTTATCAAGAAATTCCTCTATCCAGCAGCACAGTAGGTAAGCCATAGCTACCTTCAATAGGAGGATAGAAAATCTTCAGAGCCAGTTGAAGAGCACTTTCCTGGACAGCTAGGAGACATTCTGGCAGCTACCATCCCATTTAGTATGTTCCTCCAACTATCATGCCATGTGCACTATAAAGATAAACCTAAACTTGGTTCATAAGTTCAGAGTGATAACTGTACATTATTGTATTTCCTTAAAGATCTTTACTTAGTGATTGTCCCGTCTTAAAGTCCAGGGGTCATGGTATTCATCAGTGCTATAAATCTGAACAAGTGGCCTCCAGTTAAAAGGCAGACACAAGATAAGGCCCAGAAGTACATGAAGGAGACACTAGGTGGAGCTAAGAATTTGTGGTTTAAGTGACCAAGATTGTTGAGATTGGAAGAATGAGGGAAGAAAAACTTGCTTTGGATCCATCATTCATAGTTTAACAACACTATGTCTCCCATGTAGCTCCCTGTTTATTCCAATCGCCTTCTGTTCAAATGAGTGGGGAAGGAGGTCGTTGACCAGTAGAGGGAGCCAGGGTGTCTCAAAATAGAAGCTCACCTGACCTCAGAGAGGGCCTTTAGATTTGAGTTTTTCTCATAAATGACAGAGCAAGGTGTCCTTTGCAACCAGAGGCTGAAGTGCCTTTTGCAACCAGAGGCTGAAGTGCACCACAGGAGTTTATCAGACTGTTTGTTCTCTTTTTTTTTAAGAAATCCCAATTTAAGCCTCTAGGAATAGATCACCTGCATTTCAGCCATGTCAGAAATGTCCAGGCTTGTAGAAGTTTATTTAAAATAAAACCAAAGCAATCTTAGAAAATTTTCTTTCCAAGGTCACCACCAGCCAAGACTTGAGCCTAGTACTCAAAACTAAATGCTCGATTCAGTAATAAACAAACCCTGGCATCTGGGGGTCAGTAAGAGACAAGCACAGAGAGGAACAGGCACTGGGATCTCATGCGTTTTAAAGGGAACTCCTGGTGCCCTGCCATGATTCCTCCTGTCAACAAGAGAGGGGGGAAGGAGCTATGAGAGACAGAAAAAGGCAGAAATGGGCCAGACAGGCTTCACCAATCAAGATAGCTCAGACCTGCACTCCTGGGTCTGGTCTGTCCAGGAAGCAGCCAGGGTCTTGCCCAGACCAAAGCAAGTACCTTTCCATTGAACATTTCCATTGCACAGCTGTGTAGAGATGGCTTGTTAAAACTTGAGATACTTGCATAATTCAGAACCCTTTGGGGGATAGAGATCAATTAGGACCATAAAAAAAAAATCCCTGGCACACCGGAGAAGGGCTGCTTGCTTTGTAAAAACTATGACATTCACAGAAAAGTAAGAGCAATCCTTTCTGTACGGCTTTTCTGATGGCAAGAGATGAAGCTATGGAGCTGGTTTGCATGTGGCCTGAGATTCCCCCATTCCATAAAATCTTCAGTGTTTTAATCCCAAAAATACATTGACTCTTTCTGGAGCCTTGGGCAAGTCATTGATCATCTCTGTGCCTTATTTATCTTAAATAGAGAACAGTTCTCAAATAGCCACTTTCTTTAACATTTAGAGACACCTAAGGTCTTGCCAAGTATTTGACAGAATGATGCTACTTAAACATGCTTTGTTATTGTTACTTGGTATAGTGAATGGATTATACTAACCACACCTGGGAATGGCTCCTGTCATGTATGTAGAACCAAATCAAAATGGAATAAAATTCCAAATAAGCACATAACCTTCCAAGATGTAGCAAAACATTTTTTTTTCCTTAGAATACAGAGGACAATTCCCTATGTCTCAAAGGGCCCAACAAGGTCAATGATAAACAGTAAGTAAATTATGGCTTGAGTCTCACAAGGTCTGTATGTTCAATTGCCCATATTTGACACCGGTCAAAAAATAATTCCACACCCCCAAAAAATGGTTTTGTGATTTTAAAGTTCTATGTTAACTGGAGAAAGGTATTTTTAATAATGACTGTTAGATTAAAATATCTGAATGCCACTTCTTCAACATTTTCCAAAATGTGTTTCAAAAACAGTAGTAACTGGAATATTAGTATGTGTTTATACAGGAAAAGGTTCTGTGGTCAAATAAATTTTAGAAACAACTCAGTGAAACAATAAGATCGATTCCATTGCAAGACTTCACAAAGATCTTAATATGCTATGTATATTTCCATTCTTCAAAAAAGTTACAGTAAATAGTGTTCCCTAAACATACCTGATAACAAATTTTCCCAACTTGAGAGCTTCTCTTGAGACTGGCATTTTATGGAACAGCTTAGGAAGAGTTTAGGAATCATTGTCCTACTTCATTATTTTAAGATCTACTGGGACATGGTACTTTCAGTGTTGTTGGTTATACAATACACATGGCATATCAGTATAGAATTTGTACTATGTAAAACCACAAAATAAGAAATAATCCCAGTGTGATTTCCAAATCCAGATGAAAAAAAGAATAAAAGAAGCAGATGAACATGTCTTGGTTATATGGCTCATAGACAGATGACAGATAGACAGGAAGACTGGACAGATTGAAATGATCTCTTCCTTCCCTCTTCTTTCCCACTGTCTGGATATTGTGCTATAAAAACAGAAATAGCCTTCAGTAAGCAGTGAGTTCAGTAAACAAGGAGGCCACATAATTCCATGAATTAGCTCAACAATCTCTGAGCTGATAATTGTTTCACCCTTAACCATTAATAATCAAGATCATTAACCAAACATTTTCCTTGACTATTTACTTTCTCACCATCAATAGGGAACTAATTCTAATAAAAGGAACACACTAGTATCCTATTATATCTTGCTACATCAGGGATTACTTGGTTTATCTATGACACACAGACCTCCCCTCCCATCAAATTCCCTATTTTCTCTTAGACCCCTGCACTGAGGAGTCTCTTTCCCCGTAAAGATAATGCCTGGAGGCCAGTATTCCAAAGGCAGCACAGCTCTCCTTTAAGAGAATGTCCTCTCCTTAAGAAAGTAAGTGGCTCTTACTCATCCAAGGGAGAAACTCAAACTCACTATCAGTAGTTATAATAATAGATATATTTATTAAGCGCCTGGTAGGACCAGACATTGTGCTGGTCTCATTATCTCTATTCCTTTTATCAGCCCTACAAGGGTGGTTATTATCATTTCAATTTAAAGATGAGAAAAATGGAGCCTCTGCTTGGGTCAAGCAACTTGCCCAAGTCACACAGCCAGCGAATGGCAAAACCATTATGCCCACTGAGGTCACACTCCAAAGTCTATAGTCTTCCTTCTCCTCTATGCTGCCTTTCATGATGCTTTGCCATGTCATAAAAGGGAGAAAAAAACATCAATTCTCTATGACAATGTCTCTGACTCATAGAGAAAGTGAAAGAATTCCAGTGTCTCTGTTCCTAGACACTGCTGACTGGTTCTGTTTCTTGTTTAATACTGTGATTTTAATTTCTTTTTCTTTTTTGTATTTTTTCCTAAAAGCATGCTGTCATTTCAGAGCCAAAAAAGTAAGGGCTATGTAACTAGGGGAAAAAAAAAGCTATCATTTCTCCCTTGGGTAATTTGTAAGGGCTAAATTTTCATCATAAATTTTCCCCAAGTAATCCCAAGTTGCTTGGCATCAGTCTGCATGACAACCTAGCATGGCATTCCAAAGGCAGTAGAAATTCCCATGATTATATGAGAAACAGACAAAAGAAAGGCAGCACAGCATATTAACAACTTGAATTTGATTTGTCAGATCATTCTCTTTGGTGTTACTTTTACTATAATCCACAACCAGATGATGAGAGTCAAGACAACTTAAATCATTCTCCCAAACCATGTGAGCCACCTAGAAAAATGTCTGTGTTGTCTACTCCTGCTTAACCTGCAGTTAGGTTATATAGAACCTTGAGCCCTTCTTTTGTGCTGTGCCAAAGACAAAAGAGGAAACAAGGTCTAGTTCTTTCCATATGGTCAGATTCTGCTATACATTTTTTTTGTACTTGATCTTCCCTCTCTGCATTTAGTATTTCCCAATTAATCTTCTGAATTAATTTGTACTCCTCCAAGACTCAGATTAGCATCCCCTGCTCTGAGAAGACAAGCCTACAGCCAGCCTGAGCCGGACTGCATTGCACACTTGCTCCCTAGTACTCTGAGCACCTGGCCTGTCACGGCCGTGTCCTCTCTGTAATGGCATTGGCTCATTTTATGTACAAGACTATGAACACCTTGCAGAAGAGTTCATGTCTTGTTTATCTCTGCACCCTCAATACTTAGCACATTAATAGGACTTTAATAAATATGAAAACAAGGAAAGAAAAAGAAAGGGATGAGGGAATAAAATGCAGTCGTGGTGAATGAGAAGCCTCTAAGTATGCTTTTCTCTATCCGCATGGATGTTCCAGGAAGACGCAGTGTTACCTAAGTCTGTGTATGGGTACTGGATATAAGCCGTATTACTGGGCTCAACCCTGGAGCTAACTGTGGGGCACAGAGAAGGTGACCTTCCATCAGTATCCTAATATTAAATGTTGGCCTTCTGTATACTCAATTACATAAGGAAGGATTATTTTCTGGCTGAGGGTGCCACTGTCCCAGGACTGTCAGTACTCTGCTCAAAAATATTCAGTGGCATTATGAAACACAACAAACACTTCAGCTTACCAGACAAGTCCCCCAAAATCTCTCACCTGAATTCACTTTACCATCTTCATCCCTCTGCAGTCTACAACAGTAATTTGATCTAAACCTGATGGGCCGTTAGTCCCCAAAACATTCTTTTTTCTTTTCTCTACTGAATGTCCCTCATTATCCATTACACTTGTCAAAATAACCACAAATTCAATGCCCTAGTAAAGTCATCCTTAATATTGCAACTGCATTTATCCTTCTCTATTCTCAACTGACAAGCAGTTCCTATAAATGTCATTTACATGTTGCCTATACAGTGTATTGAAGAACTCTAAGCTACTAGAACTTCCAGCAATTGTGGAAATGTGCCATATCGGAGCTGGCCAATATGATAGCCGCCAGCCATATGTGAGAACTGAGCACTTGAAATGTGGCTAGTGCAAGTGAGGCACTAAATTTATTGTAATCTCCTTAAATTTAAAACTAAATAGACATATGTGGCTAGTGACTACTGCATTGGGCAACACAGAACATTTTATTTTCGTGTGCTATGTCTTGTATTCCTTGATAAGCATATGAACTACTGAAAAATTGAGTAAGATGCATTTCTTATCTCCAGTGAATGCCATGTCCACAGTAGTGTTTGCTAAATGTGTTCACTGCATTGCTTGACTACTGGATCTGCCTCTAGTTGTTACATTATCTCAAAGAATTCCTCTCCCCTACATGTATTACTTTGATAAAATAGTACATGTGGTATTTTCTTTTTTAAATGTCTGTAACTCACTCAGAATGTCGCTGTATTGCTACCTGGATCTTTTATCACTATACAAAAAAACAAAATGAGATAAAGAATTATTTGAATTGAGTCTCTGAAAAAAAAAAGTTCCATTCTTCATTACCATCCCTTCTCTTCTCCCTTTTGGAGGAAAAACATGTTTTAAATACTTAGATAATTGCTTCAGTTTTCAATATGACCACTCCTACAGAGAAAGACTGTTCATGGGCATCTGAAACAAGTTCAGCTAACAGGTATTTGTTTTTCTCTCCCCTGAAAGCCTATCAATTTCTGAAGAAAGGTAATTCTTTATCATTGATTTTCCCACTGCAATTTTGGTCTCTATTTCTAGTGAACAATCTGAGGCTCTTGGAAGAAGTTTAAACCCATCACTAGCAGGTCAGGAGAAGTCAAATGTCTTTGGAATTTGACAATGATGTGCCCCTGGTACTTGCTGGAGTAAGAACAGCCCTTTAGGAATTATCATGCCAACAGGCCAGCCATATAATAAATCCTGTGCCTGGCAAAGCCTGACAGATCAGTCTGGCTGCAGATTATATTCTGACTTATTAATATGCCTTCAGAAAACAAACCAGAACGAGTCTCTAACAGCAACAGTTTACAGGAGATGTTTAATGATTTCAGAGGTCAGCAACACCACATGCCTTCCTTCTGACTCAGTGAAGCGCGGGACAAGGACAAAAGAGCTGCTCAAGAAGCCAGGGCAATCAGCTGTATCTTTTCCATTCACAGCTAAGTTTACTTGGAGTGACTGGAAAAACTTTCAATGAAAACTTTTTTTAAATAATAAAATAAAAGGATCTACCCTGCTATCATGAGCCAGACAACATTAAGAAATAATTATGGGTGTGCACTTTCCCCTGCCTTGTAAAATATTTACAAATTATAGCATAAGCAAGTTCCAGAGTAAATGGTAAAGATAGCAATAACATTTAACTTGTAAATTTTTTATATTTAGCCATAAAAGAATCACCATGTGATTAAATCATATTTGAATACTCATCTACAGACATGAGCCAATGGCTAACAAAAGAACTCATGACTCTTTTACAACAGAGAAAGAGCACTGGAGAGATTTGGTATCTTTTTTTTATAAAATAGAATTCATTATCACATCATCAAAAGAGTATCTTAATTTGGGAGCTTTTAAACATGAATATAGTGATAAGGATGATAACTAACCTTTGTAGAGAATTTTACAGTTTATCACATGTATTTTATATGTATTACTACATTTGAATTAGAGATTTTATCTACATTTTACATGTGAGGCAGCATAGGTTTAGAAAGATTAATAATATTTTACATCATTTAGATAGTGAGTGTTGGAGCTAGACTATGAACCTGGATCATCCCATTCCTGAAGTACTTTCTATAAACTCAGGTTAATCCAGGTTTAATAAAACAGACTAAGTAACAATATCACATCCAGAAATAGTCCAGAGCATCCTGGCAGCATAAATGAAAAACTACAGCAAACGAAAGCGAATGATCTGTAAGGGTTCCTTAGTAAAACAGATTTAGTGCTTGAGGATGTGCTTTTCAAGACAACAGAACCCAAAATTTCAACAGTAACAGCAGTTGATGTGTATCGAAGGTTTGGTCTATGCTAAAGCAGAATGCTGAAAGCTTTTGTTTATATTATTGCATTTTATCCAGATCACTTTCCTATGAGACAAGAAACTGTGTGAAAGTGGTTAAATAATTTCCTCAAAGTCACACAGCTATAAGTAAAGGAATCAGAAAATGAAACCAGTAGATCAGATTCCTGAGCTCTTCTCTTTAACTGCTACATTATTGACATTTTATCACCAAAGAACCATTCACGTTAATAATAAAACAAACAGATTTGCAGTGGTAGAAAGATCAGCAATGTAAGAAATGCCACTGATAATCAGCAGAAATACTTATGTAGGTTGTCTTTTATACAGTTTATGATTTTAAAGAACCACAATCCATTTTGAACCTGTCTATAATTTTTAAAGAGTATTTTTAAATCCCTCTTTTAATTAATGTCAAAATGCATGTCATTTATGGGGAAAACCCAAACAACTTAAATCATCTGTGAGAAGCTACTGCAGTGTTGTAAATAAAAATCCTGAATTTAGCATAAGAAGTCATGGGGTCAAATCTTGCTTCTGCCATCTAGCAACACAGCCATCCTGGGCAAGACGGTGAGTCTCACTGAGTCTTCATTTCCTCTGCTCTAAAATAAGTCTACCTCCCAGCATTGTCGTGAATGTTAAAGAAGATAATATATGAGAAAGCGTCTGACACTCAGAAGGTGCTCCGTCAGTTATTTGATAGTAATGACTACCAGTCATTGAATGCTTTCATAAGTGGCTTCATAGCGCTCATTTAGGTGAGTAGAAGCTTCAAGTGCTGCTTTCTACATATTGCAAATAAGAGCAATAGGGATCTTTTTGCCATGTAGTTCACCTGCTGAACTCTGGACTCCCACTCCAGGGTGCATGAGTTTGTCATGGTTGCAATATGGGCTCTTTAGGGGGTGTTTTATATTCCTAGTCTTTTGGAGGTTTTTTGTTTCTCACAGGGTAGGAGGGCCATTTTTTGTTTTGTTGTTGTTGTTACTAGTTTGCACTAAATGGCACTATGTCAGTCTCCCCACCAGTTCTCCAAAGAAGGAAATTCCATGACTGCACAGTTCCTTCCCAGTTCAAGGCCCCCTCCCTCCCTCCCTTTACCATAGCAAAGCACATCATGTATGAGCAGCTGTGGCACCAGGAGGGAAAATGGCTGTCCTGGCATCGCAGCTAAGGTCCCAGCTCATCCCAGGGGCTTCGGGAGTTTTACTCACCTTGAAGCTGCCTACATACCAAATGCATCCTGAATCCTTTTCTTTGATGGAATAATATACCTTCTCAAGCCAAGCACACACTTCCTACAATATTCAATGTCAGCACATCAGAATCCTTCCTTACATGAATTCCATTTTCTTGTTAAAAGTGCCCTAAACTTTTCACCTATGCCTTAATTATCCAGAAATCTTTCATTCCAGACTCCCTCAAAAAAAATGGCTTTAGGAAACCCAATGTGAGAATAAGAAAAATTGCAAGCTATAGTGGAAGGTGTTTTAGCTCATAAAGACAAAGGAAGAAGGACCGTAAGAATTTAAAAGACTCTGTACCTCAGTTCAGTCACCCTAATTGTATGTTACATGTTTAGGGTGCCAATATCAACCTACTATGCATTCATTCAATATGCAGCTATTGGAAACCTGCCACCTGCCAAGCCCTGTGCTAACCTCAATCAAGGACTGTTTCACCTGCATCCATGATTTGCAGCTGAAAGGCACAGACATCAGTAAAAAGCTACTTGGATCATAAATGCACAGGGAATGTGAGAATATCTTTTCTTCTTTCTCTTCAAAGGCAAGGCCACTTTTTGTGCATTTTTCATGTTAGTCAAGGTGTTCTGAGCCTCTCTGGGGCCAGTGTCCTCTCACATGACCATCCCCACTCAGCAAAAGGTTCTCACTCAATGACTGTCAAAGATAATAAACTTGAGCCCTATCCCACTCTGTAGGGGCCCAAAAGGTAACAAGTCAGCACCTTAATAGACATACTTAGACATTCAACACATGTATAAAAATGTACAGAACAGTAAACTATCTTTTATCTGGTAGTCTTTCAACTAAAATTATTGTGAAATAGTCTTAATTTTGTTGCCAATAAGACACAAAGAATACTGATGGTCCTAGGGATGAGACACTGAGAGATCCTGACCTTGGAATAAAGCCAGACACTGCTTCTAATAAGTGGTTGTTGGAAAAATACTATCTGAATCATTGCAGAAAAAATTAAGTTATTCCAAGTTGAATTTTAAAATTAAAATTATTTAAAGTAACTTTCATTTCTCTAGAACTCTAATTTCTAAAAAATCTAACCCTAAGAACACAACTGAGAACAAAAAGTAAGTCAGAGTGCTTAGAGGTTAAAAGACAAGGATCATTAAGGTTCACATTCATAAGCAAACACATGAAGTCCTCACTTCAAACCTATTTACTTCTACTTTACAAGTAATTATAACAAACTTGGTTCTCTGAGTCCTAAAAATGTAGCAGAGTTGAAATACCTAATTAGAAAAGGGAAAGGTACTGCAAAAAGTAAATGCACTGACAGCAGGAAGAAATGGAAGTATGTTAGCCTAGGAAAAAAAGGAAGAGAGAAAGAACCTATAAAAAGATAAGAATTTTTAAAACATAATGGCCTTCACTGAGGAGACAAACATCTGCATAGCCTTACAAAATTCCTACAGGAATCACTAAATGACAGCTGAATATAAATATTGACACATTTAGCAGCATCTTTTAAGAACTAAGGATATTATATATTTTAAACATGTTAAAACCAGCATA
Source organism: Smutsia gigantea (assembly GCA_032199065.1). Taxonomy (NCBI): domain Eukaryota; kingdom Metazoa; phylum Chordata; class Mammalia; order Pholidota; family Manidae; genus Smutsia; species Smutsia gigantea. The sequence goes on along the minus strand of JAVSCE010021451.1, from coordinate 54,189 downwards.
TTTTGGTCCATACAGGGGCAAAATATCAGCTACTGGGAAACTTTTAATTATCCAAAATATGTCATTCCCTAAAGATTCAGAAAAGTTGAGGTTATTCTAATATGTATGACTGCATGCACACACATGCATACATCCACCTATAAATTACACTAAGTAGAATTCAATAACATGCAGTATAAAGGACTATTAACTTTTTGGTTGTCAGCTTCCAATAAAAGCATGATCAAAGTGATTACCTAGAATTTAAAATCTTGAGTTCATGCTTTCTTTTCCTCTAATGCAACCATGATCAGGGAAATTACCTCACTGCTCAGTGACTCAATTTATCTATCTGTATAATCAGAAAAACAAAAGTTTACTTCACAGGGGTCTGGTGGACTTTGTTCCTGTTTCAAAATGTGGAAATGCTTAATATAAATCCCAATAACCTGGTTTGAGGTTATTATTTTTTAAGCAAACTCTCCTCAAGGAAAAGATGCAAAGGAACTAGTCCTTTCCCTGCTTTTGTTTCCTTGCAATCTTTCCTTTCTAAAGAACACCACAAAGAAACAAAGAGCCATTTGCAACAACATGGATGGAGCTAGAAGGTATTATGCTCAGTGAAATAAGACAAGTATCAAATGATTTCACTCAAATGTGGAGTATAAGAACAAAGAAAAAAACTGAAGGAACAAAACAGCAGCAGACTCACAGAACCCAAGAAAGGACTAATAGTTACCAAAGGGAAAGGTAATGGGGAAGAGGGGTGGGAAGGGAGGGATAAGGGGGCATTATGATTAGCAGATGTAATGTTGGGGGGGCATGGGGAGGGCTGTACAACTCAGAGAAGACAAGTATGATTCAATAGCATCTCACCACGCTGATGGACAGTGACTGTAATGGGTTGGTGGGGGGGACCTGATGAAGGGGGTAATTTAATAACCATAATATTGTACATGTAATTGTAGATTAATGATACCAAAATAAATTATTTAAAAAAAAAAAGAAACAAAGAGCCAAACACACTGACCCATGTCTTTTTCTAATAGTGTTGTGGTCCATTTGCTGCCACATAAAAAAGTAGTAGTGAAGTTTTGAACTCTAGGTTTGAAAAGGCCAATCATGGCAAAACATCTTTAGCAGAAAGAATTCACATTCCAAATCTATCCAAATCTGTCCAGTGTTATGCATTTGTGAGGAAAGTCCACTCAGGCATGCCATCCCCACTGAAACCCTCTTCTGTTGTCAGAACTTTCTGCAGAAGAAGAGGCTGAACTCTACCTTTCAATGAAATTTTGAGCTGAATTTTTTTTCCCAGAGCTCACTCATCCAAGCCTTAAGATGGTTTTTTTCAGTTTGAACTTGTTTTTAAGACAAAATGGAAAATGGTGTAGCTTTGTACCTACAAAAGGTGGCTCCGTTCTTCCTCAGGAAAGTTCTACATGGTTTAGAAAGCTGAAGATGCACTGAGAGTTTTCACTAAGAAATTGTTTCTTACATCCCAAGGTTGATCAGATGGCATGCTTTTTGTTTTCTTAGAGGTTGCTTTCTTAAAGTCTGTCACAATCTAATATAGTCATATGACTTTATAATGTATGGAGGGCTTTCACATACATTATTTCATTTGTGAAACCTAGTATGCCCCTGACCTCTTAATGTTTTATAGTTGTGTTTTTGTTTTAATTCTTAAAATTAGTCACAATCTGAAAAATACATATATTCGTTTTGGTATATTTCTAGTGTCATTCTTTGGCTGAAAAGACTGAGCAGCTGGCTTGTCCTACATTTCAACCAATTGAATTTATCTCAGTGCTCAAAATCTCATAACCTAAAGTGCTCTAAGGACATTTCAAAAGTGATTTCACTCTCTTCTCCCTGAAAGGAAGTTTCTTTAAAAACACTCTCAACTTACTGTTACCAAACACACATCTTACCTGTAGGCCATTCTGTCCTTAGCTCTTTCCCTCCTATTATACTGGAAGAGATTTTTCCCTTCCTAAGTCTCTTCCCTCACACTCTCTGCATGCTCCTCATCCCACCCCTCCAGCCTTCTGGGGAGTTCATTCTGAATTATTTGCACCATCTGCCCATTGCAGCTATAGCATCCTGCCTAGCACAGACCAGGCTGTGACTCACTGGTTTAAAATCTCTTAGAGAGATTTCATGGCCCTCAAATTAAGAGTCCAAACTCCATCACAACTTCGTGCAGGATTTACAAGATCTTAATGGTCTAGGCCTGACCATCCTTCCAGCTCCATTCCTAGCCATGCCACTTGCTGTCACCAGTAACTCCCACTCTATACTATAGTCACAGTTTTTGAAAATGCCATATCTCTTATCTTTAAGGTTTTCCCATATTGGTCTATCTTTCTGCCTGGAATACTCTCTCTGCCTTTTCATCACCTCCGAACTCCCTTTGCATTCCCAGGAGCCTTCCTTGACATCCCTGGACTGGATTAGGTGACCCTGCCATACACTCTCGTATTGCTCTATTTCCCTCTACGGCATCAAACACTCTCACTGTAACTTTTTAATTAACTGACTGTCTCTCCTGCTACTCTACAAACTCCATTATGGCCTGAGTCTATCTTACTAAGCAGTGTGTCCCCAGCAAAGGGCCTGAAACCAAGTGCAGACACTCAGTATTTGTTGAATGAGGAGACAGAAGTGATAATCAGATATAAGAGACAGAGTGGTAGATTCAAGGTTCAACCAGAGTTCTAGAAAATATGAGTGGTCAAAAGTTTGGTCAAAGAAGTCAGAAATCAAGAAGTCTTTTTAGCCACCAACAGTGCAAGGCAGGAAGTTCTAAGACAGGCCCTTAGCAATGACAGCACACAAAAACAACACTTAGTCAATCCCTGGAACCCTCAACCTGGGCAAAATTTCCCAGTGTGTCAGAGCACGGTCCAAGAACTACATGCATCATGATTCCACATCTCCAACTAGCCCTACCAATTCGCAGACTCATAGGTTAGGGCCATTTTTAACTTATAGGTTAAAAATCTGCATTTTTAACCAGAATCCCAGGGAATATTTATACATGTTAAGGTCCGAGATTGGAAGTGGGAAGATTACAATAGCTGCTTGAGCAGGGAGAGTAAGAGTGGGAAGCAGACACACTTCCCTGGTGGTGACTGGCTCAGTGTTGGGAGCCTCCAGTTGCTCTACATGTGGTCTATGACTCGTGGATAAGGATATGTTGTCCTGGGTAATCCATGATGAGCTAATGCATAGCTGACTCATCACTGGCCCTAGAAGTTCCAGAAGTTATGGGGACAGGGGGGCTCCCACTGCACTTCTTACTCTGGCCTCCCTTCTCCTGTTTGGGGCATGGCCCAATATAATCCATCTACCTATTATGACTGGACTGATGAATATTTAATGAACATTCAATAAAACAATATTCCCTTGTCCATGATGTGGATTAAGGACTAATAATAACTACGAAGAATTCACTGTAAGCTATTACTCCTCTGAGGAAAACAAAAATGTCCCCTTTAGCTCCACTAAGCCTGTGGTTTTAAAGCCCTTTCCAATTTTGCATTATTGTCAAAGAAAAATAATTAGATATGGCTGGCCAAAAAAAAATCTAGAAAGTTCTATCTGAGGAAAAGAGGTTCACCTCAAACCAACATTTCCTGTTTTTATCTTGTGTTCCAAGCAGTCTCATTTTTTCCCTTTGGGTTTTACATATAGTTTTGTCATTTATGGTCATGCCTGTAAATCTGTCATGCTCACAAGTCCAGAATAAACATTGATTTTCGTTACTATTCTATTACTTATAGCTTAAGATTACTCTTCACCTCCCTCCCAAGACTCTGTTCTATCACTAGACTTTGACGTCAGTGCACTGCACCTCAAGTCCCCAATAAACCAGAATGTATATGTTGTGGGCAGGAAAAACAATACATCTTGACTTTCCCAAGGTCATTTGAATTAAATGTTTTACGTGTAATTGAAAACATATTTTTACAAGCAGATAGTGCCAATAAACTAGAAAAACCATATGGAAGCACCAGGCTCCACGTCCCTGGTTTTTAATAAACTGCAGTAGAGGACCTTAGGAAGAGTGAGACACTTGTGTTCCAATACAGAAATACCCACAAGGACAAGAGCTCGTCTGCAAGTATGGTCCACCTGTCACAAGTGCTCTAAAAGTCCCAGGAGGGAAAGAAAAGGATATTTTCAAGGGCACCATGGCTTTGTAGAAGTTCCCTAATGTCACTGTGGGAACCTCATATGCCTTTACATAGGAGGTATGATTTAAGGGGGAGAACCTCACTGCCTTTGTCCCACTCTGGTCCCAAGATGTGAAACCATGATTATCTTCCTATAGTTATTATTTTTAAAAATATAACTACAAAGGAAATAGCCTCCTGGACCAGGTCCTTTTCTCAGTTGCAATTATACAACTCCCACAACCAAACCTGTGAGACATCACCACCATTCATCCCAGTATCAGATATTTCAGTCAGCTTGGCCTTTCCATGTCCTAAAACTGGAAGTCTCTGATGGCTCAATGGGCCTGGCAATGGGAAGGATTCTGGGCCAAGAGACTGAATTCTTGTCATGCACTGAATCATTCTGGCATACTGGCTGCTCCTATAATTTCTCTGGCTATGAATTGGAGAGGATTTATTTACTCAGTTTATAAAATGGTACCATTCATTAAAGCAAATTTCTTGAGGTAAAAGAACTAATTATAGGGTTTTTAGTAAAAATAAAGTAAAAGCTTTTTACCCTGGGGCTGGGGGCAGAACCAATTTCTGAGTTATAGGTTTTATTATATGTATGTGTTAAAGTTACAGGAGACACGATTTGATCCAAATTTGTTTAATAGTTAGCCATGTTGTAACAGACTTTTATTGTTTAAGGAACAAAGTAGCTAAGTATAAAAATATCCTTTTCAATGTCCATGTCAAGTTTTAAAACATATCTCTTATACAGTGCTGACAAGGGAATGGGGATGGGGAATTGGCCATACACTATAGAAAAGAATCTAAATTGGTAGAGTCTTTGGAAGTTGAACTAGTAATTCCACCCCAAGAATCAATCCTACAGAAATACTCAAACATTTGTTTTAGGATATAAGAACACTGCTGTTCATCACACCACACAATCAACAGAAAGAAAAGTCAAGTTATAGAATGGGAGAAAAACACTTGCAAATCATATATCTAATAAGGTATTAATATCCAGAGAACTCCTACAATTCAACAACAAAATATACAACCCAGTTTAAAAATGGGCAAGGACTATAGTCATTTCTCCAAAGAAGATACACAAATGGCCAAGAAGTACATGAAAAGATCGTCAATACTACTAATCATTAGGAAATCCAAATCAAAACCTCAATGAGATACCACCTCTTACCCATTAGCATAGTTACTATTAAAAAAAAACAGAAAATAACAAATGTTGGCAAGGATGTGGAGAAACTGGAATCCTGTGCAATCACTGTTGGTGAGGCTGTAAAATGGTGCAGCCACTGTAGGAAATAGGATGGTGGATCCTAAAAAATTTAAAAATAAAATTACTATATGATCCAGAAATTCCACTTCTGAGTATATACTAAAAATAATTGAAACCATGGTCTCAAAGATATATTTGTACATCCATGTTTGCTGCATAGCAGCACTTCTCACAACAGCCAAAAAGTGGAGCAACCCAGGTGTCCGTTGACAGATGGGTGAATGGTTAAACAAAATACATTATACACATGCAATGGAACACTACTCAGTATTAAAAAGTAAGGAAATCTGGCATATGCTACAACATGGGTGAAACCTGAGGACATTATGCCAAGGGAAACAAGATAGTCACACACAAAAAATACTGTATGATTCTACTTATATGAGTCAAATTCACAGACAGAAAGCAGAATTGTTGTTGCCAGGAGCTGAGCAGAGAGAAGGGAATGGAGAATTATTGTTTAATGGGTAGAGAATTAAAGTTCTGGGGATTGACTGCAAAACAACATGAATGTGCCTAACACTACTGAACTGTACAATTAAAAATGGGCAAGATGATAAATTTTGTTATGTGTTTTTTTACCACAATTTTTTTTAAAGAATAATGGTGTAATAGTGAAAAACAAATAAAACATGCAAATCCTTCAAATGGGAAACAGCCATTGTATGGAATTTCATGCAACCATTGAAAAGATTTTGTATATATACATGTATCAACTTAGAAAGATGTGCAGGCTCTATGTTTTGAGTCAAAGAGCAATTTTCAGAGCAACATGCTTTCAGACACAAAAAGCAATTTTCAGAACAGCTAATAATGACTGTTAGTTTGTTAGGGCTGCCAAACAAAGTACCACACACTGGGTGACTCTGAACAGTGGAGATTTGTCTCACAGTTCTAGAGGCCTGAATGCCAAGACCAAGATGTCAAAAGAGTTAATTCTTCCAGAAGGCCGTGAGGAAGAGACCTGCCTCTCTCCCAGCTTCTGATGGCTTACTGCAGTTTTTAGAGTTCCTCTGTTATAGATGGTGCATCACCCCAATCTCTGCCTTCATCAGCACATGTTCAGTGCAACAATGCATGTTTATCTCCACATGCATGTTTATCTCTGTGTCATTTCTTTTTTATAACACCAGTCATATTGGAGTAGGCGCCCACCCTACTCCAATATGACCTCATCTTAACTAGTTACATCTGCAGCAAACTTACTTCCAAAAAAGGTCACATGCATGTATGTTGTGCATCACAACAAAATTTGGCTGAGCCCAAAAATAGCCAGCCATCACTTCTAAGACAAAGATCATAATACAAAATCCATTGATCTAAGCTGTGTGCTTCTTGAAGGACAGCATACAGGCGCATATGGTCGCAGCCTGATTCTTCCACTCTGCCTCTGCAGAGTGTCTATGCCATTCTCCACTATCTGTATGAGAAGGGCAACCTCCCCCAAAATCCACAGAACAGACAAGAGCTGAACCCCACAAACCTCTGTCACTCCTCCAGAGTGTCTCTTCATTTCTGCATTTAATCAGAGGATAATCAGAGTACCCATTATGAGCCAGGACTATACCAGACTCCAGGGATTCATTGATCAGCAAAATAAAAAGGTCCCTGATGAGTCCAAAGAGGTTAAGAAAACAAGCAATTACAAGACATTGTGAAATGTGTTTTGGTAAAGGAATTACAGGGTGCTGTGGGGGACTTAAAAGGTTTTCCAAAGGCTTGTCTTCACAAAATGACATCAACTTAACTTTGAAGTTTTGAAATAAGTTAGGTAATTTTTCCCACTACCCACTGGCTTTCCAAGAACTCTTTCAGTTGTGTCTGTGGCTTCTGGGAAGGAGCATGGCTTGGGCATGAAGAGTAACCAAGCCCCTCTGGTTCAGCTGCTCAAAGAAGAGAAACCATGGCAATCTTACTGGGGGGGAGCATTCCTTCAACTTTCTGGATGGCGCCATGTTTTCACTCTAGGTAGGAGAATCCACTCTGCTGAGTTCATGTTAAAAGGATTTCAGATATTTGATCTCAAGCCCTGAGAATATAATGAGGAACACTTATTCATCACTCATCAAAGTCAGTATCTACCACAGCCCACTCCTCACTTCTACTAACCATCACACCAAACACAGAGCACCCCTTAAAAGTCCTCAGAGCGCCTGTTAGTTCCTTCAGACACAGCACAAGCCAAAGTGACAGGGCTCTTGTCCTTTCTCTGTTTTTTCTAAATCCCCTCAGAATTCTTGTTTCTGGTCCTCATAATGTTTCCAAAATGGGCTGCAGAGCTCAAGTAAATACACTGCTGCTGTTGTTTTTATTTTTAAAGGGATTCTGATCAAAGTATTGGCTGTGTTTTGTTTTTTCTTTTCACTGCAATATGCCCTATGGATTTACCAAGTCCCAATGTGAGCTGATGTCTGACTCTTTGACCTTTAAATGTTATTTTCCAGAAATTCTGTCATATTTTACCTATAATTGACTTCTGAAATTATGAAAAATCTGTACTAGAGGTAACAAGTTTGTTGAAAAGGGATGTAGATGCTAAGACTTTTTGCCCACAGAAAGGGATATACCTGGATCTCTTACAGAAGCCAGGTTTCTTTGAAGTTTTTAAAAATCTAGAATTTTTTTTTAATTTCACCATACATCCTGAAAAAACAATTACTTTAAATTTTGTCCCAATCCTGCTCCAATTGTATAAATTCCAATACCACAATTTTCTTCATACAGTGGACATTCTTTGATGACATTCACAGTTCATTGATTTGGAGGTCCAACATAAAAAGAGTCTACCCTTAGTTACCAAATATTCACTGTGTATAGCAGCAGCCTCAGAGCTGAGTCCATCCTTGGGACCTATGTAGAATTCTATTACATAGAAAAATGTTGTAAGTGTATACTTCCACCACAGAAAGGATACAGTTACTTAGAATCCAGTGGGCAACCATACTGTTGTCTACTGTTTGTCTTTCTGTACTCAAGTGTAAGCTCTAAAGAGCAGGGACTTTATATTCTTCTGGCCTGTATGCTATATGCCCAGGGCCTGGAGCAGGGCCAGGCTCACTGGAGGCCCTCAACTACTATTACAGAATGTAACGAGGCTGTCCTTGAATGACATCTTGGGTAGATTCTATAACTTCCTGGTCAATTTCAGTAAGTAAAGGATCAGTCCAATTTAAAACTTCAACCTCAAATCCAGTATAAACATTTTTCCTCTCCCACCAATGGCTGTATTTGTGTTTGGCTTTCAGTCTTCTTCCCAGCTTAGCCTCTGTTGTGGATGCTGGGCATGCCCCAGCTCTGGTTTTAACACCCCTTTTCTCACACCCCTCTACAGACACATAGCTTCGCAAGTGTTTGGGGCTGGAGGAGGGAGAAGAAATGGATCACTTATTTTTGTTTTACTTAACCTGTTATAGTTGAAGTACTTTTTTCACTGACCGAATCATCTTCACTGAATACCAGTCACCTTCTATGAAGTTCACCTGACTCCCAAGAAACTAATACATCCTCACCACATTCCAAAGTGGAAATGGTAGCTTCCCCATGCCCCCTCATGCTCCTTAGTAGTTCAGTTTCTCAGATTGGAAACCCAGAAGCAGGTGCCAGGCTCTCCTCCTTGCAGGCGTTATCAACTTTTATATGAGGTTCTTGGACCTCTGGTCCCAGGTGCTTACTTGGCTTTGGGAAATGGAAAGCAACCACCACCTCCCTCCCTTCCACAAGAGAAGCTTCTCACCATGAATGTGGACGCTCCTCAGGCTGATGTTCCCAGCCTCCTTCTTGCACTTTCGCAGACAGAGTGGGGGTCGGGTGGCAGGAAGAGAAGGAACATTAAGTTTGATTGCCACACAGCTGGTATTTCTGGGGTTTCAGTGAGGTGATGGGGTGTGAGGAGCAACTGTTGAATCTTTTTTAGATTTACCACCTCTCTGTTTTCACCTGGGATGCTACACATCAGTTTCAGTGCAACAAGAAAAGTCCCATCAACATCCTGTTATTTATGCTACAAAAAAAAAGTTGTCTTTTACATTCGCATCTCTCTAGGGGCCTAGCACAGTCCTTTGTTCTGTAAGCAGTGATGGAGACACTCAGTAGTACTTACTGCATTCTTGATACAGGATTAGACCCTTGAAATGTTGACCAGAAATTCTGAACTTCAGCCTGAAATCTACTGATAGAAGCTTGTGGATATCATGTCAGGAATTCAGATGAAATCACAGACACTTCAGACCTGTGTGGGAATTTCTAAGACCCACTCTGAACCTTCACAGGATTGAGGGCTGGAATTCTCCAAACACACCAATCATCAGAAAACCTCCTATATGAGGAAAGAACAGTGACATATTCGAAAAATGAAATGTATGCTTAGGAGAAAATTAAAAACAGAAACATTTGATAATGAGACAGCCTTTTATCTCTGTTTGCTGCAAACTCCTTGGACTTCAAAATGTCTCATTAGCTCCTAGAATATAATGTCACCAGAGTTCCAAGCCAGAAACATTTTGCCACAGTTGACAGATGTTTACAACCCCCCTCCTTGGGATGCAGTCCATAGTGCCTGCTTGCCACTGGGTTTCCTCTTTACCACACTTCAGATAAATGGAGTGAGGCGGTCTGTGTGGTTTTGCTTTCACATCCACAATTCCGCCAGCTTTTCTGGATCCCCACTGAACACATGACATACATCCCTCTGTAATACATGCTTTTAGGGAAACAAAATTTCAGAGTAGTGCAGAAAGTTATGGGGAGGGGTAGATTCATCTAATTTTGTTGATAGCAACTTCCATTGAAACTCGAGTCACATCCTTTATAAACCAATTTCCCTCTCTACTTTTCTCACTCTCAGTAATAAGGGACAATAGCTACTTGTCTCAAACAAACGCTGTAGCAATAAATCGAATATTAGTTGTAAAACAAAACTTGGAGTTTGTGGAAAAAATTCCCTTTATTTCATCAAAAGTTCTGAAATTAAGCACATGTCCCTGGCAAATCTTAACCTCTAGTCTTCATTTTCCTCATCTGTCAACATAAAGCCAGGCTAATTTATTGCTTATTCCACACCAAGTTCTATGGAGAGCATTTATCTTGTTATTATTTTATATTGTACTCACAGTAACTCTATATGAAAGGAATCATAATTTGCATTTCCTCCGTGAAGAAACAGATGCAGGAAGGTTAAGTAGCTTGCACAGCATGTGGCTTGACTACTCAATGGCAGAACCTGAATCCAAATCCTCATTTATTTAATTCTAAAGTCCTAGTTCTGATTGCTGCAATATGCTACCTCCCAAACGAGCTCTGAGCCCCCTAAACTATCCCTTTAGGTTCCATGTTCTGAGCCATGGAACTATTTCATCTCATTGCAAGAGACATCACTGGTAAATTATTATTGCTGCTCTGTACATGATAATAAATAGTATACCTAAATATTTTATAACTACTTTTATGCTCTGAATAGTGGAGAAAAAACAAGTATCAGGAAGCTTCATCTTCTTTTACTTTTCTTCCAAAAATATTCTACCTAAGCAAATGGTTTTCTTCTTATTTTAACAATTCCCCCAAATAGAGATTATACAGCCTCCCTCCAAAGACCATTTATTGCTGTTGGGAGCTCTGTCTGTGGCTCCCTTCTATTCTAATGCATGTCAGTGCTTTAGAGTGAATTTGATCATTGTTTCCTCTCCCTTTCTTATGATGGGAAATAATAAGAAAGGATGTGTTTAAGGAGAGATACAAAAATATTGTTATCGAGACACTATAAGGAATGCTAATACCTTCTTGCCATCAGTGTTTCAGGGTTTTCTGTACAAATTAAAAATAGAAGAAATGAAATGTCCATAGTTGAATAGATAAAGAGCCCAAGTCTTGTATAAAAGTGTTCTTCATCATCTCTTATTTTTCAATTTTTTTTCTTGTGATAACTTTATGATGAGAGCTACTTTCTTAGCAACTTTCAAGTATACAATATAGTATTAACCATAGTCGCCATGCTGTACATTACATCCCATGACCTTTTTATTTTAAAACTGGAAGTTTGTACCTTTTGACCCTCTTCACACATTCCACCGTCTCCCCACCCCCTGCCTCTGGCAACCACCAATCTGTTCTCGTATCTATGTTCAGTCTTCTTTTAAATAACAAATATTCAGTATCAGCTGTACCAGGGTTTTTGCCCTTGGTGAAATAACACTTAAGGAAGAGGGTGGAGAGGAAGGAAAGGTCGCTCAAACTGATAGTTAACTGATTTCATCAAGAATTATCTAATGTGCTTAATAAGAATTATCTTCTCCATATGCACTGGCACAAAAATGAAAAATGCCCTGTCTATCAGTCTTTGAAGGAGTGAATCATGAGTTTCCTATCAGCTAAACACTCAGTAAAAAGGAAGAAACATTGAAAAGATATTAAGAGCAAATTTTTTAAAAATTAGAAATGAATGAAAATTTGTGGACCTTGTTTTTTTACTTTGGCAAAGCTATTATAAATAGTATTTTTTAAAACCGTCTGACTAAAACAAAACAAATGTTTCCTGTCAGAATGGAAAAAGAAATTCCTGTCTAGAATTGTGTTATCTGGTTTTTAGTCTACTTAATTAAGAAAGCTGTTAAATGTCATGCTGCATGTCATCAAATGCCCTTTTTAAAACTGATTTCAATTTTTCATGAGTTCATTCCAGTTTTTGTGTTCTTGCTATTTAATCCTTTAGGGATTTGTCTTAAGTAGTCATCATTCCTAAAAGTCAAGATACACTATTCTTGCCATAACTACTTTATGCATATCAGAGTTGAAAATACTGCAGAATATAGAAATACATTGAAGATCAAGTTGTCTACTAAAATATAACAGCCTCACACATATCATTAATATTTACTTTTAAAGAGAAGAACTGAGATATGAAAACTGATTGAACTGAGTTGAGCTATATGGTCTTAACCTCTAACTTTTCACATTAAAAAACCTGAGACTCAGAACATGAATAAAATGAAGGTCATAAAGTCAGTGACAGAAAGATGAGTTCTGTTCTACAAAGCTTGTGAGCTTGCTTCACTACTACACTGTTTAAAAAATACTGAGCAACTACTATGTGCCCGGCACAGTATTAAGTTCTGATAAAACAAAATGAATAAGACAGGGACAGGGTATCCAGTCTGAAGTTTATAATCCAGTGGAAGAGTAAAATGAATAAACTGACAATAAGTAAATTTTTATGCAACAAATGACTTAACAATCTTAGCAGTTTAAAACAATATGCATTTATTATCTCAAAGCTTCAGTGGGTCAGGGATTGGACATGGTTTAGCTGGGACTTCTGCTTCAGGGTCTCTCACAAGGCTGCAATCAAGGCATCTGCCAGGGCTGATGTCTTATCTGAAAGCTCAACTGGACAAGGATTAACTTTCAAGCTCTTATGGTTTTTGGCAGTATTGAGTTCCTTGCAGCCTCTTAGACTGAGATCCTGTTTCTCCTCACTGGCTAAAGGCTACCCTCAACACCTTGCTACATGGATTCCCCAACAGGGGAATTTTTTTTTTTAATTTGCTCTTAATATCTTTTCAAATGCTTCTTTGTGAAAATGTGCAAGGTGGTGCATGAGCTGAGTCCTGAGTTACTACATGTGTGCTCTGTGAATGGGCAACACATAGTTTAGTATCACTTACTTTGGCACCAAAATATGACAGAGAAGGGCTTGGTTGCCCCCCTTGATCAAAAGTAAAAGTCCTTGAATTTCAACTAAAAAAGTATTAGAGTGAATTTTCAGGCTCAGGTATTAGGGGCATCTTCCTTCCCTTCGAAATCCATTATAAGACAACCACACATGAATTTGTCTAAATCATTGTATATATCTTTATATATTAAAACATATTTTTTCCTTTGTTGTGAATGACATGAGTTTATGATTCACTGCATTAACCAATTTCCCTACTATTAGTCCTTAACATTTACATGAAAGTAAATTTTGAAGAACAGTATTTTGGGAGAAATGATTTTGTCTTGTTTTTTTACTTTCCAGCCTTTGTTTCACTCTGAGGGAATTGTTAGGTTTTGGGTATTTCTTTTAATGTCATTTTATATACCATTTTAAAAGAAGTAGCAGAGCACATGTGTTAAGAGTCCCAGTTCTAAAGTCAGACTGCCTGGATTTTAATTCAGCTTCCACCACTTACTACTAATTGTGTGAATTCAAGCAAGTTTCTTAACTTCTGTGTGTCTCAGTTTCCATACCTGGACGATAGGGACGATGATGAAGATAATAGTGCCTACTACACAGGCTGGTATAAGGACTAATATATATAAAGCATTTAGAACAGCCCTCAATACATGTTATTATTATAGCTCAAATTTTTACGAGGCTTTCGCAGAGGCATCTTTAAAAGAGTGTTCCTAACTGTAGCCTAGCTTAATGATTTCATGATTTTATGGGAAAATCTCAAGGCACAGTATCTTAAGGCACATAGAAACAATCCTATGCTGTCACTTTTCATGATCACTTGCTTTTCTTCATGAATGGATGCCTTAAAGGTATAACTCTTCCTTTTTCAATCAAAACCCTTTGTTGACAGTATTTATAGGAAATCTCATGGGAATGGAGGGAATTGAGGCAAAAGAAGAACCCTTCAGTTTTGTGGCCAGAGAGACCCTCCCACCCGCTTGCTGGTCTCTGTGGGCCAAGGTAAACATGCCTGGCAATAAATGCCTTGCTCACTCCACCCCGTCAACTCGGAGGTGAAGTTATTGGACTGTGGCATTGCTACTCCACCCAAATTCTGTTCCATTTTTAATATACCTTTGTGATAAAATGTATTGTATCTATTTTTAAAAGTCTTGAAGGTGTGGCTGACAAGAAGGAAAGCAATATCCTGCCACTGCCTCAGACATGAAAAGCCCTCCAGACCCAGCTCATGGCCCACCCTCTCAATTCTGTCTGTACAGCTCAGGCTCCACATTTTGTTCAATAAAAGTAACCACATTCACATACCTCACCACCTGGGAAAATGCCAAAAATTGTCCCTGGTCATGCGTGCTCTGGAAGACTCCCAAGTATGTGACTGAGTTCACCACAGCCAGTCAGGAGAACATGAACACACCTTGCTTTCCTCAATAAATGTGTTTCTGAAAGTGCAAGAAAAGCAAATGTTTGCAAGTTGAATCATTTCTTAAATGCATTGTGAATCTGCTGCTTAATGAATGCTGCAGAGGATTATTTACTAAATAATAAAATTCCTTTGTAAAGTAATAATGACCCTTCAGTTTGTCTTTTTCCATGTTTAGAATGTCAGAATCTGGTTTTCCTTAAAGCAAGACACACCTGTAGCATTAATTTCTCCACTGCAGGTGTTACTTAATCTTTGGGTGTTTAGTTTTCCTTAGTGGAAAACTGGGACACAAGACTCAGTGGCCTCTGTGGTCTCTTCCAGCTCAAAGTTCACTGTCTAATTAAGGCAGTCTAGGAATAATTCAAGAAATGATCTTTTGTTTGGTTTTTCTCTCTGACTTTATCATTCTATCCACAGTCTTAGGGAGCATGTGCTTACATTATCAGTTTCTCAAACATCTCCATTTGACAGGTCACAGTGGGGACAGCCTGACTGCCTTGTACACATGGTTTAGAGAGCTAGAGCTAAAGTAAATGAACCTTTAGATGCTCCCTCAGAGATCTTTTTCTATGGCTACCTCTCCTGCTGTAATTTTAGCCAAGGGAAAAAGGATTATAAAAGATCAGGAGCACCTTTATGTCGTAGCTTAGGACCTTCTTTCTGGATGTTCCCTGGAGCATAAGGTACTATATACAATATTTTATTATCTGCTATGAGCACCAGTGATGCACAGAGGGAAAATCATATTAACTCCACTTCAGAGACTGGAAAAGAGTTCCCTAAGGTAGTTAGGTTATTTTCCCAAGTCACTCAGCTGGTTATTAATGAAGCTAAAGATGCTTAATTTTGTGACATAATTACTAAGCTATGCTGTTTGAAGCTGAGATTTCTGACACCAGAAGTATTTCAGTAACTGGCCCTATTTTCCCCACTGAACATCACATTCTTCATCCACAGAGTTCATACATTCACCAACTCACCCTTGAAATAATCTCAGGAATAGAAGGCAGCTGAAAGATATTTCAAACATTACTGAGATATTGGTGGTATACCTCAGTCCTCCAAGCCACAAGCTTCCAAACAAAAATGTAACTAGCATTTTAAACCCCTGTGTCTGAGTAAGTACTTCCAAATAGTGGACACATCTGAAGTCACAGAGATAAAACAGAGTGTGTGATTCATGTCAGTATTACTTCATCTCATTTAATGACATAAATAAATATGGTAATCAATATGAAATGGCTTGGGAAACTTCAAATAACTATAATCAAAGTTGGCATTATTACTGGTTGTAGGAATAATAGCATTGTAAACTATTAGCTAACATTAAAAAGATAATTAGAATATATTACATAATACTTTATACCAGGAAATATGATGGTTTATAGGAAATTATTACCAACTGACACAGAAAAAAATAGAAAATGTGAATGGTACAATATCATTAAAGAAATTAAACTTATTTTTATAAACTTTCCCACAAAAAAACCTCCACATCCAGATAATTTCACTAGTCAACATATTCCAGAATTTAAACAATAAATAACAGCAGTCTAACACAAACACTTCCAGAGAATAGAAAAAAGGGATAAGGAATACTTCTCTATTATTTATCAGTCCAGCATAATCTTAATTCCAAGGCCTGACAAGGACATTACAAGAAAGAAAAATAGCAGATACACAGATGCAAATATCATAACCAATATTAGCATGACTAAGAGGGCTTTATTTCAGGAATGCAAGGTAGTTTATGATTCAAAAACCAATCGGTGTAATACACCACATTAACATTAAAAAAGGAGAGAGTACTCCTCATTGGCAATGCACCTGGTCACCCAAGAACTCTGATAGAGATGCACAATGAGATTAATGTTTCATGACTGTAACACAACATCTATTCTGTGGCCCCACAGGTCAGGAAGTAATTTCAACTTTCCAGTCTTATTATTTAAGAAATACAGTTCATAAGGCTATTGCTGCTGTAGATAGTGATCCTCTGATGGATCTGAGAAAAGTAAACTGAAAACCTTCTGGAAAAGATTCACCATTCTAGATGCAAATAACATTTGTGATTCATGGAAAGAGGTCCAAATATGAACATTAAAAGGAGTTTATAAGAAGCTGATTCTACCCCTCATGAATGACTTTGAGGGGTTCAAGACTTCAGTGGAGGAAGTCACTACATACGTGATGGAAATAGCAAGAGAACTAGAGTTAGAACTGGAACCTGAAGATGTGACTGAATTGTTGCCATCTCATGATAAAACTTGAATGGATTGAGGAGTTGCTTCTTATGGATGAGCAAAGAAAGTGATTTATAAGATGGAATCTACTCATTTTAAGGACGCTGGGAAGATTGTTAAAGTGGCAACAGATTTAGAATATTACCTAAAGTGAATTGATCAAGTAGCAGCAGAGCTTGAGAGCACTGACTCCAATTTTAAAAGAAGTTCTACTGTGGGTAAAATGCTATCAAATAGCATCTGATGCTGCAGAGAAATCATTCATGAAAGAATGAGTCAACTTATGCAGCAAACTTCATTGTCTTCTTTTAAGAAATTGCCAATGACACTTTAATTTAAAAAAAAATTCAAGGGGAAAAATATGTATATATATATATATATATATCTCCTAAAAAAAAAAGGAAGAAATTGCCTTAGCTACCCCAACCTTCAGCGACCTTCAGCAACACCACCTTGATCTGTCAGCAGCCATCAACATGGAGACAAGAACCCCCCCAAACCAGCAAAAAAAGTATGACTCGATGAAAGCTCAAATGGTGCTTAGCAACTTTAAGCAGTAAAGTATTTTTTAATTAAGGTAGATAACATTTTTTTAGATATAATGCTAAACAGATTACAGTCTAGTATAAACTGCACACTAAACAGATTATAGTCTAGTATAAACATAGCTTATATGCACCGGGAAGCCAAAAAGTCGTTTGACTCATTTTATTCTAACATTCACTTCATTGTGGTGGTCTGGTATATCTCCAAGGTATGCCTGATACAAACATTAAACAAATAGAAGGTGAAATTTTTTTTTAAATACCATTCACAATGTAATTAAAACATCAGCTTAGCAGGTATGTGCAAAGGAATTTAAAGACTAAACATCAAAAAATGACTGTTGTAAAAGTAATAATAATCTGATGGGACAAATACTTAATAGATACAAAATCCATGTAAATATAACTAATTTTTAATAATCATTTTCTAAAACCAATACCCAAGCCTTTCTTCCTTCTCCTTTCTTTTTGTTAGTTGCTACATGTCTTGAAAGCAAAATATATCACACCTATTTGAAAATTCACGAGTGAGTCTCTAATAACATGAGAAAACAGGAATGCATTTCAAGAAACTTCAACAAAGCCTCTAGTTTAAATTGGTTTTATGTCCTAGAGGGAGGTTACCAAAAGAGATTAAACTAGTACATGACAGTCAAAGGTCTCTGTGGCTCTCTAAGAAGCATAATCCTCCTTGGACTCAGATAGCTTCTTCATCTTCATGCCAAGTATCTTATAGTGTATTACGTGAAAGTATACAAGGTGTCTAGAGAAGCACTTTTGAACTAATAGAGAACTTCCAAGTACCACCTCAGGCAAGGTCTAAAGTACTCAAATATTATATGACTTTATTGCTAGACATGGAGGCCACCTACCAGTCATCTTTTGTACTTTTCCGTACAATTCCTCACTCAGAACAGCTCCAGCTGTCTATGGGAAGGCTCTGCAAGACAAAGAATTAAGATTTGGCTGTTTACAGATAGACCACAAATTGAATTAACCAGAGTGTGCTGGCAGAGAGACTTGAACTTAAGGACAGGGGACAATCTGCACAGGTTGCACAGTGGTTTGTGAGAGTTATGAGAAAAGAAAAGGAAATTTTTTTAAAATGTTGTTGTTATAATTTACATTGGACAACATGAGCACATTCTAGTCAATCCACTTTATAGACATGATCTCACTGGTCTCCCCAACATGCCTCAAGGAAATGAGGGGGATGAGTGTGACTCCACCCTTTAGGACAAAAGCCCCATCCTTCACTCCCACTTGTGGCTAGGAGTGGGTGGAATATATTTATACAGGAGAACAAATTACCATCTTCTTCCTTGCCTTCTGACCCCTCAACATGTGGGTGAACAAGTTTGCCTTTCACTGCTTGAGGCCATACAATTCCCAAAACAACTTGTCTGAAATGTTGAGGACTGAGTCACTGGCCAGTGATAATTGTCAAACAACTGCTGGTTTGTTTCTCAACCACTGTTTGGCCACGCTGACTTGGACTCAATGTCATGTAAATGGCTGAGATGACATTTTCCTCATTGTCCTGGAAGAGACTTTTAAGAAAGGGAAGACAATAGTAAATATGGAAGGAGAGGTATTTTATACTTTTACACTAGAAAGACAGGTTGCTAGCACTATGCTCAAACAGAAGATAACCTGAGACCAGGAAAAGTAAGCATACTAGGCATCTAGTTCTCCCAGACAGTACATTAGGTCTCTCTCTGTTTTTCTCTTGTTGGTTTTGTTCTGCAAACATGTTGCCTCTGAAGACTTGCTTCAGACCTCCCTTACCTGTGATTTTTTTAAAAAGCTGTGGCAGAAGTGTTCAAATTCTGCATTAAACAGTTACTAGTAATTATAATATTGAGAAGAGGTCATTTGAAAGAGAACAGTGTAACAAAAATTTACTGGAGAGTATTTTCACATTAGGAAATATAATTTATTCAAAAACCAACTCTTTAGGACTCATGTTTGGGTCTCCTATACTTAACTATATGTTTGGATTTTTATTTCTCCTACTATAAATAAAAATGTTCCAAATAGGGATGAAAAGCACAGATCATTCTCCATGTAAATGCTGATACACATACTCTTCCCGCACATGGATATGTCTTAGGAATATAGAACTCAGCAGTTTCTAGCAGTCATCTGAGATGAGCACCATATGTGACATAATAATGCATTATTTCACTAAAGCTTTCAGAGCTTAAGAAAACAGCCTGAGGAATGAGATTACTCTTTTCTGAGCCCAGGCTGCAATCATCTAAGTCCAAGATGTGCTTGAAAACAGTCATTAGGTAATTGTAAAAGCCAAGGGAGATCAGTTTAAGAATATGAAATAATATTACTACCAACTGTCCTTTTCTATGTTCAATCCAGATGGAAGCTTGACACATAGAAAGTGACATTTGTATAAGAGCAAAGAAAAGGAGGGAGCAACCTTCTCACCTATGTTTCCTTTGTAGGATTTCATTACTGTCTGCTCTCTCTAATCCCCAGAAGATGGGAAAATTATACCTGTTCAATATAGTATGGGAAACCTCCCTGTCTTTCTATAACATAACTTCAGGGCATTGTTAGGCAATTTCATTTGATATATCAATAGTATCCTACAACTTTATTGAAATCAACCACATAAAAGGTAGTTTCTGATATCAAGTAAAGAGCCTTTAAATGGAAGTCAGAATATTTTATTCTTACTAACTTGGTGTATGATCTTTAGCAAGTCACTTAACATCCTTAAGCCTTGCTTGCCCATCTGTTAAATGAAAGAATGAGATAAATTACCTCCACATGTCTTTCCAGAATTATTCTTATTCTTTGTGCGAATCAGTTGATGTTTGCAAAAAAGGTCCAATCTGTCTCTGACATGACAATAGCCAAGTCAGAATCACTATTTGAGATAGTAAGAAAAATAGGCCAACACATTTACAAGATGAATTTCTGTGCTAAAATATACATTAATATGGATTAGGGTATATTATTAATATTCAGAGAAATTTCCATCCCTGAGTTACTTCATTAGCAATTATTAATTCATCTAACCCTGGCTGAGATTTTCCAAAAATACTAGGTCAGCAACTGTAAACTATTCTCTAAGAAAAATCTCTTGTATTTCCCATCTGCAAAATTTTTACACCAATGGCCTTGTTCCTTAAGGGTCCACAGGAGACTAAAATATTAGAGAGAGAAAAAAAGATCTATGTAAAAAGTGTTTCTGACTGGGGAGTTTTTTAGTCTAGAAACAAAAACTCTGACGTGTGTCTGGCTTAATAGAAGTCATCAAGCTGGGATTTGAACTAGACAGTTGGACCCCAGAGCCAGCTCGCCTCACCATTAGGCTCTACTGCCTCTCTGCAATGGACTGATTCTCACCTACTTAGCTGCAGTTTTATTTGAAGCTCTTTGATTTGACCTTCAAGGAAGGATTTGACTTTGGGAAGACCTTTTATACAAGGAAATATAATCTGACATTCTCTATTTCCACCAACTCCAAAATCATTAGAAAAGGTGTAAGTAGCTTCCAGTTGTGTGAAGACCCAGAACATACAAGAACCTACTAGCTCTGTGACCTCACACATGGCATTTAACCTCTCTGATGCTCAGTTTTCTCTGTCACCTATTCAGCACTACTTCTTCCAACTTTTCCTTCTGCACAAGGGATTTATGTTACAGAAGGAAGAACTTTCTGACAGTTAAGTGTTGTGAAATATGCTTCTAAGTGCAAACTAGAAGAATAGATAATTATGTTCTGAAGGGAAGATGCTTTTTTCAGAGAAAGTACAGAATTCTTTTGCATAGAATTTTTTCATATTTCTAATACAGTGCTTATCATATATTAATTATGTTTTTACATGTCTTTCTCCCCAGTGAGACTCTGGATTTTAGAAGACAAAGTCTATTATTTGCTTCTTTCTGTATTTACCAAAATCAAACCAAGCCTTGGGCCTGGCACATAGTAGGCACTCATAAATAAATAAGTGAAGGTTCCTGATTGGAAAAAAAGAGAATAAAATTACAGGAGAGAAAATAAAAATGAAACTTATTTCACATACTAACACTGATACACTGTTCGGTTTTTTTGTTATTGTTTTTGGGGTGTTTTCTTGTTTTTTTTAGCTCTAGTAAGAGCTGTAACTAGACACAATATGTGAGCATCTTTCATGATTGTTTAAAACCTCCAAAACTTGCTTCTCAGCAGCTCCTGAGGAACAAGATAACTTTTAGTTTGTGAAAGGAGTGGGTGGTCCTGCCTGGAAACAGGTGGATGGGACCACATTTCTTCCAGCATGAGCTTCAGCGACTCAGTGATTCCAAATGAACGCTTGGGAAACCTTCCAAACAAATGATTCTTTCCAGTTACTCTGACTGTGCCTCCAACAAGCTCACATTAAAATAGGAGCCCAAGTATTCAACTCAACATTGTCATGTTGTAAATATTGTTTTTACATCAGCAGATTCTTTCTGTTTTTAAAAGCAGAAGTGCTGTGAATGAGGGCTAGTAGAGACTGTGACTTTGTCTCTATTACACCTAAACAGGCTGAAAAACTGAACATTTCATGAGGCCATAGTTGTGGGCCAACACCTGAATGAGCTAATTTTTTAAGGTGAATTGGCGTTAACTCTTCAGAATAGTCACACAGGCTCAGGTTCTGAGACCCTGCATTGATGTCACCAGGTGTGAAATCCCATGGCATCCTGCATTCACTCAGGCCTTTCAGTGGCATGTGATGCACAAGCCGAATACACCACAGGGCTCTCTTCTCAAGCTTAATCACTATGTATCAAGCACCTCCTAGATGCCTGGAACTGTACTAGACATTTAATATACATTCTCTATAACACTAAAGCAATCCTAGAAGGCAGGGGTCATTGGTCCATCTTATATCGGCAGAAATGGGGCTTCAGAAGGTTTTACAAACTGTCCAGTGCTGTTCAGCTATGAAGTTGGGGTTGGGATTCAGATTCAAATACATGTCTCTGCTTGCCTTCCTAAAGTGGGAGGGTTGGCAGAGTGTTGGATCATTTATAAGCATTAGCTCCTGAAAGCTGTGAAAAGACAAACCAGTAGACACAAAGCATTTTAGAATGAGGAGATGCTATTCTTTAAAAAGAATTGGTTGTTTGGTTCAAAACAGTTGTACATCATTTTCCTACTGAAATGGAAAGCTGTCAAATCTCAGTAACTGTTTCCCATTGCTATGTGCAAACTGTCAGTATTATTTTATGATAGAGTTGTTTCTTAAGGAAGAATTGTGTTTTCTTTATAATGTCTGAATTTGGCACCTCATAGAATAATTTTCTGAACAGGATTGTGCTTCCATTACCTAATTGCAAAAAGTTGCCAACATTTAAAAAGACTCTGGGAAAGGGAGGCAGTGCAAGAACTCAAGTGGACCTCAAGGTCTTGCTTTTAAAAGAAATTGAAATATTTTTGGACCGGATTGTCATCCTATTTGTTGGTGTAACCACAGCTAGAAGGGGAGAATAAAAAGCAATGCTTCCTATCCAATAAGGGGTTGACATCCAAATTATATAAAGAGCTCATGCACCTCAACAAACAAAAAAGCTTATTAAAAAATGGGCAGAGGAGCTGAACAGACACTTCCCCAAAGAAGAAATTCAGATGGCCAACAGGCACATGAAAAGATGCTCCACATCACTAGTCATCAGAGAAATGCAAATTAAAACCACAATGAGATATCACCTCACACCAGTTAGGATGGCCACCATCCAAAAGACAAACAACAAATGTTGGCAAGGATGTGGACAAAGGGTAACCCTCCTACACTGCTGGTGGGAATGTAAATTAGTACAACCATTGTGGAAATCAGTATGGAGGTTCCTCAAAACACTCAAAATAGAAATACCATTTGATCCAGGAATCCCACACCTAGTAATTTGCCCTGAGAAAGCAGCAGCCCAGTTTGAAAAAGACATATGCACCCCTATGTTTATCGCAGCACTATTTACAACAGCCAAGAAATGGAAGCAACCCAAGTGTCCATCAGTAGAAGAATTGATAAAGAAGATGTGGTATATAAGCACAATGGAATATTATTCAGCCATAAGAAGAAAACAAAGTCTACTATTTGCAACAACATGGATGGAGCTAGAGGGTATTATGCTCAGTGAAATAAGCCAGGCAGAGAAAGACAAGTACCAAATGATTTCACTCATATGTGGAGCATAAGAACAAAGAAAAAACTGAAGGAAGACAACAGCAGCAGATTCACAGAACCCAAGAATGGACTAACAGTTACCAAAGGGAAAGGGACAAGGGAAGATGGGTGGGAAGGCAGGGATAAGGGGGGAAAAGGGCTATTACAATTAGCACACATAATGTAGCAGGGGTGGGAGTGGGGTGGGGGGACAGGAAGGCAGTATAACACAGAAAAGACAAGTAGTGATTCTACAACATCCTACTACGCTGATGGACAGTGACTGCAATGGGGTATGTGGTGGGGACTTGATAATAGGGGGAGTCTAGTAACCATAATGTTGCTCGTGTAATTGTATGTTAAAAATAGCAAAATAAAAAATAAATAAAAATAAAAAATTTAAAAAAAGGAATGCTTTCCTCCCCACTTTCTCCAGTGATACCTACAGCTGAATTATGCTATTCATAAAGAAATTATCTCTGAATAATTTGCAAATTTTACCATCTCCTAAAAAATGTTAATATACTAGTTTAATGCCTCACTCTGAGGAATGAATAAATTTATTCTTAATGTACTAAAGACCCTAAGAAAAATTTATGTCAGTCAACTAAAATGAAAGCTCAGGCGGTAAAGAGACAAATGCAAATAAATGCAAAATATGGCTAATGGAAAGAAATACTACTTAACACTGTCTTACTATCACCAAAAGTATTGAGGAGAAGGAACAAGTATTTGTATACCCTTGGTATGCCTAAAATATGAATATATTCCAAATGCCATGCATCTCGATTTTTTATTTTAAATTTTACTTTATATACATAACCATGAAATAATATTAATTTACTCACATTCTACTGGATAATAAAATTAGTATACCATTGTTTCCATTCTTGCTAATCTTTCCTTAACAGTTTCCTCATGATCTTGAAAATTTGCCAAATATTTTTTGTCAATGTGAAGAAATGAGGCCTACATTTCTCTGCACAACCTATACCATACCATATATCAACGTGTTTTTTGTCCCCTTTTCTCTATGCTGTAGAATTTTGGAATCTTTTCCAAAATTGTCCTATATTGGTTTTCCATATAATTCTCCTGATGGCTTTCCACATAGAGTAAAAGATTTTGCTTTCAATCCAAACATGTAGAAGTTATCTCTGGGTACTAAGCCTATGGCTAAGTCATGATTTTGCTTACTTAAGTCTGTAATATGGTAATAAATAGTAAGTTCCCAATAAGAGGGCTAATTCATCCACCATGGTAGTTTTCTGTGATTAAAAAACATGGATATAATAAGCTACCTTATCCATGTAAGGTACTCAGCTGGCGACTTGGAAACCTTTGCAACCATACAGAGGCTTTTATTTTCGTCTTTTCTGTTTTCAGCATTTCATTAAATAATTTTGCTTCTTATAAATATCTTACTATCTTTCTTCTTCATCAAATGCTGAAATAGAAATCCCCCAAAGGTAGCTACTTTTGAGAATTTCACAGCATCACTTCATTAGAACTAATCATATAGCCCTCAATTGATCCTATAATTCTAGACAATGCAAAATGAACTTAAACAATTATTTTGCATCCTCAAAATGATACGATCAAGTTATACTTTTTACTAAAGATCTACACTCAATTTTTTAATAGAATTTACACAATACCATATAATATTAGTGATACATATTATTCAATTTAGTATAAACCTTTTTTAAAATACATGAAAATGAAGAAAAGAGAACAGTGAAGTAGATAATCATTCATTTCACTTCATGTTGGTTTATTTAATGGATTTTAGAGGGCTTGGCCCCATAAAAGGGTCCACAAAGGACCCAGGAAACCATGGGGAGTGGACTGTACTAAAGCCAGAAACCAGAGAAATACCTTCCTTCTCCTAAACTAAGGAGCAGAGTGAAGGTTCAAGAAGTTCAGAGGCAGAAAAATAAAGTCTGAAAAGCAGAAGAACATTAGGGACCAACTGGCTGGGCCATGTAATGAGGCACTCCTGCTATAAATGCTCAGTGTGACCATCAGAATAATATCGGCCAAGGCCTATAACCGTCCCTCTCTGTAAGTCCGAGCGCAGTGGAGCCCCCTAGCGGCAGGTGGATCAGTGATTGCCAACTCAGAGAAATAAATTCAAGTCTCACCTGCCTCCACTGCCTTTTGACACTAGACAAATCACTGGAATTCTTTTAGTCCCCATTTCTTAATCTGGAAAATATTTATAATAACAATGTGCTAAGGATTGTAAGACTGGAAGTAAAAAGCACTTTGGGGCTATTAGGCACTGTACAAATGTTAGTTAACCTTACCTGTATATGTGCATGTGTGTGTGTGTGTGTGTGTGTGTTTACTATTATTGTGGACTATATGATTCTAAAACGTTTGCATTTCACAAATGGAAAGGTAGGTGAGGGAACTGCACTCCATGTGCTGGGTGTGGGGAGCAGTGCCTGGGCAGGAAGCTGCAGCTGTGCACACAGACACACCAGTGAAAACATACACAAGGTGTTGACAACTCTAAGATTCCATGCTGCACTGTGGGGGCAGTCTAATTGCTTACAAACATACTTGATATGGATCAGAAAAAACAATACTATCTGTATTCAGGATTCAAACTGAAAAGCAGCCTTTCAGTGAAGCTTCAGTGATAAATTTGTAATGATAATCTTATAACAACTAACTAAATATGGTTGTTTTAAAAACTAATTAAATCATTTAAGTGAAACATACAAATGTCGGTAATTTTGAAGATTTCATGAATAATTGTACAGCCACTGTCACAACACTTTGTATTCTCCAACATACTTGATGAATTATTTTACACATCAATTGCCTGTGAAATAGGGCAGAATGGAGAAAGCTTATTTAAGATTCTATCAACCAGCTCTTACATGCATCAGCCTTCTTCACCAGTAAGACCATCAATGCACATGAAAACCCCAAAGTGCCTCTCATACCCTTAGGGAAAAAAAGGTTCCAAACAGCTATAGGTTTAACTGTATTTTGTGTTCTAATACAGTAAAAATCTGTGGTCTATTTCTGCTATATGTGGAAATACATATCCATTCTCAAACCATGCCAAATAAAAGGAGATGCTTCATATTGCTGTTGTAACAAATTATCACAAACTTAGTGGCATAGAACAACACAAATTTAATGTCCTACAGTTCTGGTGGTCAGAAGTCCAAGGAAATCTTATGGGCCAAAATTCAAGGTGTCACCTGGACTATATTCCTTCCAGAGGCTCCAGGGAAAAATCCATTGCCTTTTCAACTTCTAGAGGCTGCCTGCATTCCTGGGCTCATGGCCCCTTCTTCTGTCCTCGGAGCATATCACTCCAACCTCTGCTTTCCTCATCATATCTCCTTTTCTGACTCTAGCCCTCCTACCTCCCTTGTATAATGAATGACCTTTGTCCTTAGATTGGGCCACCCAGACAATCCAAGATAATCTCCCCATCTCAAGGTCCTTCACTTAATCATATCTTCAAAGTCCTCTTGCTATGTAAAATAATATATTCACAGGTTCCAGGAATTAAGACATGACACTGGGGGTGAGAGGCAGTATTCAGTATACCACAGATAGTTTACTCTGTTATCATTACTTCTTCCTCTTAAGAAAAACAGTGTGTTGGGAACATAAGAAATTTGCCCACCTATGTCCAGTGAGCCTATGTGATGGAGCTCAGCTATCATTATGTCCAGTTCTTTCTGCCTTAGTGAATTTAACACAAGATTTCTCACCCTCGGCACTACTGACATTTTGGGCCAGATATTCCTTGGCTGTGTAAGCTATTCTGTGCATTGATGGAATTTTAGAAATATTCTTGGCCTTTAACCAGATGCCAGTAGCATTGCCCCCACAGTTGTGACAACTAAAAATGTGTCCATACATAGAGAAATATCCCCTGGGTGGAAAAAAATCACCTTCAATGGAGACTCACTCATCTACCAGAAAGCAGCCAAATTTTTATAATGCCCTCTTTAAAGGCCATAACTCACAGAAGGCAAAAAAATAAGGTAGCATTAATTGATGGCTAACCTTAAGGGAGCAAATGTGAGTCATTTATCTCAGCATTGTAGGTTAAATTTTCAACTAATTTTATTTGTCCAAAAGACAAGAAACTCAAAGTCTTATTCATTGGCACTAATTCATCTCTGTGACATTCCCAGTGTGGGTTACATATAAGGCCTTCAATTCTTTGGCTATCAGGCTGAGAGGGTGCCTTACTATGCAAAGCCTTGCAAAAGCTGGGAGCCCTTCAGTGACAGGAAGCATGTCCTATGATCTTTCTTTCCACAGAGCATAATCTCATCAACCTACATCCAGCAATCTTTTCATAATACTATGATGCTTCTCAAACAGAGGGGCAATGGTGTTTCTGAAAAGATAGAGGCCAGGCTCTAGAACTTGCTTCTTGGCTAATACCCCAGACATTGATTGCCAAGTTTTAGTCATTTGTACACCTCTTTCAGAGTTTCTTTTGGCCATTTTTTACTTGATATGTGACTTTAAACTGACTTATATATTTCAAACAGAGACACTACTTTGGCAATAATGGCAACAATATATAGGAAATCATATGTTTTAGAATGTTACTATAATTTTTCTAAAATGCATTAAATGAAATACATAACTAAAATGTTTCACATTTGTGTGCCATTTAAGTGTGCCATTTAAAAGTAATTCACCATTAGATACACATATAATACCTTAAGAAACATTGTCCTGGAGGTGACCCACATCAACCTGACATTTATTTCTTATTTTGAAGATTTTTTTCCATGTTCTCAGTTCCTCACAGATGAGAGAACCATCAAAGGAGAATAAACCAACATGCTCACAGAGGGATGCTGACAGCTCTCACAACTAGAGAGAAAATCTCAGGCTACTGTTTATGTACTTTTTCCAAAAACTTTGCTTTATATTTTTCTTTAAAATATATAATAGTTAAAATGCATGCCCTTACAAAAATTGCATCACCAGGGAGTTTGTACTGATATTTTTAAGGTAAGACATTAGCCAGATAACCATAGAAAAAGCAAACTAAAAATCTGGGGAAAATAATCCTAATAAGCAGTTCCCAAACTGTTCCCTATAGAACATTAGTCCCACAGGATCTTAATAGGTACTACATGGAGGAAAAGGTGGGTAGTAGTAATGATCAAGTAATTTTTGGAAATGCTGTTAAAATAATTTTAACTAAAATAATTTCTGTAATTGTAAACTTCTGAGAGACTTTCACATTCAACTGTACTGTGCAAAATTTAATGCAAATGGGTATTGAGTAAGCGGTCCTAAACTTATTTAATGAAAAAAATCCTTTTTTAAGAACTTTTCAAGGGACTAGTGTTTTAAAAGATATATTTTGGGAAATGCTGATCAATCTAGATTAGAGAAAAATTAATTTTCGTGAGACTAAGAAGAACAAACTCTAGGGTAATGGGTATTTTCAAATGCCTCCTATCTTATTTTTTTTTAAGTACCTAGAGGTGCAGACTGTATTAACTTTTTTTCTGGATTAAATTTTTAATCATTCTCTACCACCCCCAGGGACTCAAAACACATAACTGCATGTGAGTGACTTTGAGCATAAAACACAATATGGTAATCCTTTAACTGGCTATTTATTATATGGTTTATACTGACTACTTCTTGGCTTTGAGAAGTAATTAACTTTTCTATTTCTTAACTCATAAAGCTCCACAGAATGTGGGCCCTAATAATCTGAAAACAATATTTGCCAAAGCTGGTATCAGTTGAAGAGCATGAATGAATAGCTGTTCAAGTTTGTGGAATCAGCAGAGTGTATTTTCTCTAGTGGACTCTTACTTTCTCTCCATGTACGGTACATAAACATGCAAGGGTCATTTTAATTGGATTAAGGCCATTAACTGAAAATCAGTTACTTTGTCAAATTTAATTTTTCTAACAACAACTGCATATGCTTTGACATGAAATTGTGAAAGTGAATGAGATAGTGTGGTCAAACAGTGAGCCCAGGGTGACTCCTAAGAAATATGAAACCACAAAATATTATCAGAATTTTAGCATCGGAAGGAATGTGACAGATATAGAAAGTGACATTGTCTTCAAACCTATAGTCATAACACCAGGAATTCTTGTATGGTGTGCACGACTCAGTTGTCATGTGAACTTGGGCAAATCACTTTGCCTATTTAGGACCCACTTTGCTCTCTTGAATGACAAGGCTGGAAAAAAAAAATCATCTGGCACCTTGTCACTCAAAGTGTGGTGCGTGGATCAATAGCATCAGCATCGCCTGGGATCTTGTTAGAAATGTAGAAACTCAGGCCTCACCCAGACCTACTGCGTCAGCATGTGCATTTTATTATTATTATACTAATACTATAGTTTATATAATAAGTAAGTATAATATAATTATATTAATACTATTTATATAACTTAGTATTATATATTAACAAGATTCCCAGATGAAAATAAGATACTTGGCTTCTGACTGTTCCTGACACTTCAGATCACCCTCATGGGCAGAAAGCCAAAGGGCAGTATTAGCAATAAGGATTTATTTTTGTAAAAGCTCTGTAATCCAAGCCCTCTCTTTTGACAGATAAAGAAACTGAGGCCCAGAAAGGTAAGCCGACTTCCTGAAGCCACACAATTAATTAGTAGCAGAAAAGACTTTATTACTAGTTTTTCCAGTGCTATTGACTGTACTATTTCACAAGAACGTTACCAAAATGGTGGGATTAAATTGCAACTGTTAATGTTACAACAAATGAACAGCAATGTTTTTCTTCTCTTGGAAAAGACTTTTTTTTCCCAATTTAAAAAATGACTGCTTTTTAATGAAATTATGTTATTCCTGGAGGTACTTAGAGGAGAATCGAGTTACAGGGTGTCTCATTCCTCTTCCAGGCGGTAAGAGGGCGCCTATACTCAGGCCAGATGCTTCTCTCCCCTTTCTTCCCTCTCTCCCCACTGACACCCCCCACATGCACGCACACCCCACTACCATGGACGACGTGTAATATTCAGTTTGGAATAACAGCAGAAACCACATGAATCCACCATTCAGGAAGCTACCAAGTCCAGTTTTAATCAATAACCTCTTTAGCAACCAGCATTCTGCCTTATCTAAAACAACTGAAACCTATAGCTTGAAAACCAAAGATATTTCAACTACAAAGAAAAGAAATGGCTGGATGTATAGGCTGAGAGGCTAATATTGTGGTTACCTTTAAATAAATTTCAAAGTTTAAACAAATTTCTTTTTTAAAGTATTGTATATTATTGAGTACACAACAGTCACTGTACCATTCCAAGGTCCCCGGTGGGTCCCTGAAACTGCAGATAACACCGAACCCTGTATGGACTGTTTTTTCCAATATGTACATAATTTATAAATTAGACACAGAGATTAACAACAATAGCAAATAATAAAATAGAACAAACATAACGATATACTGTAATAAGAGTTAAGTGAATGTATAATCTCTCTTTCAAAATATCTTAATGTGCTGTACTTAACCCTTCTCCTGATGACCACGTGAGACAGTAAAAATACCTACGTGGGAGATGTCGTAGTAAGGTGCAACTGCGTGAGGTGACGTGATGGCCTAGGCAATGTGACGTAGCGTTAGGCTACTACTGACCTTCTGAAGATTCGTCAGAAGGCGGGTGATCTGCTCCCAGAACGCGGTTAAGTTTGTAACTGAAACTGCGGAAAGCAAAACCTCAGCTAAGGGGAGACTGTTGCACGGGCATTTGTATAGCCCCCAGTGACAAGCGTCTCCTTTCACCGTGGGGCGATCTTTTCTTTTCCGTTTTGTGCCCACTCCTCTTTTTACTATTCTCATTGAACGATGACTAGAAACAAGGGAGATCAATTCGACCAAAGTCAGGAAGAGTAACAAAACCATCTGAATGAATGATCGAGCTTACTGAATTCAGCCCTCCTAATACAGATACTTTGTTTGCCTCTAGACAATTCTGGGTTTTGCGTGGAATAAAAGCCCAGGTACTATTTTTAAAACAAATGTAAAAAAACAATCGCG
This sequence comes from Smutsia gigantea, assembly GCA_032199065.1. Classification (NCBI taxonomy): domain Eukaryota; kingdom Metazoa; phylum Chordata; class Mammalia; order Pholidota; family Manidae; genus Smutsia; species Smutsia gigantea. The sequence continues at coordinate 22,658 of JAVSCE010021451.1, read as the reverse complement.
TGGTGCAGTGTTTACCCTTTAAAATGGTCTTTTCTTTTTCTTCGCCCTCCTAGCATTATCATCCGAGAATTGTCAAACCAAGTTAATTTCGGTATCTTTTATACTTGATAAATCTAAAATGTCTTCCTCATTCTTCAACCCTTTGCTATCTGTAAATTTTTGTTCTTAATCTCTTTTTCTTATATGAAATTTTAAGGCTTTTTTGACAGACCAGCAGCATTCAGTGTGACAAGATTAGGTGATTTACAAAGTTTAGCCAAATAGCACAAATATCTTGTATGCGGATAGGAAGCAAAGAATAGATCAGAATGCATACTCCCTCTTCTCAAAACATTTTTTACTATTGGCAAAAGTAAAAACTGCAGTGGATCCTTATAAAAAACAGATGTTAGGGAATATAATTAACATCCTCTCCCACCAAACTATATCTTTTTTTAGCAATAATTGTTAAGGATACATACACAATCCTTCCAAATAATGAACAAATTTTCATACTAAGATTCTAAAGCAGTCTATCCAATAGAAATAGAGCCACATATGTAATTATAAATTTTCTGGCAGCCACATTAAAAAGTAAAGTGAAAGAGCTAAAATTAATTTTAGTGATATATTTCATTTAAACCAATATGTCTAATATAAACATAATCAAATTTAAAAATTACTAACAAGGTATTTTACATTAGTCATAGTAGTCTCCATACAGCATGTTAACCTTAAAAGATTAGGAGAAAATGATTAGAATTTAGAGAAAAGCATGAACTGTTTTTAAGCAATTAAAAAAAGCCATTCCCAATAATAAACCAGCATAAACCCTAAGATAATTGAATTGCAATGGCCTCTTGTTTTTTGTGTCAATAAATCTTAAAAGAAAAGTAAAAGTTGTTCTCATCACTATTCTATGAGTGAGATTTGCAGTTAGTAGTCAAGTTTTTTCATGAAAAATTAAAAATAAAAATAATTTAAAATATAAGACCAGCTAGATGTTCTCTCTCTCCCTCTCTCTCCACACCCACTCATTCTTTTATTCGTTCCCATCCTAGCATGACACAATTCATAATTTTTTCATTTACTTGTTGCTTTTTTTCTTTTTCATGTGTATCCTGTAGAATATAACCTCCATTAGAGCAGAAACTGTAGGTCATGTTCAGCATTATATGCAGAGTACCTGCCTGTCCCATGAGCATCACTTAATATTCGTTGAAAGGATTTTTTCTAAAAACTACTTAAGGATCATCAGCTAGGTCAGAATAAAGGTAAAGGTCTTTTTTCATTAATAATACCCACTAGAATTCCAAATATTGTTTATCCTAACTCCCGAACTGAACAAAGTAGAAAGAGCAAACAAATTAAAACTTTCAACTTTTGTAGCACATTCCTGGGCATTTAAGAATAATTTCTTCCTCTAACTGTCAAGATTAACAAGATTTAAAACGTGTCTTGGTCCCACTCCCAAGGCTAGGAAGGATCTTGCCAGGGACACCTACCTCGAGAAGCCTGGACCAAGGAGTGAGATTCTGAGTGTTGGGACACGCTCACCAGAGCTGCCAGCAGCAGCTCTCAGTCAGGGAGAGACCTCTAAACAGGGTCAAGAGGAAAATCAACAGTGGACACCAAAGCTGATCAATACCATAATATTCCTCTGAGGGGACAGGCAGAAGGCACAGAATCTGGAGGGGCTGGAGGTCTGTTTGCACGTGGCTATCAGCTCATGGACATTAGAACTGCATGGCCCCTCTGGACAGACACCAAGCAGACTTTCCTCAGGTTCCTGGGTGGCATGGTGACTGCACTATCATAACAGAAACTAAAACTTGCTAGGCTCACATAAGTTATGACTACCGGGCCTCACAGTGGTAACCAAGGTAGAAATAGGGGTATTTACTTTGGAATTTATATGACAGGTTCAAGCATAACTGATTGAGATCTATTTTGTGATACTTTCACTGTCCTTCTCTCAAACTCACTTTTTTCTTGGGGTTTTATTTTCAAAATTTGCTATGGGGTAATTTAGTCAGTATGTTTAATCCCTGCCTGAAATAAACAAAAATGTAAAATTACACACAGAAACCTGAGTGCCTATTCTGAGGTATGAAATGTTTTCTGTTAAGTACACAAGACATTAAAGGAGCCGCTGCTCTAAAGAAACCTTTGGGATGATTAGACCTGCTAATAAACTTTACAGGTTTATGACTCAGAATTAAATTAGTCACATTAGGAAGTTAAAAAGTTAAACCAAATGGTTTAAAATGCTGGCATTCCCTGAAGAGATCAGGGAAGCTGAGATAAAAGTATGATTGAGGGAGTTAACTGAAAGTACTTTGGCACAAGAGAGATGGTTTGAGAATCTTTCAGCACCTAGGAGAGACGCTAGCTTGAGAAATACACATTTCTAACAATGAGGGTTATAAATTCTTACAACAGATAGTCAAAGGGTATTGGAAATACTCAAGATTCATGCAGGAGGATTTGTGTATACAGGTCTGTGCATTTCTTCTTTACTTCCTAACATACAACCCCTCTTCATACCAAACTGTATTTTCCTGCCATACTAATAGCACTATTGCGACCTGGCCTACTCAGAATACAAATTAGTGTAATGGAAATACCAGAATTGATGATGGAAAAGGATCTAGAATAAAGCATTCAACAGTCACTTATTTGCTCAAAAAGAAATTTGTTAAGATCTTACTCTGTCATCAGTAGGCCACTTTGTGTTATAAAGGATGCCAAAGTAACATAAGATTGGCCTGCTCTTATGGAACTTAAAGTAGAGTTGGAGAGAGAAAACATAAATAGAAGCTAAAGCATACCATTAAAAAGATTAAACAATAGTATCCCCCAGAGTCTATCACATCACTCTGCTTTATTGTCACTATTTGAAATCGTTTTGTATGTTAATTTTTGTTCATGATGTGTCTCTCCTACTAGAATATAAGCTCTGAGCAAGGAGGGACTCGGTCTGGGCTCCCAGTGCCTAGAACAGAACATTCATTGAACAAGTATATTAATAATGAATAAAAGAGATCACCTACAGCTCTATATCATTAAGTACTTGACAATTGAGACAGATAACAAGTGCTTCAAGCATTCAGAGGAAGAGTAGAGTAAGGTTTTACTGTCAAGAAAGGCTCTGTAGAAGAGGCAGAAGCCACTGAAGTCAAATTTGAAGAAGCGAAGGACCATGGCGAAAGTGAGGAAGGCTGTGAAAAGCAGAAACAAGTACCACTGGTAGGTTAGCTACATAGGCTAGCTTCTGAATTTTTCTGTGTAACTGACATTCAATACTAAAACCTCCCTTCACCACATCACTCTCTTCATTAAAAATGGCATATTCTCCATCACATGTGCTCACAATTCTACAGCCACCTAAGGCTCCTGTCCCTTATTCACTCCTGCCCTGCAGCCAAGAGTGTCCAAGTCCTAAAGACTCTACTTCAGCCATTTCTATTTCATCTATATTCTCTCCTCCATTCACACTGCCAGCATCTTGACCAACCCTCATTAACATTTACTTGAACTATTGCAACAGACTCTGAACTGGTCTTCAAAACCCCCGATCTACCTTCCAAGACCTTATTTCTTGTCCTAGCTCTGCCTCTGGGTTACCTGTGTGACACTGGACAGAGCTTGCAAATCTCTCTATGCTTACTTTTGCTGAGAAAGGCTATATCATCTACACTGTCCTTTCCTACTCATATTTTAGACTCTTGGAATCATATGTCATCTCTGTCCTCTGTTTTGGACAGAAAGAATGCACAACGGTTATTTTATTTTAACATAATTGAGTAGTACTTTACAGATAATGCTGTTGAAAAAGTATCTGAGAGCTTCAAATCGAAGAACCTTTAAAGATAATTCCCTCCTAGGCTTTATTTTACTTTATCGATAAGTTTTCACTGTGATCACAAGGCTTTCTCCATTCTAAGCAAAAGTATAGTTAAGTTTCCATTCTAAACAAAAAGTCAAGTTAAGAAAGTTTAAAAATCTGTAAAAAATCTAGTTAATTCCCCATTCTAAGCAAAAATCTCTTCCCTCCCCCCCTCACACTCCTCTCTCCTTCTCACATACACATACAAATTCTCTTACTTTTTTTAAGTGTAGATTAAATAATCTAGTCATAAACAATATAAATTCATGCTTATAATGTTTGTTGAAATTCATGATTGTGGATGAAATAATTAGATGAGTAAAAAAGAATGTTAGAGAAATGCCTCCCAAAAGTTAATATGCACATGAACCAGCTGTCATGTCATAAAAAGACAGATTCTGACGCACTTAGTCTGGAGTGAGGTCTCCGCCCTCATTAAGGACAAGCTCACAAGTGAAGTAGATGCTGCTGCTCTGGGAGCCAAGCTGCCAGCAACAAGGTACGGGAGCACAGGGGAACCTTGGAGAGCATCCTATCAAATTCCCTCCTTTTTACAGGGACGTTGAAGCCCAGATTGGTGAAGAGCATGCTCCAGGCCCTAAAGCCAGTGCGGGCAGAAGAGGCCCAGCACAGATACTCAGAGTTCCCAGCTCAGGCTTGCAGGTTGCCAATGCCAGGCTGCCACGCGGGGCACAGCTGTGCACCTGACTCTCATCTGACCCCCGCAGGGCAAGAGGTCACACTTGAAAGAGCAGCAGTTTTCTCACCACCTTCTATTATGGGACAAGATAAATCCTCACATCTCATCTTCCTCACTTTCTAGCCTTAACCTCCAGCCCATCAAAGACAGAATCAGGAGGAATAGTCCTAACTCTGCTAAATCAATTAGGCTGCTTCTCCATTTTCACCAAAGCTTTACCAAAACCTTGAGAGAAAATGGTACTTGTTTTTTAGTTTTCTTAAACCAGCTGGTCATGGAATCTGTGAGACCCACACTCAGACACATTGTCACTCCCAAGCCACGTTGCTGAACATCCTTTGCGTTGTGTTGTGTTGCATGCAGGTACATATGGATACGCGCACACTCATCTGGTGGTGTGTGTGCTGGGCATCTGGACCACATTTTGTATACTACAGACATGCAGGTTGTCTGATTTACACTTAGAAAGCTACAGTAGCCTCCTGTGTGTAGGCCTCCCACTATTCTCCCCATAGCTTCATGATTTTGCACTGGGTTCCTAAGTTCAGAAGGAACCTGTTTATAAGAAAAGGCAAAACAAGAGGAATATTCAGACAATAGTACAAGTTTATTTTCCTCTGGTCAGGACCAGTGAACAAGCTCACTGGAGAGTTCCTGAAACATAGCAAGACCCCCACAAACAAAACTGGGAAACAGAAAACTCATATTTAATTTCATTTGTTTATCAAAATATCAGCCTAGAATTCACTTGGTTTCAATTTACCTTTCATAAAACACATATACAATATAATGAAAGATCTCATGCTTGGGCTTTCCCTTCTGCCTAAAATATTTGTCCCATTTAAAACAATAAAAGAAGAAAATAATAAAATAATGGCACTGACTAGAACCAAACATAATATGATATGGGTGGACACAGTACAAACTTTCCCTTAGAAAGCTTTACCCCTGGGCTTCATGGGTGACATTTTTTTTTTCCTTAACAGAAAAAGAGAAGCATGTCCTTCAGTAGCAGAGCATTTCCCTGTCAGTAGGATACAACCCTGTACCAGAGTTATTTATTCTCTTTAATTTCAAGGAAACTCGCCCTCTGTGGTAAAGAAAAAGGAACTTAGACACATTGAGGAAGTAGAAGTTTCACTAAGTGAGACATATTATCCTTCTAATTTTGTCCTCTTTAAAGTTGAACTTTAATGATTATTCATGAATTGCCAGATCCTTTCTCGTCTGCCTCTGAATCCCATGGCACTATAATCCATGGCATCTATGAAAATTTATGTCCACCTTCAGCTTCCCTCCTAAAAAAAAATCTCAGCTATGAACTTGCCTTTAATTATGGAACTCTAGAAACCATTAGTTTTAGATCTGGGAGATCATTAGCAATCGTATCCCATGTGACTGAGGCCTTTTGCAGTGAAATACTAGTATTTCTTAATTGGAGGCAGGCCAGGGCTTCTAACTCATGATCCCATGCTCTTTTCACTGCACCAGTATTACATGAAAAAATGAAGGGATTCATTGGAAAGCCCTTGGTGTTATCGTCCTCTTCCCTCTCATACTTTTTTTATTCAGGAGTGAGCCTGTAGGTGACGAATGAGGTGATCCAAGCCACTAACTCTGCATGAACCATACAAGTCTCCCCGATAATGTCATTTTAGGTATGATGGAAAGACCTCCCATCTGCCTCCCTGGCCCTACCACACATCAACATCTCCCGACATTAAGGATTCTGAGCATCAGATTAAGGATTACTATATCCCTAGTGTCCCATCTTAAAATTCAAACATGCTAGGAGAGAAGATACTTTAAGTCACTAACAGTTAACTCTGAATTTGGGAGAAATAAGGCCTTGATCTAAGTGACTAAAAGCTGAGAAAAGAGAGATAAGTACAGAAAGGAGAGATAAAATATGCCAAACTTAATCTGCTTCACAGTCTTGCATAAGCCAGGCCGTACCCATATTAAAAGCATCATTGACATGCCGTAATATACAAGGGGCAAAATCCATGTAAAGTCTACTTGCCTGTAGTAATTACAAGTAAGGAATGACTACTGCCCTGAGAGAATATAAAGATCAGTTATCATTTCCACTGAATAAAGAGTTTTTTGGTTCCTAATGTTTTGGAGACAATCCAGGGTGACTGCAATTCACGTGAAATAAATAAAGATGATGGTGATGATGACAACGATGACGGGGGCAACAACAGGTAATTTCAGGTGTGTCAGCTACTGTCCTAAGTGCATTCATTCATTCATTCATTCAACAAACACTCATGCAGCACTGTTCTAGACGCTGAAGATTTAGTAGTGAAAGAAAATGCTCCTACCTTCATGACGTTGCATTCTAGTGGGGAAGCAGGTAACAAGCAAACATGTAGACGCATAACATGTCAGGTGGAAAAGTGCTATGGAGAAAGGAAAGGGAAGAAAAGAGGTGTTTTCAGGTGGAGTTGCTTTTCTGGTTTGTTAAATTAATTGATATGTTGGATAGCTATGGGAACAAAACTAATAATTGCCAAATATACTGAGTCCTAAATTTGGTTAACTGCTATTGTGGGGCAGGATTTTTTAATGTTTTATTCAATTAATTTAAGCTAAAAAAAAACAGTTCACCCATTTCTCCTGCCCTCTATTCCCACTTGTTGCAACCACCAATGTGTTCTGTGTATCTATGAGATAGGTTTTTTGGGGGGTGGAGGGGTGGGTGAAGGGAAGATTCTACATTTAAGGAAGTCAAATGGTGTTTATCTTTCTCTTTCTGACTTACTTCCCTTAGCATAATGCCCTCAAGGTCCATTCATGTTGTCAAGACTTGTGAGATTTTGTTCTTTTTATGGCTGGATAATATTATATTCCATTGTATACATATAACTACAGTTGCTTTATCCATTCATCCATCAATGGACATTTAAGTTGTTTCCATATCTTGGCTATTGTAAATAATGCTGCAATGAACATGGGGATGCATATGTCTTTTTGAATTAGTGTTTCCATTTTCTTCAGATAAATATCCAAAAGTGGAATTGCTGGGGCATATGGTAGTTCTATTTTTAATTTTTTGAGGAACCTTCACACTGTTTTCCATACTTGTACCAATTTGCATTCCCACTAACAATGCATGAAGGTTCACTTTCCCCCACATACTCACCAACACTTGTTATTTCTTGTCTTTTTGATAATAGCCACTCTAACAGGTGTGAGGCGATAGTTCATTGTGGTTTTGATTTGCATTTCCCTGATGATCAACAAATTTGAGCATCTTTTCATGTACCTGTTGCCATTTGTATATGTTCTTTGGAAAAATGCCTGTTCAGATCTTCTGCCCATTTTTTAAATCAGATTGGTTTTTTGCTGTTGAGTTGCCTGAGTTTTTTGTGTATTTGGGGTATATGGTCAGATATATGATTAGATATTATTTTCTCCCATTCAGAGGGTTGCCTTTTCAGTGTGTTGATGGCTTCCTTTGTTGTACAGAAGCTCTTTAGCAGAAGTGATCCCGCTCATTTGTATTTGCTTTTGTTGCTTTTGCCTTTGGTGTCAGATTAAAAAAAAAAGATCATCACCAAGACCTATGTCAAGGGGCTTACTACCTATGTTTTCTTCTAGGAGTTTTATGGGTTCAAGTCTTATATTCAAGTCTTTAATCCATTTTGAGTTAATTTTGTGTATGGAGGTATTAGAAGTTAATCAGAGCAATTAGGCAAGAAGAAGAAATAAAGGCATCCAAATTACAAAGCTGTGTAACAATCAAAACAATGTGTATTGGCATAATAACAGACACACAGATCAGTGGAACAGGATAGAGAGCCTAGAAATAAACCCATGCATATGTGGTCAATTAATTGACAACAAAGGAACCAAGAATATACAATGTTTAATAAAAGTGGTAAAAGTAGGGTCCTTGTCTTGATCCTAATCTACAAGAAAAGATTTAAGTTTTTCACCATTGAATATGTTAGCTGTGGGCTTGTTATATATGACCTTTATTATGCTGAGTTATGTGTTCCCTCTATACCCACTTTGCTGAGAGTTTTTATCATGAATGGACATTGAACCTTGTCAAAAGCTTTTTCAGCATCTATTGAGGTGATCATATGGTCTTTGTTTTAAAGTCTCTTTTGTCTGGTGTAAGTATAGTTGTCCCAGCCTGCTCTAGGTTTCCGTCTGCACGGGATACCTTTTTCCATCCCTTCACTTTCAGCCTGTGTGTGTATTTACACCTGAAGTGTGTCTCTTGTAGGCAGCATATAGGTGGTGCTTGTTTTTTTATCCATTCAACCCTCTATGTCTTTTGACTGGAGAAATTAGTCCTTTAGATTTAAAGTAATTATTGATATGTATGCACTTACTGTCATTTTATTAATTATTCTCTAGCCATTTTTGTAGTTCCTCTCTGTTCCTTTCTCCTTCTTTTGCTCTATTCCTTTGTGGCTTGGTGGCTTTCTTTAGTGGTGTGCTTATATTCCTTTGTCTTTATCTTTTGTGTATTTACTACAGGGTTTTGCTTTATGGTTACCATGAGGCTTATGTATAATAACTTCTATCTACAGTCTATTTTAAGTTGATAACAGCTTAAGTTTGATCTCATTCTAAAGCCCAGTATCTTTACTCTCCCTCCCCACACTTTGCTTTTCATGTCTCATATCTTTTTATCTTGTGTATCTTTTAACTAATTATTGTGAAAATAGTTATTTCTTTTAATACTTTTGTCATTTAACATTTATAGTAGCTTTATAAGTAATTAATCCACTACCTTTACTATATATTTACTTTTCCAGTGAGATTTATTCTTTCATGTTCTTATTGTAATTAGTGCCCTTTCTTTTCAGCTTAAAGTCCCTTTAATATGTCTTGAAGGACCTGTATAGTGGGGATGAACTCCTTTAGCTTTTGTTTGTCTGGGAAACTCTTAATCTGTCCTTCAATTCTGAATGATAACTTTACCTGGTGGAGTATTCTTTGTTGGAAGACTTTCCTCTTACCAGTTTGAATATATCATGCCACTCCCTTCTGACCTGCAAATTTTTTGCTGAAAAATCTGTTGAAAGACTTATAGGGGTTTCCCTTATATATAACAAGTTGTTTTTCTCTTGCTGCCTTTAAGATTTTTCTCCTTATCTTTAACATTTGACATTTTAATAATAATGTGTCTTAATGTGAGTGTCTTACTCAGAACTCTCCAGACTTCCATGATCTGGATGTCTGTTTCTTTCCCCAGGTCAGGGATGTTTTCAGCCATTGTTTCTTCAGATAAGATTTCTGCTCCCTTCTCTCTTCTCCTTCTGGGAGCCCTATAATGTGAAGGTCATATTGTGCCATAAGTTCCTCAAGCTACCTTCACTTTTTCCAATCTTTTTTCTTTTTGCTGCACTGATTGGGTGAGTTGTACTACCATATCTTTGAGTTGCCTGATCCTCTTTTCTGCTTCATCTAGTGTGCTGTGGAATCCCCCTGGTGTGTTTTTCTATCCAGTTATTGCATCATTCATCTCTGTGACTTCCATATGCTGCTTTTTATGTTTTCCACCTCTCTGTTGAAGTTCTCAGTGTGTTTGTACACTGTCCTCCCAAGTTTGTTAAGCATTGGTATGACCATTACTTTGAACTTCTTATCAGGTAAATTACTTATCATTAAGGTTTTTTTCTGAGAGTTTATCTGGTTCTTTTGAAACAGACTCGTGTTGGTTTCTATACAGTAGATGAAATAGCCACCTCTCCCAGGCTTGAAGAGAGTGGCCTGATGTAGGAGATGAAACTTTTCATTCAGCCCTGCCTCAGCTCTTGGTCATCTGTCAAACATCTGTGCTTGTCCAAGCAGTTAATATATTTTTAATACTTCATAGTAGTTGTGAGGATGTGTTAAGACCTGTTAGTGTTCCAAAGGGACCTAGCACCTAGATTCAGGCTGACTGGAAGCCAGACCCTCAGATAGTAGCTTTTAAAAGTACACAAATCTATAGACTTGAGGGACTGCAAGCATAAGCCCCACTGGCCACCAAAGCCAGATAACCTGCAGGTGTTCCCTGGGTGTCTGTAACAAAAATCAGGACAGTAGACATGTGTAAAGGTTCCCTTGTGGGAGATACTGGTGCTTTGGAGCCTGTCAAAGAGAAAGTGTAAAAATGGCACCCACCAGTCTCTGTCCAGGGAGAGTGTTCTAGAAGGTTCCTAGATGTGTATGTTAAATTTTATGCCTGCCCCTCAGGCTAAGATTTTAATATAAGCAAGTGAGCCTTCTATGCTTTAACTTTGGGTGTGATCAGCAACCTTTGAGTGAGCCCTTGGGCATGTAAATTAAATCTGAGCACACAGGCGGTTGAAGAGCTCTCTCCCAGAGAGCTTCCATCTTGTGGGTCTTGGGATGTGAGCCCCATGGGTTTTCAAAATTACTTTTGGCAGCTCATCCCTGAAGTGCATGTTTTAGAAGTTGAGATGTCTAATGTGGGGGTTGAACCCTTTGCTCCTCAGGTAGAACCTCTGGATTCTGAGTTGCCTCCTGGTTGTGGATCACTACACCTGGGGCGTGGTTTATGGTGGGATTGTGTCCCAGACTCTTGTATCCAATTTGATATGATTTTCTTCTCATTTACCTAATATCTAGTCATCAATCAGTTAGACTTAGGTTTTTTTAGGAGGAAATTGTTCCATATGTAGCAGTAGTCTCTGTGTATCTGTGCGAGAAAGTGAGTTCCGGGTCTTCCTACATACCACCTTGAACCAGAACCTGGAGTTGCTTTTCTATAGATATACTGAAGAAAGCCCTCAGTGTGAAGTTTGAGCAAAGACCTAAAGGAAATGAGGGAAGGAGCTATGAAGATTTCTAGGGAAGAGTGTTTCAAGCAGAGGGAACAGCAGGTACAAATGTCTCAACAGGGAGTAGGCCTGCTAGGTTTGGAGAATGGCAAGTAAGCCAGTGGGATTAAAGTTTTGTAAGCAAAAGGAAGAATGATAGAACTGAGGCAAGAGAAGTCCATGCAGATCCTTGTAAACCATCACCAGAACCTTGGCTTTCACACTAATGGAGATGGGATTCAGTGGGAGTGTTGAGGAGGTTGATAGGACCTGACTCATGTTTTAAAAGAATTACTCTGGCTGCTGTTTAGATTAGACTTTAAAGAGGAAAGAACAGATGTTGTATTAACTCACTTGGGGATCAGGAGTTATGCGATTTGTACTAGTAACCATATTGCACATGACAAAACTGAGACAGAGAAGTCATACAGATGATAAATAGCAGAACCAGGATAATAGCCCAGGCAACCTGGCGCCAGAGGTCATGTTTTAACCTCTACACTCTACCACTTTTCAAGAAAGATGCCAAAGGCTGAGGCAAGGAAAATGTATGTAAATATCATTGGATGGAAACCTAGGAGAGTCCTAATTGCAGGAAGAAGCATCATTTTGCTTCATTCCATTTCCATTATTTCATGGACTTTATTGCACTTTGTAGACATGAGTCAGAAATACTGGCTTTGTCACATTGTTTAAAAAAAAAGAAAAGGTCTATTACAAGTCAGGAATATAAGAGTTATTAGCAGAACCTAAACATTGTAGCAGGTACCGAAACTCCCAGCTGCAGTACTAGAAGGGAGCCTTGTACATTTCTTTGTCTGAATGGTGCAAAGTTAAGGGGAACATGGAAAGGACTGAGATTCCCTTTCAGTGGTCACTCTGTCCATCACTCACCAGTGATTCTCAACCATCATTCCTAGACAACTCCGGTTTCTCCAATTACTTAAAACTTGTAAAGAAATTCTCCAGAAAATTTCTTTATAATCATGTCAGTTCTCCCCTACAACTCTTTAAAAAACTAAACTCCAGACATTCGAAGAGAAAGTTATTACCATTAAATCTTTTCGACACCGTCTTTGAACACACAAAAAAACCCATAATTAGTTTCTTCTGATGTGCCAGAGATTTAGAACTCTCGAAATTAGAATTTGTAGTATTAGTAAACAGCCAATTTTTTACATAAATGATCATATAAGATGTTTACATAAATAATTAGGTTAAAATGTAGTGACTATACATTAATTATATAATAAAAATTATACCTCAAGCATATTGTTTTTTCTCATTAATTTTTTGGAAATTGTCATTAAGTAAATGATTCCCATCAAATAATAAAACCCAATTCAGCTCAAAGAGAATCTACTGAGTGCCTTAAGGCTTTGAAGGGAAAGCTAAAGAAGTATTACATATTAGGTTTTCCTACACTCAGAGAATTTACAACCTTGTCAGAGGACAAGGCTTATATATTTCATATTAAAAAGTAGGAAAGAAATGCAAAGATAGTAATTGATAACAGCACCGAGTCCTCAGGCTGCTTCCCCTGCTCCTCAGAGGAGTCTTGAGCTTGGTTTCAAGGCAGCTCTGACCCGCCTCAGCGCTCACTCCCTTCTACCAGTCAGATTTCTCGCACTGTCTCTCCGAGCCCTCCAGACTGTGAGCGACCTGAGTCATTTTACCTTACACCATCCCACTTCTGTGCTACCTATCGGCATCTTGTCAACTGCATACATACACCTGTAGGAGCGTGAAGGGGCTCTGTCCTCTCACCTGGCTGGAGGGCCTCTACATTCATAAAGTCAAAGTTTTGATTGATTTGAGAGGAGAAAGGCTGAGCCAGGCAATTTTGAACATGGATCCCATGAATGGGGTGACAGTCCAAGGCAAGCTACCCAGGAGGCAGCTAAGGACAGTAAGAAGGGACTAGACATCTGAAGAGGGAGTTTGGGGAAGAAGATATTAAAAGGTTGAAGAGCTGCCCAATAAGACATGTAGGAGGGTGCTATCTTTCAGATTTGACAGGCAGGGCTCTCTGCCTCTCTATAGGAAATAGATAACAGCTTCATCTACATGCTATTTTGCTTCTCCCCCATCCTCCAAAACAAGCTAATAGTAGAGTTATTTGATTCCCAAACCTAGTTTCCCATTAGAATTCCCAGTAGTTCTGATGTACTAACTAATTGCAAGAGTTTTATTCATTTAACAAATTTATGGGGTCTCTGTTTTGAATTAAGTGGGCTTCTGAGGACCATCCTAGAGCCCAACCTCGGTAATTTCTACAGACAATTTATGTTCTGAGTTCCTGACTACTGATTTATGCCATTGGGAACTCTTCCCAGTAGTAAATAGATGGTTCCTTGTATTCTTCCTCTATTAGAATTTGCATGCTGCCTTCTCTTTAATTTCCTTAATTTAAGGACAGCATGAACATCCAGAAGAAGAGACTACATACCATTTGATTTTACTTATTTCTCTCCCCTTCTTTGTAATTGAATTATTTGCAGACTGGGAAAAGCTTATGTGATGGCATTTTTATAAAGGCCCCAAGAGTAATATTTATCACAGTAGTGATTGAGGAAACTATAATATAAGGCAGATCACTTGATTTACATAACAGTATGCACATAAAGAACATGGTTTATGTTTCAAAAGTTGGGAGAAGCCAAAAGCTCATTTTTTAAAGAAGCAGGGGAATTTCATTCTAATTTAGGGGTTGAGTGAACTCCTGTCCCCCAACTAGGATCCTTTTGGGAGCATGAGGAAAAAATTAAAAGCTGAAGAATAATTTATTTATCCAATTCACCAAACTTCAACATCTTAACAACATAGAACAAATATTAAAAGAAATAATAATACCTGTTTTTAAATGCCAATATATTTTTTCTCAGCACACATTATTTCTTCTATCTCTTTGCATTTTATGTTTTCATAAACATCTTAGGTATTTTAGGAAGAACTCTAAATCATATGGTCCTTAATCATAACTATAGTGAACTAAGTGACAGGCAAATAAATTACTGTTAGGTCAGGAAAAATATTTAGCCTGTGTACACACTTCAGAAAAGCAAAGGGCAACATAGTCTTATCCTCCCCATGACCCCACCAGAAAAACCACACAGGTTTGTGTTTGTACTTGCCCTCCTCAGTACTGGAAAAACAGTGACAGTGTGAACTCTTGACAGTTTGAAAGGATGTTAATCTCCAGTTCGGGTCTTCTATTCTCCTAATGTAATCTTACTTGAAAGAGCAGGGGACATTTTCTCAATGAAAATCAGTTGTTTTTCCTGAGTTTTTTTCTTTTCATTTTTTTTTCCCTACCTAGAACCCAGCTAAGGAAAGTTGGAAGTTCAGGGTCATTTTCTAAAATGCAAGGTGCTCAACCACGCCTGATGTTGTAGTCACCGCCCCCCCCCACAAAAAAAGTGGAGAGAAATTGCTAAACCCTGGATAGAATTCCAGGGTTAGAATTCCAACACTCTAAACACATTTTCAGACTGATGGCCTTGTGTTCTTACCAAATGTCCTTTATGTTAGACCACAATAAACAGTTCAGACTCCTTGGCTGGTTAGGACTGGTAAGTCTGGAATATGTCAACTGCCTTCTCCAAAGAGCACAAGTTACAGCAATTCAACCACCTTCATGTGCATATTTTCATGTCATTTCTAAATAATTAATTCAGAACTGACCTTTACATCTCTGCAATGGTAAGTGTGGTAGCTATTTAAGAAAATTACATACACTTGGCTGTTTATAAGTAATATTGGGTTTTCTCGGAATCATTGCAAAAGGGATGTTCTCATATAAAAAACTGAGGCAGAGAGCTAAATTTACGTAAAGGAGCTATCAGGATCCACACCAATCTTGTTGAATGATGAATGCCTTGGACTGATTTATATAATACATGTTTTTTAAATGTTTAACTTTCCTTGTTCCAAAAGGATTTAGGTCAGTTTATAATGATGCAGACAATGTAGTAAGATAACCTAGATTAAAGAAAGGCGAAGATGAGGCAAAGAGGAGCTAAGGGTAGAAAAGTGAAATGGAGTATAGAGAAAGGGAGCACACCAGCCCTGGGCCATGACACGCTCTACAGTTCTAAGAAGCAAGCCATAGATAGGGCCTGTATCTTCCTCACGGGCCATGTGAAAAGAGAAACAGGATCAGTTATGAAACTTAACACACACTATTAACCCACTTACACCACTGCTGGCACTGAGGAGCAGAGCTGTGCTGGTCTGAGGGGAAGCCTGGGCAACATAACCAGGCCCTCAGGCCCTCAGATAGCACCAGGTGTTCAATTTCACATCTATCTAGAAAGCACCTCCCAGTTTGTCTTAGTGGTGAAACCAAACAGCTTCAAAACCTCAGCAAGCTGAACATTATCTTCCTTGCTTCAGCCTGTAATGGCCCATCATTCCTTAGGGAAGACAAGGCATAACTACCTCCCCAGTGAGCCCAGCAGTGTGTTCAGGAAGCAGTCGCTGGGCTTTCCTTCGTTTCTATTACATTTTGGTCCTGACCCATTAGGTAGGGGTGTAGAAAAGTCAGAGAATCTACATGATTGGGCCCAGGCCCCGCCTAACTTGGGGCATAATTCCCAGAGAGAAAATTGGACAAGTGCCATCAAGTAAGAAAAATATAAGATAAATAAAAATAAATAATTCAAATAAAAGCCTGCTAGTCTACATCCATGTATACATGTTTAATAAAATCATAGTTAGCATTATTAAGCACTTACTATGTGCAGATACTGCTGTAAGAGCTTTACATTTCATTCTTTTAATCCCCCCAACAACCCCGTGAACTAGACACTGTTGAATGTCTTGCAGATACAGAAACAGAGACGCAGATGGGTTAGGCTCTCTCCGCAGGTCACAGAGCTTCTGAGTGGTGCAGTCAGGACTTAAAACTAAGGGTCTCACTCCTGAGGGCTTCCCGTTTTTAAAAATTCCAACATCCCCCTCACCTCATCTTTCACCTCTAACACACATTCCTGGAACTACTATATCAGACTTCTTTTCTCCTTGGGTTAGCCTTCATTTAAAAAAAGTGTGCAGGGAAGCCCAGAGTGTTCCTTGTGCTGCCCAGACATCGTTCCCGACCTTCCTCTGACAGACAAGGCTGCTGCAGAGACATGGCGAGCAGGCATCTGAGCGAGCCCTTGAGCACCTTCTCTCCTAGAACTGGAAACCGAACAAGACACCAGCAACAGCCGCAGGACAGTCTGTGGTCCGTCTGCCCCTAATTCCTCATCTCTCCTTCATTGCCCAGTCTCCATTCTCCTTTGCCTCACATTAAAAGCCCAGATACTCACCCCTCTCACTTGGCCTATTGACTTGCCTTGCAGAAAATCACCAGCTTGAATTATTCTGATGATAAAACTTTCCACCAGAGTATAGGGCCTACTTCGTCTACCCTTTTTTGATTGCTGCAGAATTTTTCTTTTTTGGAAAAACCATACTGGCAAGTACACCAAACTTCTTCCACATAGTTGAGATTTTACAGTGGCTTTTTTGGAACTCTGCTGTATTTTACATGTCAGTCAATCTCAGCGGGAGAGAGCCCCACAAAGACCTGTTGACACCTCACGGCAGAATTTCACAAAATGTTCTAGGAAGAGATAATTTTCTAATTATATCACCAAATTCTGCTTAGGAAGGCATTTTCCAACCACTCCTTTCCCAGTGGTGGGAATAGTCTGAAGGTGAAATTAGATCCAGGGTGCATACTTTCCCTTCCTTTCTCCCTGTCTAATTTTCCTTTTTTCCCCTTTTTGGTGTTAGGAAGTATTGCCTGGAAAACTAGGCTTTGCTTTCCAAATGCTTAACCTGTGAATGTGACCCTAAGGAAATGTTACTTTCCTCAGACCCGTGGCTGGAGGCAGTGTAACTAGGACTCTCCCTGCACTCACCAGGTTTAGGGCCCCTGTAGAATGAAGCCTATCGTTCTGTGTCCCTTTTGCCCCATCTCTAACATATCCTGCTCTGTCTGCCTGGACAGCTAGCTCTTCCTCAAACCACCAGTTAGAAAGGCGACTCCTTCTTATCCTTTAGATATTGGTTGAGTTCCAATTCTCAAGGCAGCCTTTCCTGACACACTAGACTAGTGTTCCTGAAGTGTGAGTCATGGACCCCCTGCATCAGAATAAGGGCCCAGAAAACTGAATGTTGACAATTTCCCAGAAGGTTCATGTACACATGAAAGTGTGAGAACTTCTGCTGTGTACTGTGACTTCATTCCCTGCTCTGTCCTCCCACAGCTCCTGTGAACTGCAGCGTCATACTGGTGATTGACTTGCTGATCACCTATCCTCTACATCAGACCAAAAGCTCCATCAGGATAGGGACAATGCTGAGTTTTAAGACCTTGGCACGTCCTAGCTTCTAGTAGATGCTCAATAAATATTTATTGAACTGAATTGAAGCAAATCAATTTTTCAGAGCTATTTTATTTTAAGGAATCCTTAATTTTAGGAGTCAATCTACTTCCATTTTTAAGAGAAAGTGATAAAGCCATTAAAACAAGTTTATATGAAGAATCTAGGCAAAACCCAGAACTTGCAGAAGCCTCATTTGTCTTTCCATATGGAATCTGACCCCATATCTGCTCTGTTTGACCTGTGACATCATCATTCAATGTTCTGAGTAATGACACATTGTTAGTGATTAAAATTTTATTTTTGCCCAGGTAAGCCTATTGCTGTTTTTGAAAGATATTTAAAAACAAAGCTGAAGAAAGACTGTGGTACATAAAGAAATTCCATTTAGTCACACACTCAACTCCTTTCTCATGTGTGAGTAGAGCCTGGCTGTTGAACTTGCTAAAAAGGTTATATCCCAGAAAAAAATTCTAGGTTATATGTTAAACTAGGAAAAGATGACCTAGGAATCCTGGAGCAAAGCACTGTCATCTATGAACCTGGGATATTTCCCAGACTTAGCTGGACCACTCCTCAAATATTCTCTCTCCTTACCCCATGGAGAAGTGGCATCCATGGGGGAGGAGCAGGTTGTGACAGAGGGAAAGCTATTGTACATATAAAACAGAACAGCTCTGTTATCTCCATGTGTTCTCCAAGCACCAATAGGAGATTAATACAGAAAAATAATAAAATCATAAGTATTTTAAGGAATGCCAGTTATGTCTGCATAAAAGGGACATTGTGAAACTAAGCAAAGTTGCCAGTGTCCCATAAACAAGATTCCAAAAAACACTGAATAAATTTCACTAACGAAATACAAGTGTAAAAGATAGTCTTTCACCGACCTTCCAAGAGTTTAATCCACTTGGTCAGTTAAAGTCAGGAGGAACAGTCAGTCTGTTGATTTTTAATAATGATGTTTGTGCCAGGCACAGGTATTATTATTATTATTCCTATTTTATGGGGAGATGATAGAGACATTAAGTTACTAGCTCACAGTCTCATAAATGGAAAGTGGTAAAGTTACCATCCTGGCTGTAAGTGTCCAGGGCCTATGCTGCCTACTGTTAAGAATCTGATAACACCTGTCATTACATCATCATTTCTTGAATTGGGCGAATGTAAGGTAGAAAAAAAATCTTATGTTTTCTCATGTAATTTCTAGCCTTCCCCCAGGGCCTTACCTATAGGAGATAAAATTCACCATTTTGGGACACCTACCTGGGTACCAAAAGGCAAACCTGTCCTCAAACCAGAAATGATGGAGAGAAGCATCCTGAGAAATTTGGCTGCCCTGGGCAATTGAAGATGACAATTCCAAGACTTTCCTAGACATCTTTTTTTCCAACTGCAAATCTTTGCGATTGATGGGGCCCTGCTTGTTCACTTCATTATCTCACTTCTGAAATCACTTCCATTTCTGGTTTGGGAGTAAAGAGATAATTTGAAAGCCCTCTGACTTTGAGAAAGAACAACAAAAAAGAGGAAGCAAAGAAAATAAATTGTGATAATCATTCAATAGTTACATAAAAATGGAATTGAATTATAGGCTGAAAATGCAAGGAAAGTGGGTCACTTTAATAGAAGCAAGTGTAATAGTCATATGATTGTTTTGTTTTCAGCCTTCTAAAAACCCTTTCTCTTGTCTTCTCAAAACTCTTTTCCCCTTTTCCTTCTTTTTTCAAAACTCCTGGGATTTTTTTTTTTTTTTTTTTGCACATCTGCGAAACCAATGTCAGTTCCAGGTTCCTATTTTGGTGTTGAACCAATCTGGCGTCCAGTCTCAGAAAAGGAAGCCAGTTCTCACCAAACAAATGGAGGTGACCTAATATCTGGGGGAACCTGTGGGTGGGGCCCCTGACTGATAAATGGCAAAGGCCTGTCAGAAACTCAGGCCCCTGACCCATGGCAGGGCTTATTGGCAATTGATGGGGTCATGGAAAAACAGGTGAATTTCACTTTTGGAATAGAGTGAGAGGATATGGGATAGGAAGAATTATAAGATTAAGCTAAATTGTACAGGTTTCTTTTAACAGAATGATTTTTAGGGGGAAAATTCAGCAAAATAGGGATAAATTTTCTTTTATTGAAGTATCACTGATATACAATCTTCTACTGGTTTCAAATGTACAACCCAGAGGGATAATATATTCTACCTATCTAACTCCCTAGCTATGATTTAATTCTCCAAACTGAAGCTTTTTTTTAAAAAGTATTTTGATGCTATCAGTAAATAGAAGTAGTGCTCTCAGTATGTGACTTTTCTTTCCACTAGTAAAAATATTTCAGCCTCTCAGATTTTTGTTGACCTCAATAAATTCAGGTAAATTTTGAAGTGAACAAAACAGAAAATCTGTACCCTTTGGAAAGAGACAAAGTCATACTTTGGAATGAGAGATTTTAAAAGGTTAAGAGAGAATGCATTTAGGGCCATTTGAGGCAGAAACAAAATTCAGATTTTACTGTTCTCCACAGAGAACCATGAAGAAAACTGAGGGGTTTTTTTGTGACTTTTTGAGTGGTACTTTATTTGAGGAAAAAGATCACCCAAAAATTCCTGGAAACTCTACTTCTCTAAGAAGATGGCAGTTTTGCAAATTGAGGGAAAAGGCATGAGCAACATATGGAGTACATTTCCCCTTATAACACTGATCTGTTTAAAATTGAGGGGAAAATCCTCTTGGCAAGGTGTGCTGGCCAAGCCAATGGCAAAAGTCATTTCAGTTTATCCTGATTCCTTTCCTTGGTCCGCCTCCTTGCCTGCCGGACATCCGGGCCCATGATTTATAAGCTCTGAGTTGAAAACCAAGCAGCTGAAGACGCCTAGAGTATCCCACTTACTCTTGGCAAGTGAAACACAACACTGCCTTTGCCCCACGTCTACAGAGATGATGTAACTGAAAAGACCTAAAGATTTCCCAGAAACAAGGTGGATTTCAAAGAGCATCAAAAGTGACTTTTTGAAGGGTTTCCTAGCCTAAGGAAGACCTCACAGAACTAGGAACCTGGCATGGTACCTTTCCAAAGACAGAGTGACTCCCCAGCCCTGTCTGCCCAGGTATCTCCTCATTTTCGCACTCAAGACTTGACATTCCTGGACACCACTCAGGCCCAAGCAAACTGGGACGGTTGGGCAACCCAATAGGAGACTTTGGATGCCTTTCTGTCTCAAGTGTTGGGACATAAAAGTCATAGCAATGCTGAGAACAGTTTGTCCAACCTGAGAAAGGGAGAAAATAGAAATAAAAACTGAACATTCATAGAGTCCTTGTTTTGTGCCAGGCATCTGCTATGTGCTCTGCAAACATTATTTCAGTTAATCTTGTTTATAACCTTGAGAGTTACTTCTTATTGTCCCCATTTTACAGATAAGGAAACTGAGGAACATTGAAATTCAAGTAATTTGCCCTGGTTCACACAAACAGTAAGGACAGGGTCAGCATGGAGACCATGCAGTACATCGAACTTAACCAAAAGTGATCCTTTTCACTTTCCACCACTCAGTCTTTTCATGTCCCATGTACAGCCTATTTAAGTTTCAAGAGGGAACTAGAACAGAACATTTCTGAAAACACTTCTAGAAAGTTTCTTCTTTTTTTGCTATCCCAGGACCTTGCCAGATACCAGATGCTCCCTCAAGAACGGAATCCACAAATTTCTGTGGAATAAAGCTGTAAACCTACAGCAAATGCTAGAATCCCACACTTGTCGAGACCTTCAGTGCCTTCTCTCCAAAGCCTTCTTTCAGTCGTTGATCGCGGGGCACTCGGCAACCTCTTACGAGCTAAGTACCTGCCAGACAGCTGCCTGGGAGCTGTTTAATCCTTCTCTCAAGGAACAGTGGTATTGTTTGAATAAAGTTGCCACTGTAATTGCTTTGCTTACTGTTTAAGAGCATTACAGGCTCTAGGAGTAGATTTGTAAAGGAAATAAAATTAGAAGAAATGTTCACAGTGTTCCATCGAAATACAGAGTGAGTGTATCATTGCACAGGAGAGAACTTGCCTCAGACTGGGCACTGGAGGATTTATCTTATGGAGAGAAGCTGTTTTACACTTCCTGCCTTAAAACAAAATGCCAGGAGGTTGTGATTCTAATGGGGAAAGGAGAAAAGGCAGTCCATAGGTATCTCCAGGTTAACACTTAAAATCCAGCAAATGAAAAACACATCCAACTAGGAGTCTAACCATAGATACATCAGAATAACAAATTCAGATTTCCACATTTTAAAAGAGACCCCCTAACATATCTCTTCCTGGACATGTTTAAAAACTCATATATTTATGACTAGGGGGCAAGAGACCACCACTACATAACTGTGGCTGCAATGCAAATAGTTCTATCTTTTTTTTGTATCCAGATCATCTGTTTTTGATTAGGAGCTCTAGTGGACTTCCTAAAACTTGACCCACCTCAAAGTCATGACACTTTATTTCCCCCAAGGGCACCCTCTGCTATGAAAGTCTGGTGAAAAGGAAGCACCTTCTAAAGCCAATCCCAGAAAGTTTCCAGATTCTCAAGGAAACAAAGTACTTATGGAGCTCTTAATATAGGTATCTAGTGCTTCCCAAAATCTCAGCAAACGTAATGATGAAATGGAATCTTGTGAGGAACTGACCTTTGTTCTGGGGCAATTACAACTTAAATACATTTCTGCATCCTACTGGCCATCTGTCAGCAACTCCCTTTATGTTCCTAGGCAATAGTCCCAGGGATCTGTTTCTATCTGTCTATCCATCACTCATCTGTCCAACCATTCATCCATTTATTCATTCAACAAATATTTGAGGCATGATTTTATGCTCTGAGAATGCAGCAAAGAAAAGACAGACAAAGTTCCTTCTCTAAAGGAGTTCATAGTCCAGTAGAGAGACAGACAA
>JAVSCE010021450.1:0-175544 GCA_032199065.1 Smutsia gigantea | reverse complement strand
ATTCAAGGTAAATCTGGCAAAACTTCTAATGATCTAGGGTCAAGAAAGTGAGGGAAAAGTTGAAAGTTTAATTGCTTTTATTATGTGGAAGTTCGTTGGACAAAACAGTTAATGGCAACTTCTAGGGCAGTTTTTCAAACTTTATTACAGCTCAAAGTAAGAAATATATTTTCCATTGCAGCTGGTACATTGTACATTTTATGAAAAATACCCTTATTAAGTCATGACTTTTATATTTTTTCTATTCTGATATTTCTCTATTTTGACATTTGTCTTTTCTTTCATAATCCATTAAATCGATTTCCGAACCCACTGAAACTCCCCATTATTGTGGAATGACATCACTTTAGGTATTATTTGTGTTTATTTGGTGATTCAAAATCCAGTTTCTAATCATTCCTGCTAATTTCTGTTTATGTATTGGGTATGGATGCCCCTTCACTGTGCAGTTTCTATATAAACTCATTGTTTCTTGAGTAAAAAATGTCTAGCAAATTTCATCTTGCCTTTACTATAGGTGCAAAATTATTTATCACACATTTTATCAAGTTCCAAAGAGGAAAACTGGCCCTTTACGGACATAGACCTCCCCCCACTTCAAACTCATTGTTTCTTGAGTAAAAAATGTCAATAGGTGTTTTTTATTGAGTGCTTTTGAGAAAAGGATTTTTCTTGTTGATGTTTGTATTTTGGTAAGAGAACCCCAAAATATACAGTTTGAACTCAAAGTTTGAAGCCAGTAACTGTGTCCATAATTTCTCCTACCTGGCCATGTTTTGGTCCACATTTCTTTTTACAGTTATACTTTGTAAGTATAATTGCTCTTTATTATTTTCAGCTACTTTGTTACTTTCCTTAATTGTTCAAAGTAAATCACCTGGTCAGATAAGAATTGGGAAAAGTACAACTTTGCCTTGTTTGTTAGATCTCTCAGGGTTTGTGTAGAGTCAGATTTTTCCTTTAAGACTGAGTATTTACTGCTTAAATATCAAAACTGTTACGTGTTTATCTATTTTTAAAATGTATCGCATGATAGATAGGTGCTAAATATATTTTAACTCCTTTCTGTCTTAATTGTTAGGATTACTGGCAATTAATGTGCCACATTGGACTGTAAATCATGTAGGTATCACCTAGACCTGTGCTGTGCAGTATAGTAGCCTCTATCCACATATGGCTATTTAAACATAGATATAAATTATTAAAATTAAATGAAGTTAAAAATTCAGTTCCTCAATCACATAAGCCACATTTTAAATGCTTCCTAGGCATACGCAGCTAGTGGCTACTGGACTGGAACACATACAGAAGATTTCCATATTCAAAACAAGTTCTGTAAACAATGGCAGAGACTTTTTTATCTTTGTACTCCATACAAAGACACAATCACAATTAACACCTTTTATATGAAGTGCACAGTTAGTACTCCACTAGGTAGAATTCGGTACTTGGTTCAAGACAGGTGCTTTTTTTTTCCTTTTGGTTTCTGGTGTTTGTGATTTTTATTTCTTCTCATTTTCTGCCAGCCATCATTTTTTGCTATAATTAAATGGCAGTAATGTCTCTTTCTTCTTTAGCTATTTTGGCAATTACTCTGTTTGGGAATCAGAAAACCAATCTATATAAAATAAATAGAATTGAAGAGTGGTCCCGAAGTGTTCCTGTGAAGAAGAGTGTTAACATAAGTTACTCTGTGGCCTTTGCATTGACTACTCAGTGTCCTTTTTGACTTAATACTGGTTTAGTACTTTAGACTTTTGCTTGTTTTCACACTGTGTTCCTCATCGGTGAGGTGTTGGGTGTTCTTGGATGGCAGTAATTTCATTTCTACTTTTTAGATAGAGGGAGCAAGTCTTAAAACTTTTTATATAAAAAAAAGTTCATATATAAGTGTACAACTGATTAATTTTCATAAACACACTCATAACCAGCATCCCATCCATTTCTAGCCACACCCCAACTACCACCAACCCCCTAGAGTGAACACTGTCCTGATTTCTAACAGCATAGAGTATTTGACTTGTTCTTATACTTTATATAAATTAAATCATATGATATATACTCATTTGTATCTAGCTGCTTTTGCTCAGATCATCTGTTCTGCTCCTGATGGATATCTGTGTAATTTTTAGTTTGGGGCTAGTACAAGTACTGCTGCTCTGAACGTTACACTGTATATGTCTTTCAGAGAACAGGTATATACCAATTTCTGTTGGGTACACTAAAGAGCAGAATATTCAAAGTTGTGCATATTTCAATATTAATATATAATTGCCCAATAGTTTACTAATCCCACCACAATAATTGATGTTTCTAATTGTTCCATATCCTCACTAACAAGGATTTTCCATCTTTTTCATTTTGGCAATTCTGATAGGTGTGTTGTAGTTTACATTGTGGTTTTAATTTGCATTTCTTTGATGATTATTGAAGTTGAGCAAATTGGCCACTTCGGTATCCTCTTTTGTTTAGTTTCTGTTTATGTCTTCTCCCCATTTCTCCACAAGGTTGTCTTTTTTTTTTTGCAGCTTTATTGAGATCTAATTTATGTACCATTAAATTCAATCTTTTAAAGTATACAGTTTGGTGGTTTTTTAGGATATTCACAGAGTTGTGCAGCCAGTTTCTAATTTCAGAACCTTTTTATCACCCCAGAAAGAAACTGTACCCATTAGCAACTACTCTTCATTCCCCCAGCCCCTAAGCAACCATGAATCTACTTTCTGTGCCCATGGATTTTCCTATTCTGGACATTTCATGTAAATGTAATAATACAGTATGTGGTCTTTGGGACTGGCTTCTTTCATTTATCATAAAGTTTTTAAGCTTCATTCATGTTGTGGTATGTTTCAGTAGTTCATTCCTTTTTATTGTCAAATCATATTCCATTCTCTGGGCGTACCACATTTTGTTTATCCATTCATCAGTTGAGGGACATTTGGCTTCTCTTTCTGGCTGTTATGAATATTGCAGCCATGAAATTTGTGTGCAAGTTTTATGTGGACACGTTTTCATTTCTCTCAGTTACATATCTAGGAGTCAAAGTGCTAGGTCATACAATAACTGTGTGTGACATTTTGAGGATCTGTCAAACTGTTTTCCACAGTGGTTGCACTATTTTACATCCCTACCATCAATGAATGAGGGTTTCTCCACATCCTTGCTAACCCTTGCTATTGTCTTTTCATTTTAGCCATTCTCATGGATGTGCAGTGGTATCTTTTGTGGTTTTACTGTCTTTCATAATGGTTTACAGTAGTTCTAAATTTGTTCTGAGTACAGTTCCTTTGTTGGATGTGTATTTTTCATTTTTTGGAGTGTATTTTCACTCTGTCTTGTGATGAGCAGAATTTCTTAGTACAGTTTTAGTTTACCAGTTTTTTTGTTTAGTTTATGGTTAGTGCTTTTTGTGTCCAGTTTAAGAAGTTTTTTCATACTTGAAGCTCTCACAAGCTTTTCTCTAAACACTTTTTCTCTACAAAGTTTTTTTCTAAAAGCTTTATTGTTTTACCTTTATAAGTTTTTTTATTGTTTATTTTACATTATTGTTTTATTGTTTGACCTTTAGATCTGCTCTCTGTCAAGAACTGATTTTTGAGAGACAACATTTTAAAAGATGATTTCTCTTCTCTTCCTAGCAGACTAACATTTTAGGTCTTTTTTTTTAAGTGGGTGAGAGATAATTAATACATGCTTTTTAGAAATATAATGTCCAGGATTAATTGGGTGTAAAGATTTGCCTTCCAATGGTGATTGTGGTGTTAGGAAGTGAGCTTAAGAATTACAGGACTCCTGTCATATCATAAGAGATTTAGCTAGGCATTTCATAAACGTAACCTCATTTAATCTCTACAATATTCTTATGAAGTAGATGATGTTATCCCTTACTTGCAGGTGAGAAAACTGAGGCCCAGAAAGATGAACTTTCCCACATTCACACAGCTAGTAAGTAGGCAAAACTGTGGTTCAAAACCAGTCTGGCTCTAAAACTCTTTCCACTGTGCATTTTTTCAGAATCTTATACAGTCTTAATTATTAAACCTTTAAATTTAACCTAATCATCTTAAATTGCTATGATATATGGCCCTATAATGTTAATGGCCTATGGAACCAGGTTTTTTTGTTTGTTTGTTTTTATTAAGATGGTTTGAAGGAAGTGAACAGTGAATCAACAATTGAGAGTCCTCATAGGGGACAGAAAATATTGAAGTACGTAATCTGATGCTTAAGAGATTAGGTGCCTGAGAAACTTACCAGTGTGGATGTTTAATTTTCTGTGTTGTGGATGTTACTTTCCATGCTATGAAATGTAGGAAATTTCCTTTAAGTGTATTATGGTCAAAAAGAACATTTTCTAGGGCTCCCTCTTCTGGATTCCTAGCAATAATTAAATAACCTAATTGCCAGAACTGTCCTAGTACTAATGATGTAAATAAATTTAGGAAAGAAATTAATTTCAAGGTCCATTAGAAACAGAGAGGAGAACAATGTTTGTAGCAAATGAAAATAGAAAAATACAGTCGGTGAAAGGATTATTTAAGTGTATTTATTTTAGAATTCACATGTAGCTATTGAATCTTATTTGAGTTATAGGGAAGAATACTTCAAATGATACTGGAAACTTCATTTCAAGCAAATAGTTTTAAAACTGTATACTTGGTGGCATGGTAAGAATCAGTGTTTGGGATCAACTTTCTAAATTGGTAATGACAATACAAAGGTATTGTCTTTAGCCCTTTTTAAAATTAAAAGGTAAACTTTGGCAGCCTCAGTGGAGAAGTCTGAAATTAATCAATGGGCTAGTTGGTTTCCAGATAAACTAGTCATTTAAAAATATTCAGATTAAGAGAATTAGATGAGTAGATGTGGAACCTATTAAATGAGAAATTCCACTTTGAGGAGGCTCCCAAGTCTGTGCCAATGATCCTCTTTCACTCCTGAGGCCATTCACACCTAATTGATAATGCGCATAAGGCATTTCACATCCAGTAGATAGTGACTCTTTCCCAGTTAGCTGTGAACGTGACCTCACTTTTCTTCTCGTAACAGCGTTAACAGCTCACGGCACCCACTGGGTGCCTCTCAGATCCGCCACTTGAGGAGAGATCTATCTGCCACTTCGGGTTCTAAACATTTTACTTAATAATACATAGAATATAAAATAGCCACCACTTAAGAAAATTGAGTTTAAAGAAACTAAATGAGTTTATTATTTTTATTAGTGGTAATGTCTTTAAATAATAAATCCCTTTAATATTTAATTTGTTTAGTTTACAAAAACAATTTAGTCCCAAATTTGCAGGAAAATTACATAAAGAAAGATCAAACAGTTTTAGTAAGTTAAACATTGAACCATCTTTATAATGGATAACTATTCCTTACCTGTGACAAATGAAGAAAAACTAGTTTTACTTCTTCAGAGGCAATGATAGTATAATTTGACTTTAAATAAAAGGTAACATTAATACAAGAATGAATGTATCATTAATCCAGGATTAAATATCATTAATCTGAAAGTGTAGTATTATTAGGACATATTCTGGGAACAGTCTGGGTTCCATTTTGAAAACACTAAGATTATTTGTTACTGTGTAAATAGCTACAAATATATGTATGGATGAATTTGCATATCTATTTTTTGCAAAGCTTCAGAATTGGCTATTAGATCTGTTGGACTGTTACAGAAAACCAGTCTACAAATACCAATACAAACTTCATTTTCATAGGTAGTTTTGACAGTATAAAACATCAAGCAGAATAAAAATTCCTTTAAAAATAGTGAAAATATTTTAGGGGAAATGCAAAGTAGATTATATTTTTGTTGTATTCCCACTGTTACTAGCTACTAATATTTCTATTACTGCAAATTTATAAATTTTAATAGTTTATTTTAATCTATTTCAAATTTGAAATGCTAAAACATTTGAGTTGTAAATAAAGTCCTCTGTAAGTCTGGCTCCGGCCTTCTTACTGGATTAACAGTTCTAAGATATACATTTGAGTTTCACTTCTGTCACTAGTCAGCTGTGGGATCATAGGCAAGTCACTGGATGGTTTCTTCACCTGTAAAACAAAGAACTGTGCAAAATCCATGGCTTTAACTCTTTATTTGATCTTGGAGAAACCCTGTAGAGAATCTGATGAAAGCCATGGATCTACGCCCAAAACACTGCAGATTTATACAAAATGTTGCATTTCAGGAGCTGCAGTGTTCCTGAAGCTGTCCACAGACATCAGTTTAAGATCCCCTATATTACAGGATATCTTATTTTCAAATTCTGTCATTTCGTATTTCTATTCCACACCACCCTGTTGTCTAGCTATACTGTATTATGATTCTTACTTTGCAGCTCCTTCTTCTGGGTTTTTACTCATATTATTTCTTCAACTTTCAGATATTCTTTATCCCCTTATCCATCTTCACCTTTGAAAGTTCTACCCCTTTTTAAAAGTACAATTCAAATGCCTTTTTTTTTCTTTTTTTCTGTGAAGCTTCTTCACTCAGAATGCATCTTCACCTTAGAACTTTGTACCCCCATCATAGCCCTTAACCTGTTTGGTCTTGTATTACAGTTATTAAAGGACTGTGTGTCCTCTGACTCCCCTTCTTGCCTTTTTCTCAACAGATTATAAATGTCTTGATGTCAGCAGCTGTGTTTCCTATATTAGCTTTGTAACTGAATGGCGCTTTGCTATTAGTAATAGAATAAATGCTTGCTAAATTAATGTGAATTTGTCTCTCAGGTGTAATGATTAACTCTCTGCTCTATCGTGTGCTGAATGTTGGAAGATTGCTCCCACCAGACCCCTAAAAGTAGAAAGTGATGTGAGATAGAACCATAGAGGGAAAACCTCGTATAGGAGGTGAACTTAAAGAATGGGTAGTTTAGGGAGCTACAAGGGCATTATCTGGGAGAGATGAAGAGAAATGAGAGAACTAATATGTACCTATATTTCTTTATCAGTGAAATTAATCTATTTACTGAAAAGAGATAGGTATTAACATTTAGCTTACACATATTTTTCCTTTTTGTCACTTTTGTTTTTACAGGTACAAGAAAATTCCCCAGGACATAGAGCTGGACTGGAGCCGTTCTTTGACTTTATTGTTTCTATTAATGGTTCGAGATTAGTAAGTTCAGTTTTTTTGTAGTTTTGCCTGTAGTATTTTATAATCTTTTGAAAATGAAATTTTTCATATTATCTGGGGTGGATGTTTATTCATTAGTTACAAACACTATATATAGAGTATGACACCAGTTTTTAAAAGTGATTATGTATTAGTAGACATGAAGATGTCAAATACAGAATACTATGCCTCACACTCTAGCAATTATCTTAGGGGAATAAAATCACTGGAGACTTTTACTTTATATGTTAAATATTTAGTTTTTTTAAGCAGACAAATAAGATGAAAAGGCTTGATTTTTCTAGATGTCATACTTCTCTAGGTTATTGACAAATGGATTAGTAGATTCATTCTCAACTTGTCGATTTTCTTGTAGCTAAATTCCATAATGTATAAATAATGTTATTCAAACCAGACAGAGAACTGTGCTCCAAAAGTGCAGGATTAAAACTACTTTTTATAAGTTTTTCAGTTTACCCATAATGAAATCCTATAGGAAGAAAATTACATAATTTCAGCAAAGGAAATTTTTAATGACAGTTGCTACATGGTCAGTTTATTATTGCACAACAGTCTTAAGTTTTTGTTCATTACTTAATATTTCCTACATAATGGTCTTTATTATTTATGTAACAAAATATTTAATATGTAGCTTTCATTTTCTTTACCTGCCAATTCCTAATAAATAAATAAAGTATATATTTAGGACCAGAGTCCAAAATTAAATTTCCATCCCAACAAATGTTTTGGATTCTAAAATCAAAGCCATACCAATTCTGTTAGTAATATGACTTCTTACATAGTATTTTGTTGTTTTATCACTGAAGCTCTAGATCACTTCGGATAATGTTGGGTTGCAAATTCCATAATCAGCTATTAGAAGAAAGTCAGAGGTTGTTGCTAACATACAAGTTCTTAACTTCTTGACATTCTTTTACTTGGCAGAACATTTAAATGTTAATGAAAGCTTTGCTTGTTGAATGTTTTGTTTTTATTGATTAATATTACTCCAATAGAGCCATGAGATGCTTAAGGTAAGACAGCATCAAACTTTTATTAAGAAAAATGATTTCTGTGTGTTCACAGAATAAAGATAATGACACTCTTAAGGATCTACTGAAAGCAAATGTCGAAAAGCCTGTAAAAATGCTTATCTACAGTAGTAAAACCCTGGAGCTGCGAGAGACCTCAGTCACACCAAGTAACATGTGGGGTGGCCAGGGCTTGTTGGGAGTGAGCATTCGTTTCTGCAGCTTTGATGGGGCAAATGAAAACGTTTGGCATGTGCTGGTAGGTATCAACTGTGACCTGGTAGTTGCTGTTTAAGAAGCAACGTAGAAAGGTGTTTTAACAGTGCTTGTCTCCAGTTTGGTGAGATTGTAGGAGTATTAATATTAGGCTATTTTTAGTTGCTGAAAATCAGAATTCATTCCTTTTAAAATATGGATTAATTTTTAAAAACCTGAGGAAGAGAAGCAAAGATAGATACCTAGAAGAATTAGATAACAGAAGTATTTTTCTAATGATTTATCCACTGGAAGAAGACACACTAAAACAGCTACAGAAGTATTTTAAGTATTCATTACACATGATGTGAATTTATAAAAAAAAGATCTAAATAAATAATACTCTTTGGTTTTGACACCTAATATATCTAAGAAGACAATATAGGAGGTTTTAAAACACTGTAATTAAGGACTGTGAACTATGAAATACAGTGAAAATAACTATAAGATTATTTTATATACATTAATTTTGAGGTGTGTTTTTGTGTCATCCTAGGAAGTGGAATTAAATTCTCCTGCAGCGCTGGCAGGTCTTAGACCTCATAGTGATTATATCATTGGAGCAGATACAGTCATGAATGAGGTAGTGTGTTTATTAATAATGAAAATTATATAACATTTTCTCATTACTGTTTAAGTTCAGAAATATATTTGCATACTTTGCATTTAGAGTTGAAATTTAGGTCTTTACCAGTCAAGATAGCTTTTGCCTCAGGGTATTAACAGAACATCTGGGAGGTGTCTTATTAGTTACAGCTGTGAGGAAAACATACTGTGTGGCAGTTGTCACAGAAATCTCTTATGCACCTCAAGACTAAATCGAATTCTCATTTTGGTTAACTGATTTCATTTTCTCTTCTCCTTTTTAAGATAGCAAAATTGGCTCAGCTATATTAGATTCTTTTCCTTGTCTGTTAGCTATTGGAAGTATATATTGCTAAATCAAAACTGAGAGAAAAAATAAGGTGCCCTGTAACCAGGTCTTAATAATGGAGAGTAAAAGAAGAATATGTAGAATTTGGGTATAGGAGAGTTTTTCTAAAATTGCTGACTTGGTCTTGCGGAACTGGCCGTGAAGGCATTGCACTTATAAGATAGGTAATATATTGAATTAAACCTTGTTTGAATATTGGTTTTAAGAAATGATTTTGTCTAGGAGCAATGTCCAGAATCTGTTTTTTGGTTTGTTTGTTTTTTAAGTTTTCCATGTGATTCTAGTATTAATCAGGTTTGAGGCCCCCTATTCTAAAGTTCAGTGACATAAAGACAGTTTTCTCCTGTGATATTTTTGCAGTCTGAAGATCTGTTCAGCCTTATTGAAACACATGAAGCAAAACCATTGAAACTTTATGTGTATAATACGGACACTGATAACTGTCGAGAAGTGATTATTACACCAAATTCTGCATGGGGTGGAGAAGGCAGGTATGGTCGTATTTCAGACAAAGTTACTGCTACTTAAACTTACCAGTCAGATGTGTTGTAAACATTGATTCTTATTGTTTTGAAACAAACTACTGGTTTATTATAAAACTTAAGGAAAGAACTGACCTAAAATATCAACTGTAATAAATAACTTTTTTAAAGCATATATTAATGGTATATATACTGTAGTCCTTTTCTTACCAATCTAAGAGCTAACAGCCTTTTTTTGTTTTGTTATTTTAGTATTACTTTCCAGGTTTACTTTGTTTTCCTAATTCTCCTCCCTGGCAGTGGGACGGTACAGTATAACTGTCTCTAGCTGCTGGGGAGATTTCTCAGCACTTTTTGGAAACGGCTTTCAGAAATAGACAGGCTGACTTCAAACCACAGTTAGACAAAATTACAACAACAGTAAAAAGCAGTTTAGAAAGAGGATCAGCTACACTGATGGACAGTGACTGCATTGGGGTACGGGTGGGGACTTGTTAATATGGGTAAATGTAGTAACCACATTGTTTTTTCATGTGAAACCTTCATAAGAGTGTATATCAATAATGCCTTCATAATAAATAAGTAATAAATGAATAAACCCATCCATCCATCCATCCCGTCCATCCATCCATCCCGTCCATCCATCCATCCATCCCATCCATCCTGCCATCCATCCCATCCCATCTATCCCATCCATCCATCCCATCCATCCTACCATCCATCCCATCCCATCTATCCCATCCATCCATCCATCCAATCCATCCATCCATCCATCCCATCCCATCCCATCCCATCCATCCAATCCATCCATCCATCCCATCCATCCCATTCCATCCATCCCATCCCATCCATCCATCCTACCATCCATCCCATCCCATCTATCCCATCCATCCATCCAATCCATCCATCCATCCATCCCATCCCATCCATCCCATCCCATCCATCCCATCCATCCCATCCCATCCATCCATCCTACCATCCATCCCATCCCATCTATCCCATCCATCCATCCAATCCATCCATCCATCCATCCCATCCCATCCATCCCATCCCATCCATCCATCCATCCCATCCCATCCTTCCATTCCATACCATCCATCCGTCTGTCCAATCCATCCATCGATCCATCCCATCCCATCATCCCATCCCATCCCACCATCCCATCCCATCCATCCCATCCATCCCATCCCATCCATCCCATCCCATTCCATCCCATCCTATCCCATCTCATCCCATCCATCCAATCCATCAATCCATCCATTCCATCCCATCCATCCATCCGTCTGTCCAATCTATCCATCCATCCATCCATCCATCCCATCCCATCCATCCATCCCATTCATCCAATCCATCTATCCCATCTCATCCATCCAATCCATCCATCCATCCATCCTTCCATCCATTCCATCCCATCCATCCAATCTATCCATCCATCCATCCATCCCATCCATCCCTCCCATCCATCCATCCAATCTATCCATCCCATCCATCCATCCATCCATCCATCCCATCCATCCATCCATCCCATCCATCCATCCATCCATCCATCCAATCCATCTATCTCATCTCATCCACCCATCCTACCCATCCATCCATCCAATCCATCCCCTTAAACCACACTTATTCCAAAAAACAAACCAAGCAGATGTGCAAACTTTATAAAATGAGTTTTTTCTGAGACTGTTCATAAAATCAGTTACCTATTTGTGAAAAAAACAAAGCAAGGCATGCTGGCCCTTACATTGCTCTTTGGGTCTTCTGGTTGTTTAAATTGGGTTTGGAAACTTTTCCAAACGTTTTGTAAAAGTTCCAGCACTTGCTTGGGAGAGAATGACTTAGTTCATGTAGGCAAAGAAAGCCTTTATTTGTTCACAATACCTTTAGCCACACCACCTGAGATTCTACAGCTGACCATATGTTGCCACCAGAATGCTAATTTGTTGCAACTTGAGAAAATGAGTTAGAGGTGTTATCTTAAGAATCTGACCTGTCTGGGGCAGTTATATGATCAAGTTATCATTGTTGTCCAGGTTTGTAAACACAGCCGTATAATCTTATCAAAGTATTCAAAATTGGTTTGTTTTAGAGGGACTGGCTCATATAAACTGAGTTTGCAAAGAAGCTACTGTATTCGTTACAATTGGCAAATTTTCAGTTTACAATAGAAAAATCGCCCCTCTGCAGTTAAAGGAATACTCAGGTCGAATCAGTCCCACAGGAGCGCTTGGTGAGCAGGGAGACAGAGCGAGGAGGAGGCCCACTGAGGGGGAGTCCGGCAGCCATGCGGGGCACTGATTCTTTGACGTTTAATTATGCTGATTAAATACTGTGGTGTTGTTCTTGGAGCTCCTTTTCTAAATTCTGGCAGTTAGTCATTTCTTCGGAAAATATTTTTCCTTCCATGGTTTAGTACTACTGATGAGCTATTGGCTTTAGACAAGCCTATACAGAGCATTTTCCTGAGTCTGCCCTCATTTGCATATGTGTGCCTCTGGTTTTCATTCCTTCCTCAGAAACTGACCACATTTCATTCATTGCAGCTCATTTCTCTTAGTTTCATTCTCATTCTTGGGCTGTCTTTAAACTTGCAGAGGCATCTTACTGTTGCCTCAAGTGCCTTCACCACCACCACTTAGTTATTTTCACTAGTAAGCACCTAGTTTTAAAGCACAGCTGCCTCTGAAAGGTTGTCATTAATCAGTATAAATTATTTAATCTTTCCTTCTTCCTCTAAATCTGAGACCTAGTTCAGTGAAAATTGCAGTTTTTATGGTAGAAGGGAGGAAAAGTGAGAAAAGGAATGAGGCAATTTGTAATATGGAGCATCATTGTGGAATTAAATATGGATAAGGATTAGCTGAAGTTGGCCACTGCTTGCTCTCCCAGCTTTTTGTGGCCATAGTACCCATGGAAATAATAAGATGCTTTGGCAGGGGAGAGGCACAGTTACCTGTGCATGGCCTCAGAAATTGTTGAGTATTTTGGGAAATAAAAGCCATCATGATGGAAACGTAAGTTGGGCCTAATTGGAAGGGCCTTAAATATCATGGTCAGGATTTGGATACGCTTTGAGCAGTGGGACTCTGATATTGTATCACTGGCGTTCTTTGGTTCCAGACAGTAGAAACCAGTTGTCATTCTCATAAGCAGACATAAATTTATTGCTATGGAGCCGCTCATAATATAGGAACAACTAAAGAATCAGACTTGGAAAGAACAGGACTCAGAACATCTCTAGGGAATTAGAGAGGAAGGACTTACTGCCAATTTCATCAATATTGTAAAGGGATGAAGCTGTTCCTTTTTTTTTCTGTCACTCTCAAGATTGCAGCCATGGGGAAGAGGTGGGTTAGCCTGGCTTTGGTCATGAGCCACTGCTTGGTTTGAACAACGCAGGCCCCGATTGACAGTCCCACCAGCACTGCCCACAGTGGCAGAGATGTAATTCTCCTAAGGGAAGAAGGAAACATGATTATTGGGAGACCAACAGACTATGGGAAAAAGCAGCATGAAAATACCTTATTAGAAAGATGCCTTTGGTGGCAGTGGGAGGATGAATTAGAAGGAATCTGGATTAATTTGGATTGATTTGTGTCAGGTAATGAAATAGAACTAAATGACATAACATCATCATACTGAAGTGCTTGGAGCTTTTCAGTGGAAAGGCTGTATGTCATTCATTCAGCAAATAATTGTGACATGTCTTCCATGTGCCAGAAATTGTTAAGGCAGTGAACAAAACAAGATCTCTGCCCTTAAGGATCTTAACATTTTATTGGAGAGAAAGAAATAAATACACAATGGTGTTGGAGGATGATATGAATGTTTGAAGAAAAGTGAAGGATATTGAGGGTAGTAGTGTCTCTGTGGAGGGAAGGGTGCTGTCTCAAAGTGTGGTCAGGGGGGACCTGTGATAAGATGACACTATTTGAGAGCATGGAAATTTGTTTTTATATTTAAAAACTTCAAAGAAATGCAAGCTGTGATTGGTAACAAAAGGTACAAAAAAAAATATTTCCACAGCCTAGGATGTGGCATTGGATATGGTTATTTGCATCGAATACCTACACGCCCATTTGAAGAAGGAAAGAAAATTTCTCTTCCGGGACAAATGACTGGTACACCTATTACTCCTCTTAAAGATGGGTTTACAGAGGTAAGATAACTTTACTGTCTGATTATATCAGAATGTTTCCACCAAAACAAGACAATTGTTGACATGTGTGGTGGTGGCACTAATTGAAATAGGGCAGATGAGGAGTTAAGTATTAACCGTGTTGAAGAGGAAGTCCCTGTAGGATGAGCAGATGGATAGCCTGTGGGCCTGGATTTCAGGGAAGAGGACAAAGCTTAGAGATACAGAGTAGAGATACAAACATCAGCAAAGTGAGGGTAATTTAACCTAGTGAACAATAATAAAACTTACTGAGGGATTGGGCCTTTACAGAGGACTAAGGTCAGAATCTTGAACATTCTTAGTATTTAAATGGATGGGTAGAGAAAGAGGATCCAGTAAAGGAAGCTTGAGAGAAGTCCAAAGGGAGGACAGAGCTTCACATAGCCATGTGAAGTACTGTAGAAAAGTCAGGTGAGATAGGGAGCAAAAAAAACATGTTCTGGGCTAGAGCAATTGGAAAGATTTGACCCAATGCAGATACCAAATGATGGGATAGAGGATGAAATGGTGGCTGATAAGGTGATGGTAGCTGGTGCTTATCACTCTTTGAAGAAACTTGACTGAGGAAGCAAAGATAGGTGTGTAGGGACTATTACAGGATCTTGTTAAGGTATGTGAGATTTTTAAGTAGTAACAGACATTTGCACAGGCTTATAGGCTTTTAAAGTGTTTCTTAGGCAGCCCTTACAGGATCATTAACTCTTGTTTGCATGACTAAGTAAATATCAAACATCCAAAAGGAAATGCTACACTTGTAAGGAAAGGGCTGCTGCTATCATTTCATGGTATACAGTTTGGCCATCCCCACTTCTAGAGGAAATGAAGAAGAGCTACAGAGAAGTACAACCTCTTCTCATTCCCACCCTCACCACTGGTTCACAGCCAGAGTCAGTATAGTTGTATATTCAGACTCCTACTACCATATCTGCCATTCCTAAATGGCACTTTCTGGCCCAGATGAACCTCCGTAGGCAGTCTAAGAAGAAGAGGGTGAAATGGTAGCTAAGGAAAAGGGCCAGAATACAAGTGGTATCAGAATATGCCAAAGGGCACTGAGCTGGCAGAAGTTGGAGTATTCACAGGTGAAATTGCCCATTCACCCATCTGTTGGGTCCATGTAGACTTAATTCCCTCCCTGGAAGGTGGAGATCTGCCTGCTATGTTCATTCATTAACGAGAAGATGGCCTCTTGAGGTTAGACTTTTGAGAAACTCAAGGTATCTGACATGGTATTAAAGATGTTCAGCTGATGTTCCATGAGCAGTAAAAGTTAAAAACAAAAACTAGCTGAGAATTCATAGAAGAGTAAAGCAATGGTGATTCAGGATTGAGTAAAATACTTGTGGGTGGCTAGGAAAATGGAGAGTAGAAGTTCCTGGTGAGGAAGCAGCCAGAACAGTGTTTGCGATGAGGTAGATGCCAGGTGTCAAGAGCCTGAGCGTGACAGGATGGGCGTGTTCATGGCGCATGGTCCTGAGCATGTGTCCGAATTAGGAAGGGGAGTCTGAAGGCAGAAGTGCCAGGTGAAGACTTGACAGCTAGTATGATGGAAAAAGGTATCTTAGGAAAATATTTATATATTCTTGTAAGTAAACTTGAGTAATTTTGTCTTTTTTTTTTTGGAAGGTGCAGCTTTCCTCAGTTAATGCCCCATCTCTGTCACCACCAGGAGCTACAGAAATTGAACAGGGTCTGTCTGGACTTTCCATTAGCTCAACTCCACCGGTTGTCAGTAATGTTCTCAGTACAGGTGTGCAGAAAAATATATTCTCTTTTCAATCTACTTTGTTTTACATGGTACTCTTTTCTGTCTCAAGCTTTATAGAATTTAAAAATTAATGCCTGAGTACTTTAAAAACTATAACTGTGCTCTGCATTGACACCGGTCCTGTCCAGGAAGGCTCGTACTAAATCACCAGCATGTACACACAGGGTTAGCATTTAAACCTCTACTTGGTGTATCTTAGACCCTGGGCTTCTCTTAGATTGTAACAAGGTATAGAGTCAGGATTCTGCCTTTAAATTTGTTTAATTCTATTTACTCAACAGATGTGTGTATACCCCCAGTGTTAGACCCTAGGGATACAGGTGTGAGTGGGAGTCCATTCCTTTTCCTAGAGTCTCAGTTTTGCTCAGGGCACAGGTGCCTGTCTGCCTCCTTTGCTTTATTCCTTTTTCTACCTGAGATAGTCCTTTTTGTTTTAGTTTTCTTTTTTTTTCAACAGCTTTATCAAGATATAATTCACATATACAATTCACCCATTTGAAGTATACAGTTCACGGGGTTTTTAGTATAATTGCAGAATTGTGCAGCCATCACCTTAGTTGATATTAGAACATTTCATTACCCTAGAAGAAATCCTGTACCCGTTATTAGTCACTCCCTACTTTCCCCCAACCCCCAGGCCTAAGCAATTACTAATCTACTTTCTCTTACTGTGGATTTGCCTAATCTAGACATTTGTATATGTGTAGTCTTCTGTGTCTGGCTTCTTTCATCTAGAGTAGTGTTTTAAAGGTTCATTCATGTCAGAGCATATATTAATACTTCCTGCCTTTTTATGGCTAAATAATGTTCTATTGTATGGCTAAGCCACATTTTGTTTATCTGTTCATCAGGTTAGAGACATTTAGGTTGTTTCTACTTTTTGGCTAATGAATAATGTTGCAATGAACATTTGTGTACAAGTTTTTGCATGGACATACGTTTTCATTTTTCTTGGTTATATACCTAGGAGTAATTGCTTTGTCACGTAATATAGATCTTAACTTAGGTTGGTAGAATTTATTTTTCCCTTTCCTTTTTAAAAATCTCCTGTTTTCTGGCTTTCTTTCTTTTTTTTTATTTTTGGAATGCTTCGCGAATTTGCGTGTCATCCTTGCACAGGGGCTGTGTTAATCTTCTCTGTATTGTTCCAATTTTAGTATATGTGCTGCTGAAGCAAGCACTTTTGGCTTTCTTTCTTAATACCAAGACTATGTTATGTACTTAATTAGTGTTGAAAAAATAAATGAATTACTGACATAGTTTAGTTTTATTTCGTTCATACTTTTTACTGTTGAGCTCTTTTTAATATTTGTATTCAGAAAATGCTTATATGCCACTTTGTCCTAAAATGGACTTAAAATAGCCCACCAAGATGCAGTTAAGGTCACCAGTATGATCTTTGGAGTAGGTTCCCTAAGTTCAAATCCCAGCTCTTTACAGAATCTTCATTTTATTTCCTAAAGATGGGTTTTTCTGTATGAAATTTTAATTTTAATTTTTTATAATTAAAAATTTCAAACATAGACAAAAGTAGATGGAATAATATAACAAACTCCCACTACCCATCACCAGTTATTGGTATGGTGACATAGCTTCCCACCCCCTACTCTATGCTGGGTTTTTTTCCAGCTTTATTGAGGTATAGTTTGCATGCCATAAAACTAAGTAACTGTAAGTATACAACTCACTGATTTTTAGTAAATTCATGGAGTTGTGAAGTCATCACCACAATCCAGTTTTATAAAATTTCCTAGATGAAATTTAATATTAATGTCATCAGTATCAAGTCATAGATACATTTGGATTTTAAAGTTTATTTCATTCAGGCAGTGTTCAAGTCCTTTTCATTTGATTTTTTTATTACAAATTAATTTTTAAAATCATAATCCTTTTATGATTTTTATTAAAATTTTTTTACTACATCCCATCACATGGGCCTCTAGTTTATTCCTGAATGGATTCAGTCAAGGTGGGTTGGGGTAATTCGTAAGGCACCAGCCCTTCTGTGTCTATAACACTCTATGTTTTAAAGTAAGACTGTTCCAATGCCATGTGAAAGCTCCTCTTATTTTAGGAGATAGCTGACATCTTTCGTCAAGCCCAGTTTCTTTTTTTTTTTTTTTAGGAGAGAAAGGTACAGGCTTTTATTTAGGGATAAAGTGAAAGGACAGAGCTCCCAGCTCATGTCAGGAGGGGACAAGAGAGTCCCAGCCCCAGTTTCTTATAACATTTTAAATCCTCTCTCATTGCATTACAGTTTGACTTGTATTGTCTTAGAAGCATGTGCACTGAGATCCCTGCCTAATTACACTTAGAGAAATGGCTTTCCAAATATTAAAAGACATAAATGAAAATAAAACAGTAATTCTCAAAAGAGACTGAAAGAAATCAACATTTTCACTTTGAGTAAGTTAGTTTAAAAATACTCAAATGTTCTAACATCATGACATGTGAGAAACCACTTTCAGTTAGGCATTAATTTTTATATCTTCGCTTTTAATTATATTGTTGCAAAGTTCAGAAAACATTCCCAGGAAGTCTGTGGCACCACTTCAGGAATGGCAGCAATGGCTTCAGACAGTGAAATGCCGCTCGGCTCCAACCTTGAGGGTGGATCTGTGTATGACAGACTCCAGAATCTGTGTGCAGTATTACTGTTTGGACATCAGCAAAACCTCCCATATGACTAGGTGGTAAACATTAATAGATACTCTATTAGGTGGAATCCTAAGAGTTACTTGTATATGAAGAACATAACCTCCTCAAGCGACCATCAGTGAAAGTGGGGATGCATTAGACTTGAAAGGCATGTCAGAGAACCTAAGGTCAGAAGGAAGTGGGGACTCAGAAAGCCAGCCTATTGTCTCCATCTCTGGAGGTCCACTGCTCTTCTGTCTCCTCCAGGCCATTTGCATCATTCTCCTCTGTCACAGGCATGTGGCCCTGCAGCAGCACAGCTTTACATGAGCTCTTAGTTCAGGAACCCAATAGAGAGACTGGAATCCT
This sequence comes from Smutsia gigantea, assembly GCA_032199065.1. NCBI lineage: Eukaryota > Metazoa > Chordata > Mammalia > Pholidota > Manidae > Smutsia > Smutsia gigantea. The sequence goes on along the minus strand of JAVSCE010021450.1, from coordinate 156,762 downwards.
TGCATCTCATTTCTAAAATTTCTAAGAGTTTTCTAATCTATCCCTGCTCTGCTTGGGTGTAAAACTCTTGTCTAGTGAGTTTAGCTGGAGTGGGTTAGCTCCCTACCTCTTGGCCCAAACTACCAACAGTCTTTGTAAGGGCCGTGGGGAGAGTAGCTAGATCAGTTATGACAAAATGATGCAGCCAAAATCCAGGACTGAATGAAGACCTGACCGTGGCAGGGAGGGGAGGGGACTGAAGACTGTCTCAATATCGTCTGTTCATACTTTGTCAGCTGAAATTGTTAGAAAATTTTAGACGGTTGTGCTTTTATTTTAGGAGTACCAACAGTACCATTGTTGTCGCCACAAGTAACCCAGTCCCTCGCTTCTGTGTCACCAGTGAGCCCAGCTCCTACATTACCAGGTAAGCATCAGGAGACTAGAGATGGGAGTAATAATAATAGTATTAGTTTGAATCTTAAAAACAACGAAAAAAATTTTACACTGATGGGGTGACTTATATCTTTTAATCTTAACTTTGTGCTAAATGAGAGCAAGTGGCCATTAGTCACCAGCCAGTCAGCTGCTGAGCATTGGGCTCCTTGCCCCCAGCCGACTACTCCCCCAGTGCAGCAGGAAGCAGGAGTAAGTGTGTGTAACAGTTCCGTTTTTCAGCCCTTCCCTAGTTAGGGCTTTGTGATAGTTGTTTATATGAATAGACATTGTGTCCTGAAGAGAACAATCCTTATTTGGGTCTTTAACTCAACATTATGCCACATTTTAACTTATTTTTCTCACTGTCCCAGTGATGACCAAGTCCCTTTATCCATTAGATAATTATCAAATATACTTGCATTTCAAGAGCCTTTAATTGTATGGCTAAAGATGTCATTACCCAGATATATTAAGCTATTAACCAAATGTGTACATACACAGAATGATAAAGTAAGTAAGTGTGGTCAAATGTTAACATTTGGGGAATTGAGTGAAAGGTATAATACAGAGTTTCTTTATAAACTACTTTTGCAACCATAAATCTACAATTTTTTCAGAATTAAAAAAAAAGAAAAAGCTAGAGATTATAAACCTTACCGTCAAAAGAAAAATTCAGTACCACTGACTGCCGTACTCTTGAGGTAATCAGCCCTCCGCCAGGCCCCTCCAGCCATCATCGCTCTTGCTTTGGGCTCCAGCAGTCGCGTACATGTTCCAGCCCTTTACCCCTCTGCTGTCTAATCGCTTAGGTGCAGGTTTGCTTTTACTGGTAATGTCGTCACGATACAAACCTGCCACACAGCTGGTGGGCCGCTGGAATTCCCACTTTGAAATGGCTAGTATTTTTTTTCAGTACACAGGATTGACTATTTTTCCCAGAGGAAGTGGTTTACCCCCTGCTCTCTGCCTTCTCTTCAGGTCTGATGCCTTTGCCAGCAGGACTGCCTAACTTACCCACCCTCCCCAACCTCAACCTCCCCGCACCGCCCGTCTTAGCAGGTGTCGGCTTGCCAGAGCTTATGACCCCAGGTACGTTTCCCATCTTGCCTTCCTAGGACTCTGTCTAATAAAAAGCTTTATCCAGAAAAGACAATCCTCTATTTCAGTTTTTTCTGAAAAGGGCAGATCAGTTTAACAAATTTCACCTGCTTCAAATAAATATTAATCTTTTATTTGAAAAGCTTAAAAAGAAAAGGAACCAGAGTGTCTTTGTGAGTGTCCTCTGACCGGCCGCCTGCCCTCTCCCAGCACCAGCTCGTAAGGGCCAGTTCCAGAAGTAAAGAGTAAAGAACAGTGAGTGGCATGCTAACGGAATTGCCTGCACGCACAGCTCGCCCAGTGGTGGTGAATGAACTCATCAGGATTCTTCGTGTGTTTGGGTGGCTGCCACCAGTGGGGTTTGTTTTGTAAACTTAGGCTCTGGAACTGTCACCCTTCCTCAGCTGACTGGGCTTCTCCATGATTAACATGTTTTTATAATAAAAACAGAGATTTTAGCTGCAAATAGTTAAGTGAGCAATGTCCAAGGTGTTGACACTCAGATTTTATGCACTGTGAAAACGAAGCAGCAGAGGGTCCTACAGGTCTGCCCTTCTAGTTAATGCTGGATTGCTCATCGACTTTCAGGTGGCTGCGTGACAGGCCTGACTTCTAAATGCTAATCTCAGTAGTTTGCCCATCACTGATGTGAGTAATCTTACTGCACAAAGTGTACATGATAAGGTTTCTGTTTAGATCATGACTGCCCTTGTAACGTGCACCATCTATATATATTCATTACCTGTCCTCATTAACCCATTTACTTTTCAGCTTAATGGTTTAAAAACCAAAGGAAGACGAGTAAACTCAAACGGTCACTGTCTTAGCTCTGCCTTTGTCTTTTCCCTCGTGTCTTGGGGTCCGGCTGCTGCCCTTTCCCCATACTGACAGCCAGACGCTAAGAGCTTTGCAGCTTTCACCAGCCCAGCGGTTGCGCTGGACCTGATGTACTTCCTTTCCTTTGTTTCTTAAGGAAGTTACACGCTTTTCCTTCGTTTTGCATTTTAAAATCGTCACAGTAAACCCACTACATTTAATACAAATAGTTATCAGTCCATCGCAGGCTTAAGCAGAGGCGAGGTACTTACGGTGAGGCTAATGCAGGCAGCTACGCGGCAAGCCCCTCACTTCTGCAGCCTTCGCAGGGCTGGCGCCATGTCTCTTCATGCTGTCTTGTCTGGAGGGCAGTGGTAACGCAGCTTGCAGCCTGCGTGGGTGAGCGGGACTTATCCTGTCTTTGCAGTGAGCTGCTGGCCAGGCTCCTGTTCATGCCTGCTGGGAGGAGAATCATTTCTTCCCCGGGCTGCGCTGAGTCACACTGAGGCTTTGGAGCCTAGAGGCAGGGACTTTCCCTCTTGGCCTGCTGGTCTTCCAATCAGTATTTAACTCTGTCCTGGCCTCCAGCTGAGGAGAAGAGGAGGTTGTGATTTGTGTTGTCTCTCTGTGGCTTCAGTTTCCTTAATAAAAAGGAGATATAAAAAGTCACATGCTCATAGCTGCTGCTCTTGCAGTACTGAAAGGATGTCTGATCTGTGCCATTTTTGTCCTAGGTTTGCCGCCTCTTCCCCCCTTGCCTACCCGAAACTTACCGGGCATTGCTCCTCTCCCCGTGTCGTCCGAATTCCTCTCGTCATTCCCTTTGGTTCCAGAGGCCTCTTCTGCGGCAGGCTCTGGGGAGCTGCTGTCCACCCTTCCGCCTGCCGGCAGCCCGCCCGCCGGCCCAGTCACGACTGCTAACAGGGCAGACGCTGCCTCTGCACCCACTAGGGAAGCGCCTCCCCCTGCGCCCCCGGCCCCCACCACAGCTGAGGACAGAGGAGGCGAACCCACCCCAGCCAGCGAGAAGCCTGTTTCTGCGGTTACCAGTGCAAATGCCTCTGAGACACCGTAACTCTGAACTGGTCTTTGGAATTGGCTTGGTGTGCTTACTTAACCGTGGGGGCGTGTCTGGAAATGCAGACTATCATTAATTTCATACTAGTTTGTACCGTATCTGTAGGTGTCCTGTAAATAATTCTAAGGGGAAAACTAAGCACGAAGACGTGGGCCTGTATCCTGCCAAGGCAGAGTGGGGGCTCATGGGCCTAGGAGGGAAATGTCAGAGAGTGCTTGTATTTTAAAACACCAAAAAGAATTGTAAGGGTGGCTTGCTGCCATGTTTCCACTGCCATTCTTGGGGGTGTGCATCTTTGGGAACAGTGGTGACAGGGCATTCACTAGGCTCCCTGTCCCCTGCTGCTCCTTCTGTAAGAAAAAAAGAAATATTTTATGCCTAGTATTCACACACAATGTTTCTTGTACTTTGTAAATTGTTTGCAAGAATGCAGACCCACCTTGCTAAACCATAAAAAGAAAAAGTATTTTACTTTGGTCTCTGTGAGTCACATCTCTATTAAGGTTTACACTGAAATTCCAACTAAAGATGTTTGTTAAAGTTACACCGTGCACACTATTAATCGAACATCTTTTTATTCAGCCTATACACAGATCTTTGTTTGGAGCTCTCAAAATTACAGACAACATTTTGTAACTGCTGCTGTTGCTTTATTACGTCCACCATAAAATGACATTCAAAAAGAAATAAAAGAGATGTTACACAGTTTTAAACCAGAAGGTGGCACTTTGTGGCTACTTACAGCTGTACTGGAAAAGCTCAGATACAACAATAAATCAAAGTAATTTTTCTTCTCTGTGGCACATTAAGATCGCCACTCCGATCGCCATGTGCGCCTGTCCCTGCCGTGTGTCTTTGATGTGCTTTCTCGCGTCCTGCACTTGCTTTCTCCTGTGTTTTCTAGGAGATGGTAAGTTGAATGGATTTATTGAATGAAACTGAATGCTTATTACATCTCTGTTTTTTTTAAGTTAGACAAAAGAGGTTTATCAGGCACTGACGCAACGCAAACAGGAGCATTGCTGAGGGAGCGGCGGTTCATGCGACTGAGCTACCGCCATTCAGCTGGAGACCAGCCGCCTCCAATAGGCTCAGTGCCAGCCGACTTTTAGGATATATCCATTCCAGAGCCGGGTTTATTAAGCTGAATGATAAAAGATGGCTCCAGCTCTCATCATAGTTCCTTCTGTTTGCGTTATTACCATTTCAAGAATATTTCTCAGTTAAAAATCCTATTTTTTGAAAAGGAGCTTATAACAGGAGGGGAAAATACAAGCATATTTAAATGTTAGAATTTTTATTTTCAAGGACAGGAAAAGAACAACTTATTACTTTCTAAAAAATGTTCATAACTCTTTAAAAATGTTAAGGAGGTACTTTAGTGGAAAGCAAGTAAGTAATTTTTAAGCTTTAAAAATGATTTTAGGTTTAGAAGTTTTCCCAGTGCAGTGACTCTAAACTCTTGTGAGGTCACAGTTCTCATTTGAGAATGACAAGGACAGCCCTGGACCATCACCTGGAAAATGTCCGTGAGCCTGTGTAACACACTGAGCTCTGGGCGGGGAGGGATTCCCAGTGCTCCCTTGGAAGGTGGACACAGGCGTGGCCTGTGCTGGCTCATTCATCTTCCTGAGGTAGACAACACTTATTTTAGATACACTCTTGCTTCCTTCAGAAAAACTCTTCAGAATTTATAAATAGTAGTGGCTCCTGTACCAGGGGCTAGAAAAAACGATGGAAACGGTAGTCCCCTACCAGGGAGGTTCTCACTGTGGCCTTGTAGTGGGGGCACCTGGGGGTCAGTCCTCGGGGCGCTCCTGGACAAGTGCTCTAACCATGGAGATGAGCCCCACAGCCATTGTGTGAGGTGAGGACCCGTACAGCCAGATTCAGTTTGGAACCCCCTGTGTCCCTCTGTGCCCAGGTTCACACACAAGAGGCACAAGGCAATGATGGGGAGGACGTTGGTTGGGAATAGGCTTGGTTATCACAAATATTTTCAAAATAGTGGCTTAAAGTTTATTTCTCTCCCATGTTCAGATAGTTGTAGTCTGGCAGAGGCAGGACAGGCCCATTGCAGTGTTAGACCTCAGTTCTTATATTTCTACCGGGTGTGGCTTCCATTTCCAAAACCGATCGCATGGACCCAGGTGGCAGCTGGAGCCCCAGGCATGCCGTCATTCAAGCCAGACGAAGAGAAAGGCATGCCTCCTTTCTTTTGGGACATTTCAGAGAAGTTTCACATAGCATTTTGGCTAATATCCTTCTAACCAGTACAGTTACAACATGTCCACTTCTAGCTGAAAAGGAGGCTGAGAAATGAAGTCTGTCCCACGTGTGCCAGCTGTCACTGAGGAGGAAGAAGGGGGACTCGCGAAGCCCAGTGGGCAGCCATGCTGCACCGGGAGGAGCTGCGCTGAGTCCCCGTGGGGCCCCCAGCAGCACCAGCATTGGCCCAAGATTTGAGGGAGCCAGAAGAGGCATTCTCGCCAGGGCCCTGGGAAGCGGGGGGGACACGGGGTAGAGAACATTGGAAGGCAGGAAAAGTTTCAAGTGTCTGAGGAATGGTGAGGAGGGAGTGCACAGGGGACACATCCTGAAGGGCTCGGAGTGCTACCTGCGGGGTGGGGGCTTTGTCTTAAGAGGAGTAGTCACTGAAGGACTCCCAAGAAGAACAAGCCCAGATCTGCATCTGAAAGAGCCTGTGCCAGCAGTGTGGAGGCTGGAGGGGCCGCAGCAGTCCCTCCAGGGGCAGCCAGCCCTTCAGTGAGCAAAAAGGAGGGAAGAGCTTCAGGGCAGAAGCAAGAAAAAGACTCTAGAAATAGGTTGCTGCTGGCAGCCCAGACCATTTTGTTTAAAGACTGAATCTGCGTTGATGACTTTAACCCTTCAATTTTTGTTCCTGTTTTATGCTAAACATTTATCTTAGAACAACCTAGTTTAGCTCACTTGCTGAAAATTGAAAAAGGAAATGAAAAACTACCTCCTTTGTGGACACCAGCAAATGCCTTGGTGTAATGATGAAGGCCTCCCCTGTAATTATCTGACCCCCCAGGAAGCCTTTCAACCCTGGCTGCAAATTGGAATCGTCTCAATTAGAATATGGATTCCTAGGCCCTTGGGGATTTGAAAAGCTTCCCAGGGGATGAGAGCCACTAAACACTGACATTTCTCTCCCTCACTGAACTGTCCTCCCCCCAGCAGGCCCTGCACCTCCTCCTAGGTGATAGTTGAGTCAGACTAGTTGGTAACTTGGGGCTGTAATAAAGTAACAGACCACTGTCTACTGTCACGTTCACCACTTAGTAAAATGTACACATTAAGGGATCCTTTTATCACTGGTACTTTTTGCATTAGATCTAGGAAGAACAACTGATACTGTTAACCAAAGCATTGCTTTGTAGGCTTCTTGCATATGAGACAAAAATGGCCACTGCTAGTTACTTGAATACAAGAACGGCAGGCCAGTGGAAGGGCAGGTGTGGCCCTGGGAGCTGTGGGGAGAGAGAATGCGCTGTGCAGCCAGGGTCCGGGTTTACAGCTGTTAGAGCAGCTGAGGACTCCACAGAAAGAGCTGCATCTCCAGGAAGTCACATGAACACCGGAGCCCTCAGGCCACTTCACCAGTTCAAACAAAACATGAGAAAACACTCCATCGCTGCTGGAGGTGGCGGATGTCAGGGGCTTTGAGTTTATTAGAGTTGAGGTTGCACCTCCTCCATGAGGGCCACTAGGCTTTGGGACAGTAACAGCAGCCAGTGTTCCGTAAGTGCTCACCGCTCTCGGAGTGAATAAGGAATCACGTTGCTGAGCAGCTCTGCAAGCCCTTTGCAGGACTATCTGCCCAGCCAATTAACTTCCCCCAGAAATGGTTCCTTTGAACAGCATGCCCTGTATATATAAGCGAACTGATTGCCAGTCAAAAACCAGAACATCTAACATAAATCCAGACGTGTGGTTTATCACCGAAAGTCCCCAACTCTGGCAGCACTGGATCCTCAGTCCCACAAGGAAACAGCCCTTCGAGCCTACACCCTCCAGTTCGCCACAGCCCTGACCTGGGCCTCAAGAATCTGAATTTGCAGTGTCTCAATTATCCCGGTAGGGTGGGTGGGAAACCAGGGTTTCATAAAGCTGGATGCTCCCGAGCCCAGGGATCTAGGACCAGAAAACAAGATTCTTCGTGTACTTCATTATTTTGGATCCATGAATTATGGTGGAATGTGCGCTACGATCGACACAATTTGAACCAGTTGCTTAAACTATAGTAAACAAACCTAGGGAAGAAGTAAGTCTGGACAACGAGTGGGATGGTGACGAGGATTTGGGTTTCCTCAGCCTCCTGAAGCGGCTCTGAAACCCCAAACCCATTAGCTACTAACCTTAACAACCAGATCTGTTGGAATTCATCAGCTCTCTTTTTCAGAGACCAAGGAGTAAGGAATAAGAGGTCCTGAATTCCTGAATGGCTTTCTTGCCCTCCACTGACCACAGCCTCACATCCTGTGAAGAGGGAGGCAGCTTAGTTTGCCCTGCTTTGGCCAGGCTCGTCTGACTTGAGACTAAAACTAATAATTCGGCCTGTGATTGTGGAGGAGGCAGCTTCCAGAGGCACCTGAATTAGGAGGCTAGGGATGGAGTTAAGAGGACTTCTCATTTCTTGTCTAATACACTTGTGTATTGCCAAGACCTTTACAAACACGTTTGAGTTACTTTTTAAGGACAAAAAATAGGGTTATTTTCCATATCGAGAAGTGGGAGACCTCCAGATCCTGGAAGCAGGGGAGCCGGGGGCGGGGCTGCTGGCCATGTCCTGAGGCCCTGAAGGGACCGTATAGCTGAACTAACTATACCCAGGGAGCTCTCTACTAAGAAATCCCAGCACTTGCCCCAGATTAGAATTACCAGTGAGTGGCATTAGCCTTAATAGACTTGCCTCATGGCTGCAATGTTGGGCTGTTTGTAGATCCGTTTGGCCAGAAATATTTGTTGGTTCCCACAGCAATGCTGGGCAGAGAGGCCCAGCGACATGACGGCAAGAGTCCGCATCGTCTCTAGGTGTTGTTTTGGCATTTAGGTCTCCGGAAATAATGTTAACTGTCAGGTACCTGCGGTACCCACAGTTCTCACATTGCTCCGTTTGAGATCAGCAGCTGAACAACCTGTGTGCATTGGAGCAGTGGGGAACAGAAATTTGAGAGCAAACTCCATCTTTCTTGTTAGGGAGGTGAATAAACAATCATGTAACTACATGAGTTCAGGGGCTCAGAGTTCATCCTGGTTTTAGGCATTTATTTACCCACCTTGCTGTCTGCCGAGGTTTTGTCTTTCTTCTTCCAGAATGACCAGAAATAAGAAGGGCAGGAAACCTCAATGAAATTCATTTTTCCAAGTTCAGATCTCTACTATACTAAAATAGTATAACCCGAGGGAAAAAAACGCAACCCACTGGGGGCTTTGGCATCCCCGTGTCACCGTGTTCGGGGCCGGACAGGTAAAGGCGACTGCGGTGGGAACACGGGATCGGCAGGAGAGCGAGGACGGACACCTGGGCGGGTTGCGGGTTCCAGACTTGATTCCAAGGAGTGTTGTTGCCGAGGATGGCACACGGAGGGAAATTCTATTTTCTAATTTTAATACCTATGTATTGAAAAATAGACGTACTGAAAAAAGAGAGTTACTAAAGAGGCTAAAGTAGCTTCCTTTATCGATAAAACCTTACTGAGAAAAAAGGAATCAATTCAAATTGACAGCGGGCGCTCCAGTTCCCGTGCTAGTCGAGATTCCATACTAATTGTCCGGCATCCGCTGCTTAGCAGAGAAGAAACCACCTCCAGTGCACACAGCGGGAAGCTCCGGACTCCAGGTAGGTCTGTTCAGTCCCAAGCTTCAGTTCTGGCCCCACGAGGCGGGAGGCCACAGGGCCCGGCAACGTCGGCCGCCCGGGACCCGCTTTCCCTCCGGCGGCGACAGTGCGCGCGGCGGCCACCAGGTGGCGCCGCGAGCCTGGGAAGCCGCGCCCCGCCGGAGGCCACGGGGTCTCCAGGCCGGCCTCGCAGGGCCCCAGAGCAGGGCTGGGGCGTCGCGGGAGCCGCCCAAGCGTGGGGGCGTTTTCTGTTCTTTAAAAAAGGGCTGTGGGACTTAGGCCCCTGGTTCCCTGCCACCGCAGACCTTTAGCTAGGTGGGGTTGCCGAAAAGCCTGGGTGCATTCACCAAAAGGAGGCTCTCTTCAATACAATTTTAAAATAAATATATCAACCTGAGGATTGTTAAGACTAAGATGAAAGACCCTCAGGTGCCTGTGATCCCTTCGGACACTTGAAGAAACCCCCGGGGCCTGAGTACGCGGTGGAGGAGGGCAAGGGGTCTTGCTACTCAACCCCCAGCGCCCCCTGCCGCCCGCCACATCCCCTCCGCCCGGCAGGTTGGTCCGGCTGCGAGGGTCACACTCCGCACACCGCCGCAAGCCCTGGGCAGGCAGACCCCGCCGGGAGCTCGGCCCTGGGCCGGGGGCTTCCGCCCCTCAGTCCTCCCCACAGCTCCGCCGGGCGAATACTCAACTTCGCAGGCAGACCCGAGAGGGGCAGCTGGGTTTGGACCACGTGTCTCTGAATCCAAAGGCGTTCCTCCCCACTGCTTACAAATCCGCACTGCAATCTGCAGGGCGAGGAGCGTAAGGGCCCGAGCAGCAGGAAGCAGGGTCACTTCCACCCGGGAAGGTCTGGGGCGGGTCCGGGGAGATGTCAGGGCTCTGAAGGCCGGACGGACAGGCTCCTCAGGGCTTCAGTCAACGGCACGGCATTGCAGGCGGAGGGGACGACCCGCAGAGCGGTGAAGGTGCCCAGCGCCCGGCGCTCTCGGAACCTGCAGGTTGTTCTGGGTGGCTGGCATGTGAAGGGTGAAGTAGGGAGTGGTAGCAGATGCCACATCAGGAGAGGCCTTGGATGTCATGCCAAGGCGCTTAGGCGGTCCCGTAATGAGGAGTTGATAAAGCGGGGTTTTTTTGGCAGGGGAGTAAAGAGCTTGCCCTTTACAAAGCTGGCTTGAAAATCCTGTCTTTTAGCAAGCCGCGTTTTGGAAATGAAATCTATGGAAAACATAGATTTAAAAACCAGATCAGGTGGACCTGCTGGCAGGCTCCCGTCTGAGCAGGAGGTGAAGACGCGGGCATTCTGAGGAAAGGAGGCCACAGTCTGCCTGGAGCTGAATGCCTCGGGGGTGATTTCAGCATCTCCTCTCATCCCCAGACACATTTAAGCCCAGAGAAGTGAGGCGACGCCCCTGGCCTCCCGCTTCCCAGGCCACCTCACTCCCCACTCCCAGCGCCCTGTCCTGGATGCAGCGGGAGAGCGCCTTCGGTCCCCCCGGGTCTCCGAGAGGCAGGGGAGAGTCGGACGCGCGTGGGATGCGCCCTCTCCCTCTCTGGCTCGCCGCCAAGGCAACCCTTTCCGAGCGGGTTGCTTCAACACACACACACACACACACACACACACACACACACACACACACACACACACACACGCCTGTGGATCAGGGAAAGCAGCGAGGTGGGGGGCTTGGCGCTCCTTTCCCTCAATTCCTTATTTTGTAGATGAAGAAAGTGAAATCTAGAGACCTTAAATCTGAAGAGGCTCGCCGCTGGGGGTGGTAGGGCTGGGCCTGGGTCCCAGGTGGAAATAGGAACCGATCCTTTGCTCTCAGCCTGAGCCGCACTTGCACAAGGGGGCGGGGAGCAGCTCACAGCCCCGCGGGAGACACACGGGACACAGGCGCGCGGGAGACACACGGGACACAGGCGACTGGAGGGCTGGGGCACAGGAGGTGAGTTGCGGGCTCCCGTGAGCACTCGGGGCGGGGCTCTTAACACGAACCAGAAGCAACTGTACCCTCAATTTATCAGAATTCCAAATGCCAGAGATTTTCCTTTTTTTTTCAACAATAAGACAATGAAGTTGTCAGAATTCTTAGTTGTGATAAGAGCCCAATTTGAATAGGGGCCACTGAATGACAGGCTTGGGGGAGCTTCTTAGTTGGAGGGGAGCCAGGCAGAGGAGACAATGGATGACTCGAGTGAGAAAGTCTACAAGGTGTGACATTTGAGAAGTGAGGCCACCCCTGGGGTTATACCCATCTTTTTTCATACCTTGGTGGGGTTTTTGTTTTTGTTTTAGGATCAGGGGGCCTAGCTCTCTTGCTCAAGAGTAAACAGTAAGTACAGGCAGAAAGTGAATTTAGAGAGACTTTTTCACAGAATTCTCACTATCAAAAGATACTATTCAGAGATTCTTTTACTTACAAAAAATTGGGAGAATTAATAAAAGTTCTCAACACAAAAAAATAAAATACTTGAAATATCTGAGCAATTAAAAAACTAGCAGCTCTTTGCATTATCTTAGGAGAACATATTGGTGTCCAAAGAGAGCAGTATTTAATAAAATATGGGACAAGAGTTTTAAAAAAATACTTTGTTAGTATCAATAATATAATCATCTAGGGATTTAAGAAGTTCATACATGTAATAAGAATGATACAAATTATTTGAGAACCTTGTTAGAGAATTACCAAAGATTATTAACTCAGGGAATTTCTATTTTCCAAAGCTAACATTTGACCAAGTTTCTCTTTTGAAGAGTCAAGGAAAATGGACACGACTAAAATATATCTATGCGCTTCTACAAATTAGAATTCCCTGAATACCTGGAGGATTGACAGCTAATATTGCCAATATTCTCAGTTTGCAACCAGGGTATATTTTTGGGCCCCTGATAATTTTGGGACTATGACTCAGTCGTATTATTTCATCTCCAAAGGGAAGAGTTTTTATAGTGAAATAATCTTAGTTATTTTATGCTACAGTAACATGGACATTTGACTTTTCTATGTACCTCTTTATTTTTTTTAGTGGCCCTTGTCACGTTGTTTTACCACAATATAATGTCACAATTATTTGTTTGACTCTCTAATTGATGTCTGTCTGTTTTATTGGCTCTATGCTCCATGAATACACTCCTCTGCTTTGTTTTGTGTCCTTGGAGCCTGGAATAGTGTCCGAAAGAGAATATATGTTCTGTAACTTCTTGTTGGATGAATGGAAGGGCCCTTGAAGGATTTTTAGACTCCTCTAGATAAGAACGAATTTTACAGCATTCTGGCTACATTATTTTCTAAATGTTCAAAGAGCATTTGTAAAGGGTGAAATTTTCCTTTAGCAGCCAAGAGCTTTAAAGAAACATCTTTCCCCATTTTGAAAATCTGATTTTCTTGAATTACTAAAACCACTTAGATATGTTGACTTGTCTGATTTTTCCCAATGACTTTTTCCTTGAAGAAAATAGCATAATATCATAGACGCTTTAGCCTTTAATTGCAAATGAAGATGTTGGGGGGATATTTTTTTATTGATATATAACATTCTATTAGTTCAGGTGTATCATTAATGACTCCATATTTATATATATTGCAAAATATTCACCAAAATGTCTAGTTAACATCCATCACCATCTACAATTATAAAATTTTTATGAGAATTTTTAAGATCTACTCTTAGCAACTTTTAAATATGCCATACAGTATTAACTCTAGTCACCATACTGTACATTACATCCCCATGACCTATTTATAACTGGAAATTTATATCTTTTGACACCTTCACACGTTACCCATCACACCTCTCCACTCCACCTCTCCCCACCACAACCCCATCCCCCAACTCTAGCAACCAGCAATCTCTTCTCTGTATCTCTGAGCTTGGGATTTTTGTTTTTGTTTTAGATACCACGCATAAGTGAGGTCACATGGTATATGTCTTTCTCTGTCTTATTTCACCTAGCATAATACCCTCTAGATCCATCCATGTTGTCACAAATGGCAAGATTCCATTCTTATTTATGGCTGAATAATGTTCCACTGTACATACATACCAAATTTTCTTTATCTGTTCATTCATTGATGGATACTTAGGTTGCCTCCATGTCTTGGCTAGTGTAAATAATGCTGTGATGAACATGGGGTTTTATGTATCTTTTCAAGTTAATGTTTTCCTTTTCTTCAGATGAATACCCAGAAGTGAAATTGCTGGGTCTCATGGTAGTTGTACTTTTAATTGAAGAACTTCTACACTGTTTTCCATAGAGGCTACACCAGATTAAATACATGCTAACACTGCACAAGGGTTCCCTTTTCTCCACATCCTCATCAATACTTGTAATTTCTAATCTTTTTGATGGTAGCCATTCTAGCAGGGTTGGAGGTAAGAACTCATCGTGGTTTTGATTTGCATTTCCTTGATGATTAATGATGTTGAGCACCTTTTCATGTAACTGTTGGCCATGTGAATGTCTTCCTTGGAGAAATGTTTGTTCAGATCCTTTGCACATTTTTTAATCTTTTTTTTTTTTGCTATTGAGTTGTATGAGCCTTTATATATTTTAGGTATTAATCCCTTATCAGATATATGATCTACAAATGTTTTCTCCCATATATTGTACTTTTCATTATGTTGGTTTCCTTTGCTGGGCAGAAGCTTTTCAGTTTGATGTAGTTCCATCGTTTTTCTTCTTTTGCCTTTACTGTTGGTGTCAACTCCAAAAAATCCACACCAAGACCTTTGTCAAGGAGCTTACTGCCTATGTTTTCTTCTAGGAGTTTATGATTTCAGGTCTTATGTTCAAGACTTTTATTCATTTTGAGTTAATGTTTTGTGGTGTAAGATTTTTTGTGCATGGCGTGAAATAGTGGTCCAGTTTTCACAACCCCACTTAATGAAGAGACTATCTTTCCCCATTATGTATTCTTGGAGCTTTGTCATAAATTAACTGATTATTCATGCATAGTTTCATTTCCAGGCTCTCTATTCTGTTCCACTGTCTGCATCTATTTTTATGCCTGGACTGCACTGCTTTGATCGCTGTAGTCGGAAATCAGGGAGAGCGCTGCTAACTGTGTTCTTTTCAAAATTGTTTTGCCAACTGAGGGTATTTTGTGGTTCCATTCAAATTTTAGGATAGTTTATTCTATGTGAAAAATGTCACTAGAATTTTCAGAGGGATTACATTTAATCTGTGGAGTGCTTTGTGCAGTGTAGCCTTTTTTACAGTATCAATTCTCCCTATCCATGACCATGGACTATCTTTCCTTTCTTTGTGTCATCTTCATTTTTCTTTTAATGAGGCACATACAATAAATTGCACAAATCTAATTAGAATTTTGACATGTGTATTCACTCATGTAACAATCACCTAGTTCAAGATATCAAACATTCTAACTTCCCCCCTTCATTTATTTCAGCCACACCCCTCCCCTATGGCAACCACAAATCTGCTGTGTTTGAGTATATTTCTGCTTTGTTTTTTGTTTACATTCACATATCGTGAAATCATACAGTATATTTCTCTAGCTTTTTTCCTTAGATGGTACCCTCGTGTCCATCCACATTGTTGCAAATGGCAAGATTTAATTCTTTTTATGGCTGAGTAATATTCTATTGTGTATATGTACCACAAATTCTTTATCCATTCATCTATTGATGGACACTTAGGTTGCTTCCGTATCTTAGCAATTGTAAATAATGCTGCAATAAACATGGGAGTGTGTGTATCTTTTGGATTAGTGATTTTGTTTTCTTTGGCTGAATTCCCAGAAGCGGAATTGCTGAGCCATGTGGTATTTCTATTTTTCAGTTTTTGAGAAATCTCTATTCTGCTTTCCATAGTGGCTGCACTAATTTGCAATCCCACCAGCAGTGTACGAGGATTCTTTTTCCACATTCTCACCAACACTTATTATTTCTTGTCTTTTGGAGAGTGGCCACTCTGGTGTGAGGTGACATTTCGTGATTTTTATTTGCATTTCCTTGATGATTAGTAGTGAGCACCTTTTCATGTGCCTGTTGGCCATCTGTATTTCTTCTTTGGAAAAATCTTTAGGTCCTCTGACCACTTTTCAGTTGAGTTGTTTTGGGGGTTTTTTTTTTTTTTGGTGTTGAGTTGTATGAATTCTTGATTTATTTTGGATATTAGCCCCTTATTGGCTGTATCATCTGCAAATATAGTCTCCCATACAGTAGAATGCTTTTTCATTTTGTTGATGGTGTCCTTTGCTGTGCAGAAGCTTTGGTTTGTTGTAGTTCCACTTGTTTATTTTTGCTTTTGTTCCCTGTTTGGCATTTAATCCAAAAAAAATCCTCACCAGGACTAATATCAAGGGTCGTACTGCCTGTTTTCTTCTAGGAGGGTTATGGTTTCATGTCTTATGGTCAAGACTTTTATCCATTTTGAGTTAATTTTTGTGTATGGTATGATAGTGGTCCAGTTATCTCACCATTTAAGACTGTCTTCTCCTCATTGTGTATTCTTAGCTCTTTTAATTAAATGACCACATTTTTTTAATGTACTCTATTCTGCTCCATTGATCTATGTGTCTGTTTTTATGCTAATATCATACTGTTTGATTACTACTGCATCAAAATGTACTTTGTAACCAAGGAGCATCATGCCTCTAGCCTTTGCTTCTTTTCAAGGTAAGTTTGGCTGTTTGGGGTCTTTGTAGTGCCACAGAAAAATTTTTTTTTCTGTATCAGTGAAAAATGTCACTGGAATTTTGATAGGGATTGCATTGAATATCAAATTCAGTAGATTGCTTTGGGTAGTATGCACATTTTAGTATCTTTACAATCTGTGAACATACACTCTCTGTTATGTGTCTTCTTCAGTTTCTTTGATTAGTGTCTTATAGTCCTTAGTGTATATATCTTTCATCTCCTTAGTTAAATTTCCTATTTTATTCTTTTTGATGCAAGTGTAAATGGGATTATCTTCAGAATTTCTCTGTGAGTTCATTATTACCGAATAGAAACACAACAGATTTTGTCTATTGACTTCGTATACTGCAAGTTTACTGAATTTGTGAGTAGTTGTTAAGTTTTTGGTGGAAATTTTGGGGTTTTCTGTATATAGTATGTCATATGCAAATAATGACAGTTTTACTTCTTTCCAATTTGTCTTTTACTTGTTTCTTGATTAATTGTTCTGGTATGACTTTCAATACTATGCCAAATACAAGTAGTAAGAATGGGCATCCTTCTCTTGCTCTTTATCTTAGAGGCAAAGCTTTCAGGGTTTTTACTGTTGAGTAAGTTAGCTGTGGGCTTCTCATATATGACCTTTACACTATGGAGGTACTTTCACTCTATGCCCACTTTGTTGAGATTTTTATCATAAATGGGTATTTTGCCAAATGCTTTTTCTGGATCTATTGAGATGATTATGTGATTTTTACCCTTCATTTTCTTAATGTGATTTGCAGATGTTGAACCATCCTTGCATCCCTGGAATAAATCCCACTTTCTGATTGTATATGATCCTTTTAATGTATTGTTGAGTTAGGTTTGCTAAAATTCTGATGAGACTTTTTGCATCTATGTTCATCAGGGATATTGGCCTCTACTTTTCTTACATTGTCTTTGTCTGGTTTTAGTATCAGGGTAATATTAGACTCATAAAATGAGTTTGGAAATGTCTCCTCTTCTATTTTTTGGAAGAGTTTGAGAAGGATTGGCATTAATTCTTTAAATGTTTGGTAGAATTCATCAGTGAAGACATCTGGTCCTGAACTTTTGTTTATTGTGAGGTTTTTGATATCTGATTAGGTCTGCTTATAGTAATTGGTCTGGTTCAGATTTTTTTTTCCATGATTCAGTCTTGCTAGGTTGTATGTTTCTAGGAATTTATGTTTCTTCTAGGTTATCAAATCTTTTGACATATAACTGTTCATAGTAGTTTCTTATAATCCTTAGTATTTGCATTATCAGTTGTAATGTCTTCTCTTTTGAGTCTTTTTTTTTCTTGGTAAGTTTAGCTAAAAGTTTGTCAATTTTCAAAGAAGCAGCTTTTAGTTTATCTTTTTTATTGTCCTTAGTTTGTATTTCATTTATTTCTGCTCTGATATTTGTTATTTCCTTCTTTCCACTAACTGGGCTTTCTTTTTCTAGCTCCTTAAGGTGTAAAGTTAGGTTGTTTGAGATTTTTGTTTCTTGATATAGGCATTTATCATTATGCACTTCCTTCTCAGAACTGCTTTTGCTGCATTCCATACATTTTAATGTTTTATTTCCATTTTCTTTTGTCTGGAGATATTTTATTTCCTTGACTCATTAGTTGTTCATTAGCACTTGTTTTATGTCCACGTTTATGAATTTTACAATTTTTTTTATGATGGATTGCTGGTTTCATGCCATTGTGGTTGTAAAAGATGCTTGATATGATTTCAGTCTTCTATTAAGACTTCTTTTATGGCCTAAAATATTAGTCTGAAGAATGTCACATGTGCACTTGGAAGAATGTGTATGCTGTTGCTTTTGGATGGAATATTCTGTATACATCTGTTAAGTCCATCTGGTTTGATGTGTCATTTAAGGTTGAAGTTTCCTTATTGATTTTCTGTCTGGATGATCTATCCTTTAATGAAAACGAAGTCCCCTACTATTATTATTGTATTCCTATTTCTCCCTTTTGTCTGTTAATATTTCCTTTATATATTTAGGTGCATTTATGTATTTTGGGTGCATATTTACAAATGTTCTATCCAATCTATGTTGGGTTAATCCCTTTATCACTATGCATTACCCTTGTTTTTTTTAATATATATTTTATTTTGGTATCATCAATATACAATTACATGAGCAACATTGTGATTACTAGATTCCCCCCATTATCAAGTCCCCACCACATACCCCACTACAGTCACTGTCCATCAGTGTAGTAAGAGGCTATAGAATCACTACTTGTGTTCTGTGCTATACTGCCTTCCCCATGCCCCCCCACCGCTACATTATGTGTGCTAATCGTAATGCCCCTTATCCCCCTTCTCCCTCCCTTCCCATCCCCCCAGCCCCCAGTCCCTTTCCTTTCGGCAACTGTTAGTTCATTTTGGGGTTCTGTGAGTCTGCTGCTGTTTTCTTCCTTCAGTTTTTGCTTTGTTCTTATGCTCCACAGATGAGTGAAATTATTTGGTACTTGTCTTTCTCCGCCTGGCTTATTTCACTGAGCATAATACGCTCTAACTCCATCCATGTTGTTGTAAATGGTAGGATTTGTTTTCTTCTTATGGCTGAATAATATTCCGTTGTGTATATGTACCACATCTTTATCCATTCATCTACTGATGGACACTTAGGTTGCTTCCATTTCTTGGCTATTGTAAACAGTGCTGTGATAAACATAGGGGTGCATATATCTTTTTCAAACTGGGCTGCTGTATTCTTAGGGTAAATTCCTAGGAGTGGAATTCCTGGGTCAAATGGTATTTCTATTTTTAGTTTTTTGAGGAACCTCCATGCTGCTTTCCACAATGGTTTAACTAGGTTACATTCCCACCAGCAGTGTAGGAGGGTTCCCCTTTCTCCACATCCTTGCCAGCATTTGTTGTTCCTATTCTTTTCTATGTTGGCCATCCTAACTGGCGTGAGGTGATATCTCACTGTGGTTTTAATTTGCATTTCCCTGATAATTAGTGATATGGAGCATCTTTTCATGCATCTGTTGCCATCTGAATGTCTTCTTTGGAGCTGTCTGTTCATATCCTCCACCCATTTTTTAATCGGGTTACTTGCTTTTTGGGTGTTGAGGCGTATGAGTTCTTTATATATTTTGGATGTTAACCCCTTGTCAGATATGTCATTTACAAATATATTCTTCCATACTATAGAATGCCTTTTTGTTCTGCTGATAGTGTCCTTTGCTGTATGGAAGCTTTTTAGCATGATGTAGTCCCATTTGTTCATTTTTGCTTTTGTTTCCCTTGCTCGAGGAGATGCGTTCAGGAAAAAGTTGCTCATGTTTATATTCAAGAGATTTTTGCCTATGTTTTCTTCTAAGAGTTTTATGGTTTCAGGACTTAACATTCACGTCTTTGATCCATTTTGAGTTTACTTTTGTGTAAGGAGTTAGACAATAATCCAGTTTCATTCTCTGCTGTCCAGTTTTGCCAACACCAGCTGTTGAAGAGGCTGTCATTTCCCCATTGTATGTCTATGGCTCCTTTATCCTATATTAATTGACCGTATATGCTTGGGGTTATTATCTGGACTCTCTATTCTGTTCCTCTGGTCTATGGGTCTGTTCTTGTGCCAGTACCAAATTGTCTTGATTACTGTGACTTTGTAATGGAGCTTGAAGTCGGGGAGTGTAATTCCCCCTGCTTTATTCTTCCTTCTCAGGATTGCTTTGGCTATTCGGAGTCTTTTGTGGGTCCATATGAATTTTAGAATTATTTGCTCTAGTTCGTTGAAGAATGCATTACCATTGTTTCCTATAAAATTCTTTTTCAAAACAGAGCTGCCCAACTTTCTTTTGGTTTCCACTCGCACAGAGCATTCTTTTCCATCCCTTCACTTTGTGTGTGTGTCCTTACATCTGCAGTGTGTCCTGTAGGTAGCATATAGATTTTTAAATCCATTCAGCTATTAATTTTGATTGTATAATTCAATCTATTGACATTTTAAGTAATTATTAATAGGTATGTACTTACTGCCATTTTATTAACTGTTTTCTGGCTCTTTAGTAGTTCCTGTTTCTTCTTGTTCTCTTCTTTTATGATTTGATTTTCTGTATTAGTGTGCCTTTTAAGAGTCCCTTTTGTATTTTGTGTATCTACTATAAATTTTTGCTTTGTGATTACCTTTAGACAAGCAGAATTTCTCATAAAGCTTTTTACTAATAACGTTAAGTATATATACAATATTCTGTATCTCTGGGAAGGATGCTTTTATAATAATTTTTAAAATATCCCACTAATTCCTGTTAAAACTGTCAAAAATAAATATTACATTAATCCTGTGACCATTGTGGTGGTATTTAATATGCATGGTAGCTTCAACATAGACAATCTTGGGATCCAAATAGCACCCCCGAGGTGGAAAAAAGGACAGAGCTCTGGCAAGCCATATGCCACTGGTAACAGTATGAGCCCTGCCTAAGTAGTTATGTGAGTTAAAATACAGAAACACTTTCACAGTAGGTGATAAATGCCTGCTGCCTATTGTCACCTGAGCTCCTCATCCCAAGTGCTCCCATCCCTTCCTCAGAGTGTCCTACAATGACTGAACAGAGGCCTCTTGACCCTGTCTTCAGTACTGTGGCATTTGTTTTGACTCATCAACCCATGCTAAGCAATTGAAACTCTGAACCCACTCCTGGTAGTAGATCCCTGCCCAACAGATGCTATTATTAGTATAAACAGTTTACAGATGTAAAAATAGGCCTAGAGCGGTAACTTCTCCAAGGTCACACAATTAAGTAACAAAGCTGAGATGAAAGCCAGGTCTGAATTTAAAACCCTGCTTTTTCCACTTTCAACTCTGGACACCTCCTTTAAAAGGAAGTTATGAATTTGGTCATTAGCAGACATAAAGAAATGTTTTATATGAGTGATATACTGTGAAACACTAACATTAAGAACAAATCAGTCACACTCATTGCCTGGACCAGGTAATTTTAGTATCTGAGTTTGATTTCTGTCATTTTCTAGAAATAAAACCTCAGTACCTTTAATATCATTTGACCCAAACATCACATACTCCACCAACAGTGGGATGTTGGTCATGCACATCTACTGTTTATCTCAGGTATATGGTTATGGAAAAAGCTTCAGGTCTTTCTGATGAAAATGGATCACATATTTGAAAATAATTTTAATTACAGATTCTTTTTAAAACCAAAAGAAGAGTCACTTGATGAAGTCAGCATTACTCATTTGTGACCTTGGTGCTGGAGCTCCACACATGGTAATTTCATAACTTAATAGACTTTGGGAGACAAAGTTCAGGGGTCAAATGAATTTCCCCAAAGTTCCAGGCCTCCTTTTGAGCAAGTTATTGACTTAGACTTGTAAAAAATTATTAGAGATGAACTGTTACCACTGCAGGGAGAGGAGGCAGGGTATACCTTTTATGCTCATGAAAGTGGGCCAAGGATGAGGAAGGTTAATATGTTAGGCAGAACTGTTTCTGACTTTTGACTTAAATTTTAAAATGCAACAAAAAACAAATGTGAGAACAGGAAAAGGTTTGTGACTTACTCTGGTTTATGTAGAATGAGTCTGGGTCAGAAGCCCTTCTCTCAAATGACTCAGAGCCATCAAGACACAGCTCACATGGTGCTCCTGATCTAACAGTTGAAGAGTTCTTTAAATTTGCTCGATGGTGGCAATTATGTTTCTACCTATCCAGTTTTGTTACCTTTGAAGAATCATTAAGACTGAACACACTAAAACCTGGTAAGAACCTTGCTCTAGGACACCAAAAGCTGTGTTTTAATTTTGATGTCACTTACTAGATTATGTGGCCTTACCAAATGAATTTTCTCCAAATTTGTTCTCACTGTAAAATTGGGATAATAACCCCTAATCTATCTCAAATTACTGTTACCAGTGAGAAAAACTTAGTAGAATTACCTCTGATGAAATAGCATAAATGGCTAGTCTGTGATCCTTTTGGAGATTATGGAGCTACTATTTTTTGTTTTTGTTTCCAAATGTTATACTTGCATTCTTCATGTAATCTAATCATCATTTCAAATTTAAGTGTTGTAAAACTTATTTTCATAGGAAGCAAAGCAGACTGCAGCTTTTATGTAGGATAAAAGCAATAATCTTTGAGTCTTAAAAAAGAATGATAGTAGATTATACATGATATTACAATGTGTTAGGCATGGTTCTAAGTACTTTATATATGTGAACTCATTTATTCCCCACAACACCGTGTGGTAGGTGCCCTATCCTCATTTTCAGATGAGGAACCTGAAACACAGCTAGTAAATGACAGTTGACCTTTGACCCAGAGAATCTGATTCCAAAATTTGAGATCTTAAGCACTATACTGTATTTACTTTCTTAAGTCATATGTATGTAGGTGATCTACATCCCAAGTATTTTAAATGAGAATTTACAGGTGAAAATGATGCATTTTGGTTCTTAAAATTACTCTTCTAAAAGTTCTTCTCAGGTTCTATGATCTTTGAAGTTGGTTTATACACATTCAAGTATTTCCCATTGAAAAACTGAGGAATTCCCAGGGAAAAAATTCCTCAAAAAACAAAAAGGGGGAAGGACACTAAAGTAGGGAAGGCAAATGGAGATGTGTATGTTCTAGAAAACAAAGCTAATTCAAACTGACAAACAAGTTATATAAATCCTAAAAGTGCTGTAGAATTCCAGGAACTAGAATTCTAATAATTTGATTTAAAAACTAGCTGCTAAAGTTATTTGTTGAATTAGATTAAGCCTTCAGAGCATTAAAGTTTAGCATATTTGGAGGAAAATTCTGTCAAAATTTAAAGTGGGATTAGAGAAAGATTTGCCATTGTGATTTTAAAGATACACTTTTTTCATACACAAATCAAACATCAATGTAATTCTCAGAATAAACAATCTAGAAGGACTGCAGTCTTCTTTACCACTAAAACATAGCTAATGACATCTGATGGCAATCAACATTACTGCATTTAATAAGTGAGGATGAACAGCAAAACACAATATACTCTGAATGTCTCACTGACCCTCTCCACCACTTGGCTCCATGTAATGATACATTTGTTGAAGTTGTTTGCTCACATTTTTATGTACCATTTAAACTGAAAAAGAGTTTTTTTTTAAGAAGGAATATCTTTTAGGTAAGGGAAAAAAATAGTCTTAAGACTTTATTTTTGAAAAATAACGAAGTATCTACCCAACTCTTGACTTACAAAGTACTAGGGTGGTTTCTACACTTACTTGCTCTCAACATGCACACACTAAAGCTAATTCACATCAAAGAAAGATTTTGAAATTATATGCAAAACTGTACATTTTACCTGGCATCAGTGCTGGCTCTAAAAAGAAGACCTTAGCTACTGTATCAGGGATATGACATACTTTAATTATGAGGACAGAATTCAGAAGGCCAGAAAAAAATTAAACTTCAAAAAAGATATTAGAGCCAATGATTGCCAGTGAAGTGATTTAGTGACACACCACTTTTCCCATGTGAAAGCGGAAGTAAATTATTCAATCTGGTTCAATTAGCCACTTGACCTGCTGGGTTACTGGACCAGTACCCCAAATCTATAGCATGTTTGGGAAAACTTTAGGAGGAAGACATGGAAGGTTGATTTATCTCCTATACATCTTTATTTTAAATGATTAACTAAACCCTGGTCAGGGAAGCAGTTTCATTTTATGGCTTGTTTTCCTCTCTTTCTGCATTTTGACACTAGCAGTCACTTTCATTTATTTGAAAATAATATGGTAAAGCAGGGATCTAGGTCTATTACTTAGTCAACTCATGATATATGTACATGTCCACTTAATATCTCATCAAAATTTTAAACAAAACTGGGCATTTATAAAAAATTCAGGACTTCAAAAAACAGTTATTTACTGTATGAACATAGTACTTTATGATTCAGAAAGATGAAAACTCAACAAAACTTGAAAAATTTGCAGGCATGCTAACATTTCATTACCATGTCAATACTTTTTAAAAATAGGATTTCTACCTTAATCTACATAGAGGAGCAGGTATAGTCTTTAAGCCACTCCTGATGGTGCTAAGTGTTACTTAGCCAGGATTATATTTGATAATGGTTATTAGGTTTACTTTAACAGCTTGAAGCACTTTACACTTGTCTTGAAGGATACTTAAAGAATTTATTCAGCTGATTCTTAAGGAGCCAAGTCAGTCAATATCTTAAGTTTTGAAAGCTCCCTTCAAATGTAATTCTCATAGTCTTTAAATTTTAACTGTAATTGTTTATTACTGTTTGACTACATTCTCTACAATTTCAGCAGCATCTTAAAGAAACAATGTGTCTATGTACAATGAAAAAACAAAATGGCTTGTAATATTAGAAATAAGATCCACAGTTTAACTGTACAATAGTAAGGAGAGTGTGGTAAGTATAGCCTCCTTTTTCAGCAACATGGACAACTTACATTTAAGTATCAGCATTATGAATGTGACAGTGACAATAAAGAAATAATTCTTACAGGAGTGAAATACAGCATCCTGAAAAATAATGGTTTCTAACATACAAGGCAGTTAGAAAATGTTCACATTTTAACAAATCTGTACAGACCATAAGAAACTTGTTTATGGGACTATCATCCCACCTTGCTGATAAGAACCTTCTAGAAATGTAGAATAATCATGAACAATTTATAAATCTAGTATCTATGTGCTCCACAGCCCTACAACCCAAGAAACTGATTTAGAGAACTCTATATGTTCAACATGAATCATTTTTACATGCCTTGATTGTTAATGAATGCCTGATTTTAATATCTCTCTATGATGTACAGTCAACTTGCACTTTAAGGAGGTCATTCAATTTTTTAGCAAAGAAGCAACACCATTTAGCAGCAATTAAAGCGCCTTCAAGAAGACTAAAAAAAAAATACAATATCCAATTAGAAAAGCTATATTTTTAAACATTTGTACAAGAATAAGCTGCTGAAACTTGGTAACTGAAATATGACATCTGTACAACAATTTACAACAGAGCTAGAAGGGAATTTATCATTATCCTGCATAGAACTGGTCTGCATTTGGTTACATACTGTCACTTGTTTAAATGAACAAGGCCTGGTAACAAAAGTAATCTGTTAAAATTCTAACCTGTTCAAAACACTTGAGATATTAAAATTTAGTGAATTCAACTAATTTCAAACCAAGCAGCTCATTGTGTCAAAAGTGTAAAGTATCTAGGAATAATAGCTCTCCCTTTAACATAACCAGTGAAAAAAACGGACATGTGATTTCGAGGTACAACTTGGTAAAAGCCCAAATAGGCAAATGACAAAGTCTAACTTTGTCCAAAGATTCTCTCACATTCCATTACTATAAACACAACCATCACTGTCATTCAGCTCTACTTTGGTTCCAGCAGAATAACTGCTGAATGCTGAAGAATGTATCCAGGCACTATAGTTCTTGTGTTAGAAATGTCTCATATTTTTTCCACCTGTTTTTAAATAATGAAAAACTACCCTTCATATTAGAACTCTCTAGTAACAACCAAATGTATTTAAGTATCATAAATGTTATTTACAGTGTCCCCCAAACAAATGACCATCTTCTTCTCTCTTAACACAGCATTTCTGTTTCTGAAAGCAGTCGTCCTTCACTGCTCAAGGTCACAGGCAGGAGAGCACACACATCCACTGTCCACGATCCACTCATACAAATGATGCTATGAAGAACTTTAGTTCACAAACAGTTCTCAACCACGTCCTGTGTAAAAAGAGAAAAAAACCACTCAAATGCTCTCAAACTCAAGTGTGCACCTGGAAGCAATTTAAAGATACCATGCCAACTTTGGAGGAAAGTCAGTAAGTAATTATGCTTGAGGAAGGGGGTGTAGGGGATGCTGTAAGCCCAGCCACGTGTAAATTTCCTGAAGAATTTGATCTTCTCATGTGCGGGAGAAGGTATGGGTCATTTGCCAGTTGGTGCACATCAAATCGATCTTCTTTTCGGTATGCCAAACACCGTCTTATAAAGGCCTTTAAAAAAAAGGGAAGAAGAGGTCAGCAATTAAAATCTTTCCCCCATCTAAATATCAACTGGATCCTATAGAAAGATGGACACATCTAAGTTAATAGATTTCATTTTATTGGAGGTTCAACTTTAAAATTTCTGTAACAAAAGTCTTAACTCACAGCCCCTACTGGTTCACTTGATTATTGCTACCATTCAGACTTCTTGTTGGAAAACTGCATGTCTTTGGAAAACAAACTTTTTTATTGGAATAAAATATACATAAAAATTAGCATTTTAACCCTTTTTGAGTATACAGTTCAGTGACCTTTTAAGGACATTCACACTGTTGTAAACATCAGCACCACCTACCTCCAGAGATTTCTTTGTTGACTGAAACTGAAATTCTGTACCTATTAAATAACTGCATTCTTTTTCCACCACTCAATGTTCTTTGTGATATGGCTATTCTAGGTACCACATGTAAGTGAAACCATATGGTATTTATTTGTCCTTTTATGTTGTGGAGCATTTCATTTAGCATAATGTTTGAGTCATCCATGTTGCAGCATGCATCAGAATTTCGATCCTTTTTAAGGCCGAATAATAGTCCACTGCCATGTACATACCACATCTTGTTTACCCATTTGTTTCCATCTTTTGGCTATTGTGAAAAATGCTGCTATGAACGTTGGTGTATAAATATCTGTCTGAGTCCCGTTTTCACTTTTTTGGGACATATACCTAGAAGTAGATTTACTAGATCATATGGTAATTTTTTAAAGATTTGAAATATAATTGACATGTAACATTAGTTATAGGTATACAACATGATTTGATAGCTGTAGTATTAATAAAAGATTACCACAATGCCTAGTTAACATCCATCAGCATATATTTCCTCTGATGAGAACTTTTAAAATCTACTCTAAGCAACTTTCAAATATACAATATAGTATTAATAGTCATCATGCTGTACATCACATCCCCATGATTTATTTTATAACTGGACATTTGTACCTTCTAATCCCTCCACCTGTTTCACTGACCCCCACCCACCTTCCTGCCAGCCACCAAATCTGTCTGTTCTCTATGTCCATGAGCTTGGGTGTTTTGTCTTCTTTTAGATTCCAGACATAAGATCATACAGTATTTGTTTTTCTCTGTTTGGCTTATTTCAATTAGCATAATGCCCTCAAGGTCCATCCATGCTGTAGCAAATGGCAAGATTTCCTTCTTTTTTATGGCTGAATAACATTCCATTGTCTATATAACCCACACTGTCTTTATCCATTCATCCACTGATGGGACACTTAGGTTGCTTCCCTGTCTTGGCTATTGTAAATAATGCTGAATGAACACAGCAGTGCACACATCTTTTCAAGTTACTGTCTTCCTTTCCTTCAGATAAAAACTGATTAGTGGAATTGCTGGATCCCCTGGTAGTTGTATTTTTAATTTTTGAGGAACCTCCATCCTGTTTTCCATAGTGGTCACACACATTTACATTCCCACCAACAATGCATGAGGGTTCCCTTTTCTCCAGATCCTTGCCAACACTTATAATTTGTGTTTTTGGTAACAGCCATTCCAACAGGTGTGAGGTGGTTTCTCATTATGGTTTTGAACTGCATTTCCCTAATGATTAGTGATGTTGTAAGCCTTTTTACATATCTCTTGGCCATCTGTGTATCTCCTCTGGAGAAATGTCTATTCAGATCCTCGGTCCACTTTTTAACCAGGCATCTTTTTCTTTTTTTGCTATTGAGTTGTATGAGTTATCTTTTATTTATGAAAACATTAATATCCAAAATATACAGATGACTTGCAAATATGTTCTCCCATTTGGTATGTTGCCTTTTCACTTTGTTGTTTCTTCTGCTGTAGTTCCACTTGCCTGTTTTTGCTTTTGTTGCCAAATCCAAATATTCCTCACCAAGACTGATGTAAAGGAGCCTGTTACAACTGTTTTCTTCTAGAAGCCTATGGTTTCAGGTTTTATGGTTAAGATTTTCACCCCTTTTAAATTAATATTTGTATACTGTGGTGACATAGTAATCATGTTTCATTCTTTTGCTTGCGGCTGTTCAGTTTTCCCAACACCATTTATTGAAGAGACTATCATTTCCCCACTGCATGTTCTTGGTTCCTTCTATCACAAATCAATTGACCCTATATACATGGGATTTTCTGTACTCTGTGTTCTGTTCACTATAGCTTTGAAATATAGTTTGAAATCAGGGAGTGTGATACGTATAGCTTTGTTGTTCTTTTCTCAAGATAGCTTTAGGTAGTACGGCCTTTTTAATAATAATCTACCAACTCATGAACACAGAATAGCTTTCCAACTAGTTCTATCTTTTTATCAGTATCTTGCAGTTTTAGCATGTAGTTCTTTCACCTTCTTGGTTAAATACAGACCTAGGTCTTCTTTTTGATGCAACTGTAAATGGGATTGTTTTCTAATATAACATGCCATCTGCAAATAGTGACAGTTTCAGTTCTTTCTTTCTGATTTGGATGCCTTTTCTTGTTTAGGGGCTCTGGCTAGGAATTCCAACACTACATTGAATATGGAAAGCTGTATTTCTCATTATAAAATTTTGGAGACTTCTTTTCCTAGAATTTTTCTTTTGCTAAAACAGTCCTCTCATCCTCATTCCACTTTACTGTCAGTTTGGTCAGAGGGTATACTGCCATATTTAGCCATAATAGATATTTTCTGTTGAGCATAAGGACTTTCTTTAGATGAAAGGAACACAGAAGTGGCACTTCTACTGAGATTTTTGTTCCTAGGTTAACCCAGTATTTCAGTACCTTCTGAAAAAGCTAAATAATGGAATATAATTGCCATCTTTTTTCCTTCTCAAATTTGCTTTCTATAGCCCATCCTTGAGAATAGCTCCTTATGAAAAATCTTTATTGAAGTATAACATTTATAAAAAGTACACAAGGAAGTATATCTATGTAACTGGCAACCAGATTTAAAAAAAGGAACTTTACCAAAACAACCTAAGCCTCTTCACGTCCCCTTCTAGGCGCTGGCTTTGCCCCTGACCTACGTGGGTTAGTAGCCTCTATCATGACTTTGAATACTGAGTTGATTTTTGCTTGTTTTTAACTTTATTAAAACAGAATAATAGCTTTTATTCTCCTTTGCCTGGCTTCATTCATTATTATATTTGAGAGATCCATTTTTTTTTGTAACAAACAAAACACTCTCAAAGGATAATTGATCATTGTTTCCCTTTCTTATTGCTGACACCTAGAATAACTTTAACTTGTCTTCAAATTCCTAACCACAAAATAAGTTCCTGAATTAAAGCACTTGCAGGAAAACTACAAATACGTTAAGTTTAAAAAGTAACTATTTTAGAAATACCATTTGACCCAGTAACTCCACTCCTAGGAATTTACCTGAAGAAAACATGATCCCTGATTTGAGAAGACATATGCACCCCTATGTTTATCGCAGCACTGTTTACAATAACCAAGATATGGAAGCAACCTAAGTGTCCATCAGTAGATGAATGGATAAAGAAGAGGTGGTACATATGGACAATGGAATACTATTCAGCCATAAGAAGAAAACAAATCCTACCATTTGCAACAACATGGATGGAGCTAGAGGGTATTACGCTCAGTGAAATAAGCCAGGCGGAGAAAGACTGTCATCCATTTGTGGAGTATACAAAGTAAAACTGAAGGAACAAAACAGCAGCAGACTTACAGAACCCAAGAAGGGACTAGAGGTTAACAAAGGGAAGGGGTTGGGGAGGATTGGCGAGGAGGAAGAAGGGGATTAAGGGACACTGTAATTCACAGTCACAATATAGGTAGGTCAGGGGGAAGGCAGTAAAGCATGGAGAAGACAGGTAGTGACTATAGCGTCTTACTATGCTGACAGACAGTGACTGCAATAGTGGGGGTTAGGACTGGATAATATGGGTGAATGTTGAAACCACAATGTTGTTCATGTGAAACCTTCATAAGACTGTATATCAATGATACTTTAATAAAAAAAAACTATTTTGCACTTTCTTTGCAATTAATTAGGAGCAGCAACACCCTGCAAACCTGACAATCTGCATATAACTTTTGACTCAATAAAACTTAATAGCCCACTGTTGACCAAAGTCATACTGATAACATAAACAGTAATACATATTTGTATATGTATTATATACTCTATTCTTACAATAAAGTAAGAGAGAGGAAAGGAAGTATTTTTTGCAAATTTTCACTAATCTCCCAAAATTTTTTCCAATATAGTTATTGGAAAAAATCTGTATATAAATGCACCCACACAGTTAAAGGTTTAACAATAATTTTTTTCTCTAAAAATAAATCTAGCTCTTATCATACTGTGGTTAGCATACTAATATTTATCAAAAGTCTTTCTGATCCCTTAGGTCTTATCTTTTTAAAAGATTCAGAGACCAATTAAGATGGAGGAAAAGAAAAATAAAGAGTGATTAATATGCTGAAGGCAGAGTGTTAAGAGAATGAACAGCTACCAGCAAGGTTAAGATATCCATACCCGGTCAGTGGATGTACTTGGTATGGAGAAATGGTTAAAAAAAAGACATCCCCTCCCAGATTCCAAACAAGTGATTGTGGCCCCTATAAAGAGCCTAAGGACAGAACCAGAGATGAGACTTCCTTTTGGACTCTGTTCTCATTCCTGGTCATTTTTGTTAGTCAATGCAAAACCCATTTTATTTTTTAATACTAAGTTCATTTAGTTTCTGTTTTCACTGATGCTGTAGAAAGAATGGGAAAACAAAATTCAGGTGCTAGCACTGTCAAGACCTTTTTAAAGGAGCATTATTTACCTTATGAAAGTAATTAATTCATTTGCTTCAAAATAAGAAAATCAATTTTCTTTTTAATTGTCAGAATCTTCTAAAAGTCACTCAAGTAACTTGCAAAAGCTGATAAAGATGTTAACACAAATGAACATGGGGCAGTTTCAATAAGCATGCTGAGATTAACTGCACAAAAAGTACTTTTTCGATTATTAAGGCCACCAGAACCTAAGTCAAGGGCAACATCTAGCAGTGCTTATCTATACTCTTAAGAATACAGTAACTATATAATGGCTGTTTATGAATTATTTCTATGTGTTTATTCAATTTGTTTTCTCAGGAATTTCAATCTGTTTTCTCAGAAATTTCACAGGGTTTTTAAAAAAGAGAAGACTCCAAAAGGGGGTCATAGAGAAATGAGCTCTGTGATCAATATAACAAAGCAGGAGTAAAAATACGAATGTCAAAGGCCAACAGAATGAAGATGGGAAGATATTAAGCATCATAGAAGATCTGCTGTTAATTAGAAGTAGCTAGTTCATGTTTTTACATAGACAAATGGATTAGAACAATAGGAAGCCACGCAAGCAGAGCTGACAGAGAGGCCAGGCTTTCTCAAAGGCAGCATAAGGTCAAGGGTATGAATTTTGGAGCCTAGCAGAAAAGGATACTTTGAGCCACAGCTCTGCTACTTAACTAGCTGACGAGGTACTTTTGCTATATGCTTTGGCTGGTTCCCTACTTTATAAAATAGGCATAACATACCTACAAGTCAAAAGGTTAAGAGATAACATATGTAAGATATCAATCCAATGCTTGGCACATCATAAGCACTAAATAAATGGAAGGTACTATTACTACTTTTCTTATCTCCTACATAAGTATCTCAATACTAAAGATAATGGTGGGCTCAGATCTTGTGCTTTTCCCTAATTTTTAAAGCAAGATGGTATGAGCAAAGAATCAGGGACTATTTTGGGGTCCTTAAAAGATAAAACAACCATTAACAACCAAAGGCATAAGCAACTCTTTTTTTCCACAACAAATTACCACCCTACTGGACAGATCTTCTGTAGCGGCAATCCCTTCTACTTTACTAGTAAGTACTTATTTTGTTTTAAACGTTTCTGAAATGAAATTTACTTCAAAACTTATTTACATAAATGTAATACCTTTGCTTCACTGCTTACAACTGGTTTTACTGGGAACTGGACCTCTGTGGCTTTTAATATTGTATTCTCTTGAAGAATGTCTTGCTGAGATTGATTGTGACCAAACGGCTACAAAAAAAAAAGAATGTTGAGAAGTTTACCGCACAGAAATTTAGACCCAGTAATTACTAGAGAATCCCCAAGATATAAATTATGTGTTCCAAAAAATCTTGTCCTCATTTATTTGGAAGTTGGGATGCATTCTCAGACAAACAGGTCATAACTGACAGCAGGCTGAGAAAGCTCACCTAATCAAGCCTCAGCATAGCTGAAACACTGTAAGTATAGAAAATAATGCTTGTGCAATGTAAGTAATTAAGATAAAAAATATTAAAACTTTAATCAAATTTCAATAAACATTTAGAATAGAGAAAAGATTAAGTACTGGAAACATCTGTGAAAAGTACAAAGAACAAAATACTCTGAGCGTGATGTACTGACTTAAATGAAATAGCTCTCGGTTAGCCCTGACTTGCAGTACATTCCTAGACAGGTCCCTTAACTTCTCTTTCTATACTGATGAAGGGATGGGATAGGACGGGGACTGGATAACATCTATCGTTCTAACTTCAATATAAAGAGAAGTTTGGGAAGAATTCAGACTAAGATTGATGTGATTTCCTTGAGGATGCACAGGGAGAAACCATGTCCAGGTCAAACTGCACGTGTGGGCTGGGGCAGAGGATGAGAGCCGGTGGAAAGAAGGGGACAGTGAAAAAGTGTTTTGACTCCGTAATCCTAACAGTAGAAAATGTAAGCATTGTTAACTGATATAGTTACTTTTCCTTAAACTATGAGCACAAAGCAGGGCAAGCAAACTTTGTAACATTAAAATAATTCTGATCTTGGAAATTTTATGAATCTGGCTTTCCTTAGAGGTTCTAAACTGAATTCAAGTTAATGAAACTTTAAGAGGGAAAATTCAACTCAGCTCTATACAGCTGAATCCGGCATACTTTAACTTACCTTTCTACCATAAAGACACTGAAAGAAGATTACTCCAACTGACCACACATCAACCTTGTTGGAAATCTTTGGTGGTTCTTTTCCAACTACAAAACATTCAGGAGGTAAATACCTACAGTTTTTGGGGGGAGAAAAGAGGAAAGGACACTATTAACAATCTGTAACTTAAAGCTTTCTAAATGTAAATCTTAGAACACTCATTTTATCCATACGCAAACTTAGAATTTTCATCAGTGAAAATCACCAAACTTGAAGCATTTATATATATCATTTGACTCGAGCCAAAATATACAACTTTGTGGTAAAGAATGCTATAAAAATATATGCAAAATATACACATGTATGTTATGTACAGAAATGGGAAATTATCATTAGAAATTATAATGTTCTAAGTGGAGTCAGCAATAATAGTAAGGAATAATAATTCCCCCTTCACCAGCACTCAAACTGTAGGCAGTTTTCTTCCTAAAACACTTACGTGTCTCATCAGGTGGTTCTATTGTTTAAAGAACCTGAGCATGATTCACTGCCAAGGCTAAGGCATCTTTCTCTTGTCTGTGACCCAAGACCCATCCTAATCTATCTAGCAGCAACTGAATTAAGTTCAGGACTCCAACTTAACTCAGAATAAATCTGCCCACACTGCTCTTTACTGCCTCCATGATTTTGAATTATGACAATCTCTAATGCCTTCCCTGACTGCTGTAATTCACGTGGTGAGCACCTTTTCTTTTTTAAAAGCCACCCAACCTTCTAAGTCATCTCTGCTTCCCCATGTAATCATTGGGATTGTCATGACACCTCCATTATGGAATTAACTAAAATCACACTAGAGTGTGAGGAACTCAAGGACCTTTTACTGTGTAGTTTCAAACACCAGCACTGTATGAAATATTTTGGATATTCAAAAATATTTTTTATTTTAGATAAAGGAAAGGTAAAAATAAATCTGTCACCTTAAGTTATATGTAAAAAGATCCATCAGGGATGCAAGTATCTCACACACTAAAAATTCTGAAAAGAATAATACAGCTTACTAGGCATCTACTCTTTAGTTTTATACCCAACTATGCTAAAATAATTTAATTTGAGCAGGATGTTAAAGGTCTCTTAAAAAAAAAGCACATGAAACTTCTTGAAGTAGAAGAACCAAAGATGACCAATAACTTATTTGTGATGTAAATCCTACCTCCAAAATCAAGTGGAAAGCCAGATTTGTCTTATGAATAAAAGAATGTATTTTGTGTAGGCTTATGTGTGTGTAACTGAAATAAGAATGGCTCTTAAACACTATGCTATACCATCTTTCAAGGCAAATGGGTGTAAGCAAGGGAAGGAACCATAGGAATAGATGCCATACTTTCTAGGAAAAAATGACCATCAGGATTTAGTGGATGGTTGCATTTGTGATCTGGGAGGGAAGGATGAAACTCATTTTCTTCTTAATGATACTGACAAATAGTTTAAGCTTCTGGGGATGAAAGACGACATGTAAAAGCACTTTATTACATGTATTGTAAAAGTTTGTATAGATCATCCCAATTTACCAAATACACAGCTAAAAAACTAATGACTGTAGAAAATTAAGCATTTATAGGAAAATTATTTCTGAGAAATACACTCCAGGTTACTACATGGCAGTGCCACAGCTCTTTCCTGCATAGCTCCCTAAACATAAGCTTCCCTGCCCAGGCCCACCTGTCAGAGGGAAATTTCCTTGCTGTCCTACACCAGTGAGGCCAGAGCGAAAGGGAAACAAGGCAGAAGGAGTGTCTGTGGAGGAACAATGATCTGTTGTTTAGAACAGTTTTCAAGCTGTCTTCCATAGAGTCTGGGATTCTATCACAAGCCTTCTTTGTTGGGTTTATTAGAATTCTAAGATTCTGTTGTGAAAAAAGGAGACTTACTGCTAAAAGAAAAAGCCTGAAGAGCACTGACTGAGAATACTGATTTTTAGGAGCTTACTGGTTTGAATGATAATGTTCTTTAAATTACTCATATTCCTAGAAAATGCCACAGGCAGAACTTGAAACTTTAGTCACGTGCATGTATTCTTTTAGTCCCTGTTCATGAAAAGTCAAGTCCATACAGACCTGTGGCAGTGTATGGAACTGGTTTTTATATGTAAAGAACTTATGTAACTACTAACTGTGTAAAGAGTGTTCTGGAAACCCAAATGTTGCATTTATGTTTGTAGTCACTATTCTGTTCAATGAAGTTGAGTACAGTTATCTCCAATTGAAATTCTGCTAAAGTAATTTATTCTGAAAATTAGTTTGTTGTGAAGTTTTATAGTCTACGTTCTGTACTTTGATGAATTTGGTAAGTTTGAAAATTCATGCTCAAGTAATTTTTGTCAACACCTAGGTACTCTGAAAGGAATGACATTCAATGTGAATCTATGGTTTTATGTAGAAATATCTTTATATATGAAGTCATTAAAAGGGATTTTTCAGAGTGAAGTCCAAAGACCAAGAATATGATAAATTTCTCTCCCAACCATTATCAAGAAACATCCACCTCCAACAAAAACTGTAACCACAAACCCCCAAAAAGAGGGCTTGATGCTTATGGTTATTGTTATGTTATATTTATGTATTTTTATCCATCTTTATAACGTATAGAAGAAAATCAACTGAATTCTCCATTTTAGGAGTTTCTGGCTGGTCGGTAATGGAGTCACTTGCTAATGCCAAGCCATTATCCCTCTAGTTGCCTGATACTTAATGGTTATGAGCAATGAGAAAAGAGGACCGATGATACTGTCTCCCTCTTGATTCCAAGCCTTCGTATCAATGCCCTCAACACAGTAATCTCAAAGATACATGACAATAAACATCAAACTCTCACAGAAAAGACTGAGCACCAGACAATTTTGATATTTTAAGTAATACACTTACCAGTAAGTGCCTGCCCCTTGGGAGGTTAGATCCATTCCATCTACACCATAGCTATCATCATCCATAATCTTGGATAGACCAAAATCAGTAATTTTGATTTCTCCACATGCTGTTCCATCTACCAGAAGGATGTTTCCTAAGAACAAAATGTAAGGTTCTTTAAATGACAGATGGAAATACTACTTAAGCTGACCTTTGGGAGGTAAATATATATTTAGAATACATATTAAAACACTTAAATATAATTAAAATGTAATTTTATAATGTAGTGAAACAATAAAAACACTTTAAATTCTATTAGTATTCCATGGACTTTTTGGACTTTAAAGAACTAAATCCAGAAATATGTTCTCAGATAACAATAAAATGACTTTTATTTAGAGCTTAAAAAAAATTATTTAGACACATTTTATTAATTACCTGGTTTAAGATCATAATGTATAATAGGGGGTTTGATTTCATTGAGATATCTTAGTGCATTTACAATTTGCATTACAATAGACCTAGCTTCTTTCTCTGACATTAATTTATGTTGCTTCAGATAGAAATCCAAGTCATTGCCTTCACAGTATTCTAACACTGTACAAAACCTACAATGGAGAAGAAAAAAAATTAGACATAAAATATCCAATTTAGAATCACAATGTAGAAATCAAGAATATTTAGATCATCACCACAGAACAGGGAAAGCAAAAGCGAACATATCTTTTCTTAAAAATTAAATCCTCAAATTCACTTACGTATCTGTATCCAAGGAGAAATAATCATAGAGTTTAACTATTCTGGGGTGATCCAGTTCTTTGTGTATTCTGTACTCTCTGCAGGCATGTCTATGGGAAGAAAGAATATATTAATCCTCTATGGCCATTAAATATATTTTCAGTTGATAAAAACCATAAAGTATCAACACTTACTTGTGGTAGTTTTCCTTCTTCTCATCCCTCCAGCTTTTATTAAGCTGATGTATCTTTACAGCGGCGTATCTTTGTTCATAAAGGTCAAAAGCCTAGGATTCAAGTGACAGAGTTAGAACCAAAGACAAACTACATAGCTGAGGAGATTAAAAAAAAACTTGGCGGTAATTTTTGCAATAATACAGAATTAGACCTGAATAATATACCTCAATTTTGGTGATCATCTCTGCTAAGATTATATATAGTTCAATGACATATTTATTATCAGAAACAAGACACAAATTCCACAGTGCTGAAACAGAGAAAGCTTTAATGGAAATTTCACATTCAAGTTTTATAAATGCCAATGTCCTGAATAAAAACAATAAAGCTATTACTTGTTTTTAATACGGACCTGCTCCTCTATGCTGATGGTAGCAGTAAGCAGATAGGAAAACAGATGGCTGTAATACTTTTTTTTTGAAGGTTGGAAAAAGCAAACCTTTTTTTCTCTATCTTATCGTAGGAACCCCCACTTTTTTTTTTACTACTTTGAAAAGTAACAAGTTCATAACAATTTCCTGACTGTTTAAAAAAAATCCTAAACTTTGATTATGAAACTGTTCAAACATAACTATAACCATTAACCATATTTATTATCATTACCACACCCAACTATATCAATAATTCTTTAATCTCATCTAATACCCAACATTCCCTGGTTAACCAAAAAAAAAAAATCTTATACTGGCTTGTTCAAATCACCCTCTTAGTTCTTTTTTTTTTTAATTTAGGTATTATTGATATACACTCTTATGAAAGATTTACACGAAAAAAAAATGTGGCTACTACATTTACCCATATTATCAAGTCCCCACCCATACCCCAATGCAGTCACTGTCCATCAGCGTAGTAAGATGCCAGAGATTCACTGTTTGCCTTCTCTGTGCTACACTGTTTTCCCTGTGATCCCCCACACCATGTGTACTAAACAGAATACCCCTCAATCCCCTTCTCCCACCCTCCCACACCCCTCCCCTTTGGTAACCACTAGTTCCTTCTTGGAGTCTCAGAGTCTGCTGCTCTTTTGTTCCTTCAGTTTTGCTTCACTGTTATACTCCACAAATGAGGGAAATCATTTGGCATTTGTCTTTCTCCGCCTGGCTTATTTCACTGAGCATAATATCCTCCAGCTCCATCCACGTTGTTGCAAATGGTAGGATTTCTTTCTTTCTTATGGCTGAAAGTATTCCACTGTGTATATGTACCACCTCTTCTTTATCCATTCATCTACTGATGGACATTTAGGTTGCTTCCATTTCTTGGCTATTGTAAATAGTGCTGCAATAAACATAGGGCTACATATGTCTTTTTGAGTCTGAGACATTGTATTCTTTGGGTAATTCCAAGGAGTGGGATTCCCAGGTCAAATAGTATTTCTATTTTTAGATTTTGAGGAACCTCCATACTGCTTTCCACAGCTGAACTAGCTTACATTCCCACCAGCAGTGTAGGAGGGTTCCCCTTTCTTCACATCCTTGCCAGCATCTGTTGTTCTTCATCTTTTCTATGCTGGCCATTCTTACTGGTGTGAGGTGATACCTCATTGCAGTTTTAATTTGCATTTCCCTGATGATTAGTGATGTGGAGAATCTTTTCATGTGTCTGTTGGCCATCAGAATGTCTTCTTTGGAGAATTGTCTGTTCATATCCTCTGCCCATTTTTTAATAGGGTTATTTGCTTTTTGGGTGTTGAGGCACATGAGTTCTTTTTGTATTTTGGATGTTAACCCTTTGTCGATATGCCATTTACAAATATATTCTCCCATACTGTAAGATGCCTTTTTGTTCTACTGATACAGTCCTTTGTCATACAAAAACTTTTTAGTTTGATGTAGTCCCATGTGTTCATTTTTGCTTTTGTTTCCCTTGCTCGAGGAGATGCATTCAGGAAGAAGTTGCTCATGCTTATATTCAGGAGACTTTTGCCTATGTTGTCTTCTAAGAGTTTTATGGTTTCATGACTTACATTCAGGTCTTTGATCCATTTCGAGTTTGCTTTTGTATATGTATATGGGGTTAAACAACAATCCAGTTTCATTCTCTTGCATGTAGCTGTCCAGTTTTGCCAACACCAGTTGTTGAAGAGGCTGTCATTTCCCCATTGTATGTCCATGGCTCCTGTATTGTACATTAATTGACCATATATGGTTGGGTTTTATATCAGGATTCTCTAGTCTGTTCCATTGGTCTGTGATTCTGTTCTTGTGCCGGTACCAAATTGTCTTGATAACTGTGGCTTTGTAGTAGAGCTTGAAGTTGGGGAGCATAATCCCCCCAGCTTTACTCTTCCTTCTCAGGATTGCTTTGGCTATTCGGGGACTTTTGTTGTTCCATATGAATTTTAGAACGATTTGCTCTAGTTCATTGAAGAATGCTGTTGGTATTTTGATAGGAATTGCATTGAATCTGTAGATTGCTTTAGGCAGGATGGCCATTTTGACAATATTCTTCCTATCCATGAGCACGGGATATATTTCCATTTATTGGTATCTTCTTTATTTTCTCTCATGATGTCTTGTAGTTTTCAGAGTATAGGTCTTTCACTTCCTTGGTTAGGTTTATTCCTAGGTATTTAATTCTTTTTGATGCAACTGTGAATGGAATTGTTTTCCTGATTTCTCTTTCTGCTAGTTCATTGTTAGTGTATAGGAATGCAACAGATTTCTGTGTATTAATTTTGTATCCTGCAACTTTGCTGAATTCAGACATTAGATCTAGTAGTTTTGGAGTGGATTCTTTAGGGTTTTTTATGTTCAATATCATGTCATCTGCAAACAGGGACAGTTGATCTTCTTCCTTGCCAATCTGGATGCTACTTATTTCTTTGTGTTTTCTGATTGCCATGGCTAGGACCTCTAGAACTATATTGAACAGAAGTGGGGAGAGTGGGCATCTTTGTCTTGTTCCTGATGTTAAAGAAAAAGCTTTCAGCTTCTCCCTGTTAAGTATGATGTTGGCTGTGGGTTTGTCATATATGGCCTTTATTATGTTGAGGTACTTGCCCTCTATACGCATTTTCTTGAGAGTTTTTATCAAGAATGGATATTGAATTTTGCTGAATACTTTTTCAGCATCTATGGAGATGATCACGTGGCTTTTGTCCTTCAATTTGTTGATGTGGTGGATGATGTTTATGGATTTTCGAATGTTGTACCATCCTTGCATCCCTGGAATAAATCCTACTTGATCATGATGGATGATCCTTTTGATGTACCTTTGAATTTGGTTTGCTAATATTTTGTTGAGTATTTTGCACCTATGTTCATCAGGGATATTGGTCTGTAATTTTCTTTTTTTGTGGTGTCTTTGCCTGGTTTTGGTATTAGAGTGATGCTGGCCTCATAGAACGAGTTTGGAAGTACTCCCTGTTCCTCTACTCTTTGGAAAACTTTAAGGAGGATGGGTATTAGGTCTTCACTAAATGTTTGATAAAATTCAGCATTGAAGCTATATGGTCCAGGGGTTTTGTTCTTAGGTAGTTTTTTGATTACCAATTCAATTTCATTGCTCGTAATTGGTCTGTTCAGATTTTTCTGCTTCTTTCTGGGTCAACCTTGGAAGGTTGTATTTTTCTAGAAAGTTGTCCATTTCTTCTAGGTTATCCAGTTTGTTACCATATAATTTTTCATTGTATTCTCTCATAATTCTTTGTATTTCTGTGGTATCCATAGTGATTCTTCCTTTCTCGTTTCTGATTCTGTTTATGTGTGAAGACTCTTTTTTTCTTGATAAGTCTGGCTAGGGGTTTATCTATCTTGTTTATTTTCTCAGAGAACCAGCTCTTGCTTTCATTGATTCTTTCTATTGTTTTATTCTTCTCGATTTTATTTATTTCTGCTCTAATCTTTATTATGTCCCTCCTTCTACTGACTTTGGGCCTCATTTGTTCTTCCTTTTCTAGTTTCATTAATTGTGAATTTAGACTGTTCATTGGGATTGTTCTTTCCTGAGGTAGGCCTGTATTGCAATATACTTCCCTCTTAGCACGGCTTTCGCTACATCCCACAGATTTTGCAGTGTTGAATTATTGTTGTCATTTGTCTCCATATATTGCTTGATCTCTGTTTTTATTTGGTCATTGATCCATTGGTTA
Organism: Smutsia gigantea; assembly: GCA_032199065.1. Classification (NCBI taxonomy): domain Eukaryota; kingdom Metazoa; phylum Chordata; class Mammalia; order Pholidota; family Manidae; genus Smutsia; species Smutsia gigantea. The sequence continues at coordinate 115,912 of JAVSCE010021450.1, read as the reverse complement.
TTAGGAGCATGTTGTGAAGCCTCCATATATTTGTGGGATTTTTCATTTTCTTTGTGTAATTTATTTATTTCTAGTTTCATACTTCTGTGGCCTGAGAAACTGGTTGGTACAATTTCAATTTTTTTGAATTTCCTGAGGCTCTTTTTGTGGCCTAGTATATGATCTATTTTTGAAAATATTCCATGTGCACTTGAGAAGAATGTGTATTCTGCTGCTTTTGGGTGTAGAGTTCTGTAGAGGTCTTTTAGGTCCATCGGTTCTAATGTGTTGTTCAGTGCCTCTGTCTCCTTACTTATTTTCTGTCTGGTTGATCTGTCCTTCAGAGTGAGTGGAGTGTTGAAGTCTCCTAGAATGAATGTATTGCATTCTATTTCCCCTTTTAATTCTGTTAGTATTTGTTTCACATATGTAGGTGCTCCTGTGTTGGGCGCATAGATATTTATAATGGTTATTTCTTCTTATTGGATTGACCCTTAATCATTATGTAATGTCCTTGTCTCTTGTGACTTTCTTTGTTTTAAAGTCTATTTTGTCTGATACAAGTACTGCAACTCCTGCTTTTTTCTCCCTATCAATTGCATGAAATATCTTTTTCCATCCCTTCACTTTTAGTCTGTGTATGTCTTTGATTTTAAAGTGAGTCTCTTGTAGGCAGCATATAGATGGGTCTTGTTTTTTCACCCATTCAGTGACCCTATGTCTTTTGATTGGTGCATTCAGTCCATTTACATTTAGGGTGATTGCCAACAGATATGTACTGATTGCCATTGCAGGCTTCAGATTCGTGTTTACCAAAGGTTCAAGGTTAACTTTCTGACTATCTAAGAGTCTAACTTAACTCACTTAATATGCTATTACAAACAGAGTGTAAAGGTTCTTTTTTCTCCTTCTTTTTCTTCCTCCTCCATTCTTTATATATTAGGTATCATATTCTGTACTCTTTGTCTATCCCTTGATTGACTTTGGGGATAGTTGATTTAATTTCGCATTTGCTTATTAACTGTTCTACTTTCTTCACTGTGGTTTTATTACCTCTGGTGACAGCTATTAAACCTTAGGAACACTTCCATCTATAGCAGTCCCTCCAAAATACACTGTAGAGATGGTTTGTGGGAGGTAAATTCTCTCAGCTTTTGTTTATCTGGAAATTGTTTAATCCCTCCTTCAAATTTAAATGATAATCTTGTCAGATAGAGTATTCTTGGTCTGAGGCCCTTCTGCTTCACTGCATTAAATACATCATGCCACCACCTTCCGGCCTGTTAGGTTTCTGCTGAGAAGTCTGATGATAGCCTAATGGGCTTCCTTTGTACGTGATCTTATTTCTCTCTCTGACTGCTTTAAAAAGTCTTTCCTTATACTTGATCTTTGCTATTTTAATTACTATATGTCTTGGTTTGTTCAAATCACCATCTTTGTTTTTAAATAAAAAAATAATGATCAGTATTCTTTAATGCTTCAGGTGATTTATAAATGTTTTTTGAAAACACTGAATGTCATTGAAGAGAGACTCAGTAATTTAGGTTCCACTGTGATTTATATATGAAGGTGATCCTCTATGAAAACACTTAAAAGTTGACATTTATTAGGAAGACAACCCTCATTTATTTCCCCCATCAATTTAACCTAAAAATAAGTAGTTGGTGTTAACTGCTTGTCACAACATTATAAAAGCATGAGGTCAGGAATAATACAGGATGCAATAATTAAGAATATTCACTTTGGAGTCAGAAGAACTTATTAGCTGCATGACTTTGTGCTACTAATACTTTCTCAATCTCAGTTTCTTCTATAAATTAGGGTTGATGAGAGGATTAAGTAAGGTGAAACATATAAAATGTTTAGAATAATACACAATTCACAGTAAAAACCTAATAAATATCAGCTTATTATATTATTATTAAAACAAGTTTTAAGAAATCGAAAATAAAAATAAGGGTTCATGTGAGAGAAAGCAAAAAAGCATAGCGTCTAAAATTCAAAGGCAGTCATAATAAAGGATAATAGAAGACAATAAAATGTTAAGGATATTAATAAAAAGTTATTTGTGTATATTGACTATAATAATTATGTATGACACATCTTTCTCTCAAGATTAGGTGAGTGATGTGTACCTTCCCATAAAGCTAATATGGCAATAACTGAGCAACTGATTCAATATTTTCCATTTTGATATAGATAAAAGTCTGTGTTTTTTTAATTATAATCTGCTACTTTGTTTTCCAATGGACCTGACAACCATGAAAGGGCCCTGAAGGGGCTGAAGCAGGCTGTTATTAGCACTTAGATCATCACTGAAGGTTCAAGGCGGTAGGCATCAATCTGCATTTTCTAACTTCTATAATAAAGAGTTGTCCTCAAAAAGAAAAGCTCTTTTTAGCCCCTATGTGTGGGGCTAAAAACAGTGGAAATATTGGGCAATGCCAGAAGGTTGTCATGAAAGCTATTAATAGGCTCAGAAGCGAGGCAACTTTTAAGCTGAGCTAGTGCCAGCTAACTACTTTCGGAGAGTTTTAGATACAGTGAGCAATTTATGATCTTTTCTGCCTTACGGCTGGGGGAAGTCTACTTCAACAACCATTACGTACTTGAGGAAGAGCTACCATTAGAATCAGGATTGGAATCGGAAGAGAACTCACAAATCACTCCTAATGGGTGAAGGAATGTGAGGCCTGTGATACTTAAGGCTTCCCTAAGTTACCAAAACAAAAACAACAGTTCATGGTTGGACCAAGATCAGAGCTGATCTCTGAATACATATCCCATAATTTTTCCCAGAGTCAGACTACAATCCAGGTTGTCTTCAATAAACCAAGAAGGCATAGCCTTTGTCTCATTGAGCAGAGAGGCATTCTAATAATAACCGGATGAGCTTCCATTTACTAAGCAAGCACCAATGTTCTTTGTGATTTACCTGGGATAGCTGATTTGATCATTATAATAATTCTATGGTGTAGGTGCTGTTATTATTCCCAGATGAAGACAGTGAGGCAGAGAATGGTAACAAGTCCAAGTTTATACAGTTAGTAAACAGCAGTGAGAATCAGGACTCAAACTCTGTCTGGCTTCAGAACCCAGGCTCTTAACCACTACATGTATCAATATATAATAAAGCACAGACTTAGAAAAGCAGACCAAGAGGGAAGCCTTCTAGGGTGAGAATATAACCTTCAGTGTGACTGCCTCCTAACTAAGCAAATGCGAACCCACTTATGAGCAGAGTTGTGAGATGATCAGATTGTATTTTATAAAAAGGCCACTCTAGCTGCAGCATACGTAACATGAACTGGAGAAACTCAATGTCCAAAAGAAGGCAATCAGGTAAGAGGTGTAGATGGCAATGTAAATAAGAGACAATGAGGCCTTGAGCTGAGAGACAGAGAAAGGTCATGGCTGGGTTTAGGAGAGCTCAATGACATTAATAACAGCAGGCACCAGGGACTGGTATGTTGGGGGAAGGGAGTCAAGGGAAAGGTGGGGTGAAGGACGGCTTTTACATTTTTCACTTGAGGGAATGCTATGTAATGAAGTAGGGAGTGGAAGAAAGGGAAGAGGAGGCTAACCTCTATTTTGGATGTGAGTTTGCAGTGCCTATGAAGCATGTGAGGCAAACAGACGGTCATGTATAACAACTGGTATGAATCAGAAAGCAGTGTGGGCTAGGTATGTGCATATATAGCTGTATATATTCACATATATGTAGATGAAATCAAATAGACGATAACTCAATGAAGGGGAGGGGATATATCTGAAAGGGAGAATACAGAATGTAAGATATCTTAGGAACACCAATATTTAAAGGCTGGGCAGAAAGATATGATGTGAAAAAAGTGAGTAAAAGCTTTTACATTTATACATATATGCATTTGAGAAACACTGGCCTTAAAAAAGGTCAAAATTTGGGTAAATCCAGGACATGTTTAACTTACGAGATACAATCTTTCTATAAATGTTGTATATTAAATGGATGCATGCCTATCTTGATTCTAATGGCTGTTGTTATTTGTATCAGACTAGCAAATGGTTAACTACTAGGTACCAAATATCAGAGGCACTGAACAGGCACAAGGGTATTCTCCAGACTCTTGACATAAAATAACATACCACAAACTGTATTTTGTAATGAGAGTACATAAAATCAGTAAAAAAATCATAAAGTCAATCAACAAAAGACAACTACTCCTTAAGCCCATATACCTATATCTTTGCTGCATTAGCGTGAAGAATGGAAAAGAATACATTACCTTATATACTTCACTAAAGCCACCTCTACCAAGCAGATGAAGTAACAAGTATCTTTCATTTAACGTTGGGTGATCTTTGAACCTTAGGGCAGGGAAAAAAACACTTAGGCACATGAAAACACATACAACAAGGTCCCTTCCATAATAAAGTTCCACTTTATTTTAATCTTAGCTAATTCTTTATTGGGTACTCTACTGTAATTTCAAATTCCATTCTAAACTTCTTTTTTTGCCTACTTGCATGACTATCACCCATCTTAACACTTTGGTGTTCACAAAGCTTAACCTTTATAGCTGAATATTCAGTTTCAATGATCAATTAATTATATATAGCACTCTGATCAAGACCTGCCAACTATTGTACTGCCGAGAGCTTTATTATGAAATTCCATATTTACTCAGCACAATTGCTTCTCTTGGAAAAATATACTTTTATATTGGGAGTTATGGTTAATCCAGATTTTACAGTAGTATTGACATATGATTAAAAATAATTATAGTTAAAAATCAGCCTTCATCTATGATTAAATGTTACTGTCTCTGGACTTCTATGAATAAAACTTTCATTCCCAGTTAAAAAAGGAAAGCTTTTAAAACAACTTAAAAAAAATCACAGACAATACTACTTTTACTACTTAACATTTATTGTACCTGCTATGTACTACACATTGCCATGTATTAGCTCACTTTGTTCTCAACCAACCCTATAAAGTAGGCCCTGCTACTCTATTTTACAGATGAGGGCACTTGATCTCTAACTTGCACAGAAAGGTTAAGTAACTCGCCCTGGGTCAACAGCAAATATATGACAGGGTTTAGCAGAAAAATGTGGTTCCAAAATGTATATTCTTGAAATTAAAAAAATCATTGATAACTTTATAATTCCAGATGCAAATACATCTTATTTTATTCAAAATCAATTGGATATATAGCCTTGATAATTCAAGCTTTTCTTGAAGAACTTGTAAATAAGATGTTTCTGCTTAGTTTTAAAGCAAAATGTAAAGCTGTAACAATTCACTTACTTTTCATCAAGTGGACTAAGTCATGTCCACAAACGAGTTCGAACATAATTTTCAGAACAGCCAACTGTGAATTAGTTTTGTCCTATCTACTTCACTAGGATTTCCATCTGCTACAATTTAGGTTATTTCCTAACTACATTATTTCATTCACCTTATACACTGGAATGGTCTATATATTTATGAATTACATATACACACATGGTCATATATAGGCCTTCTTTTAAGCAAGATATTACTTCCCAGCAGCAACTGGCCACTTCCAATCCTGGTACTCCATTAGGTCATGACGCTTTAAATTACATGACAAGTTGTAAAAGTGTGAAGACACAATTCCTCTCTTCTACAGTGATTAAATGCAAGTAGTGTCTTGCTTAGGTTCCATCTTCTTACTTAATTTTTATTTTCTTCACAAAGCTCCCACATGTCCACAGGTATTTTCTCTTCTTTGAATTCATTTAGCATTTAAATCTATGGCACTTATTTTGACAACCGGGGATTAAGGAAAGAGACCATAACTTAAACTTCTTTTCTCTGTCTTCAGTTTTTGCATAATGTTGGATACATGGGCTTTCTGAAACCCTTTCAGTTGAAATAATTTCTCCTTTACTACTGTAACAAATATTTACTGTTTGCCTAACATGCACCAGCTCTGGGGATACAGGAAGAACAAAACTAAGTACCTGCTCTCGTGTAGCTTACATTCTAGGGAGAGGAGACAGATAATAACTGAAAAATAAATCTATAATTCCAGATAGTGATAAATGCTATAAAAAAAATAAAGCAAGGAAAGGATAGTGAGAGAGAGAATGGAGTGAGGCAAGGGCTGCTACGGTAGACAGGGTGGCCTGGGCACGGCCTCTTGGATGACCATGTGGAGTGACATAAGGGGTAAGATACTCAGAGAAGGGACATTTCAGCAAAGGAAATGGCGAGCACAGATGCCTTGAGGTGGGACTGACTGCACTAGACATGTGCGAGGGTTAGCGAGTCTATGACACACAAGCGCGGGGAGGATGAAAAGAAAGGGGTGGAGAGGTGGCCAGAGACCAGACCACACGGCCACAAGGGCCTCTGAGCCATGGGAAGAACTTTACGTCTTTTTCTGAGTGTGACAAGGAGCCCCAAACAAGGAAATACTGTGTTTATGCTCTCCACAGGAGAGAAAAAACTTTTACTGTGTAAAATTGTGAAATACAGATAATGACTTACTGTGAATTATCTTCATTATTTATTCTTTTGAGTTCTCGAATGTGAAGATTTCTGACTCTTTCCAAACGTTCAAGTTCTGCCTGGATTTCTGCCTCTTCCTGAAAATGAAGAGAGGGGACTATAAGAAGCTCAATTTATTTATGATACAAAAAAGATATTTTTACTCATGCATCAGTTTTTTCTGCAGTGACAGAAGTAGACTGTATTATGAAGTACCACTGCTCTCTTCAATGCCTGAAAGATGGAAAGAATAAGGCAAAAGCTTATTTCAAGAAACCATCCTCCACATAAAAATCTATACCTAGCGAGATGCTGAGTTTTATTCTGTACTACAAGAAATCTATTTTTATAATATCTAAACTGAAAATGACTGCAAGATAGCCTGAAACTGACTTGTAACACAAAATGAGCTGAAAGTTTTATTTCTGGTATATCCAAATTTCAATGTAAGAGGGAATCATTTACTAGTAGCAAACAAATGAAATGAAGATATTTTACAATAAAAAGGAAGAAAGGAAGAAGACAGAACCTCTAATTATTCCTAGACCATACAATATTTGAAATGCACACACACATTATGTGACCACTCACTTTGCATAATCCCGCTGTTATCTTAAATAGACTCTAAAACAAAAATTTATGCCTAACTGTGGCAGATCCTTATTATCAAAGGAGAGCTAGGCAAATCGTAAAGAAATTTATTTTAACATTCCTTTAATACAAAAATTTTGATATTTTTCATATCTCAAAATATATAATTTTTAGAACATTTTAAAAGCTAGACACAAAACAATCACCCGTCCCACACATACATCTTTTTGATCTGCCAATATAAATTTGAATACTAAAGGATGGATAGGAATATGCCAAGTTTCAGTGGAATGTTCTAAATTTTTATAATATTTATTATACATAATTTATTATATGTAATATATAATTGTAAAATGTCCACTTTTATAATATTTTTGAATAAATATTTGTTGAGTAAATAAGCGAATACAGATTGCATTGGCCTAAATGTATACCTACTACCATTGTAAATCTATACCATACAGAATAGGGGTTATTTCTGAATATCGTAAATATTTCTATATTTCATTAGCTCCATCCCCTTTAATGATTTATTTTCTAATATTTAAAAAATTCTTTATCTCAAAAAATCAATAATTCTGAAATTTACTTTTAAAATATAAACATTATTTCATCCAAAGCAGATAACAGAGGTATAAAGTCTCCTACAACTTTATCTAAGGCTTATTCTGAAAGGAATATTCTAAGTTTTATAAAGAAAAACAAATGTTTAGAAATTAAAAAACTAAATCTAAGTATATTGTCAGTATACCACTTGACACTTAAAGTTATTTGAATTATTTAAAAATGAAACTCAACCACTACTAGTTGCAGAGACATTTAATGCAGATTAAGCATTAGGTAATAAATAGGAATTTTCAAAATAAATTTAAATGAAGATAAACCTTTCTGGAATTTTGGGGATATTTTTCTAAAATAGATACACTGAATAGATGGTCTTAATTTAACTGAAATTTCCTCATTTAATGTTGCTTCAGTAACAAATATTTCTAATATTAAAGAAAAAAAAGTAAGGTAATATCCTAGGGGATTAAATAATTGAAGATTCATTATAAGGACAGGAAATAGAATAAAAAGCTTTGGAAGAACAAGATCAAACCATAGCTTAGTTGTCTTAATTTATTCATATAAAGTTGAATAAGAAACCGGCCACATAGTTGTGCCCATGAATATGAAAAATTCAAATTCATTTACCCCAGAGAACACAAAGAACACACAACTTTTTTCTTCATCTTACCAATGTTGGCTGCCTTAAAACTTGCCATTAATTTGATTGTTACACATATGCAGGAAGCTACTAAACACTAGGGAGGGCTGGCGGAATTTTAAGTAACCTGATAAACCTGTGAAATGCCTATTAAGACTATCAGCTGAAATACATGTTTTAACTTTAATTTGAAATTGTGGTATAGCTAGACTGTTGATACACATAATTACATTTGTTTGATAATTTTTGGTGCTCTTCAGATTTCTAAACAATAGCAGTAACCAGTACTACAAAATAAACACCTACTAAAAAGTAGTATGTATGTCTGTGTCAGTTAAGCAAGCTTTTTCCTCTATAAGACATGACAAATACATCCCATAAAATCTTTTAATATAAAGCACGGAAAGCTTCATTCAGTTTGAACTGTAAAGTTTACAGGAAAAAAAACAATCTTAGAAGCACTAAGAAAAAAAATTAAAAAGCTGGATCCTAGGTAGTTAAGAGGAAATGTCAAGGGCAGTAACTATAAGTAAGACTTATATACAAATAGACATAAGTCCTCCATAGTGAAATATACTCACATCTTCCATATTTTAATTTAATATTCCACAATAACTTGGACTTCAAAGTTTTCACCCTTGTGAGGGGAAGATAATTCTGCAACTCTAATTTTTCTCAAAGCCAACTGAGGAAAAGTGTACATACGGTTATGGACTAAAGGTTTGTGTTTCCCCAAAATTTGTATGTTTAAACCCTAAATCCCAATGGGATAGTAATTAGAGTTGGATTAAGTCATGAGGTGGGGCCCTCATGATGGGATCAGTGGGTTTATAAGAAGGAAGAGAGACCACCCCTCATCTCAGCCCCTCTCTGTGAGAGCACAGAGGATTGGCCATGAGGACTTGAGGAGGCAGCTGTCTGCACACCACGGAGAGAGCCTCACCAGAAACTGACCCTGGCTACACACTCCGATCCTGGGCTTCCAAGCTCTAGAAATGTGAAAAAATAAATTTGTTTATGCCACCCAAGTCTATGGCATTTTGTTATGGCAGCCCAAGCAGACTGATACATATGCTTTTAGGCAAATGCTAGGGCAATAATGCCCAGTACCCTCTCCTTATAGAAAGGGGCAAAGGCCCAGTTTTGGTCTGGCCCCAAGGTACAATAGTCTATAAAACAGTCTCAGCAACTAATTTATCTTTACTGCAGATCATTTCTAAAGCTCTATTCTCTGAGGCTACACTCTCTTTGCTTGAGATTGACAATAACCTCTGGGCCAACCTCAGAATTATTTTCAGAGGGCTCACCACTGACCTGAATTCACTATGAAATGGAATCCTCAAATGCATGGCAAAGCTAGGCACATTACTAAAAAAAGAGAGAATCCACCAGCTACATCATGCGTGGTAAGAAAACCAAGTTTCAATCCTCAAATTATCCATTAGCTGAGTATTAAAGCAGAGAAGGTCTAGAAGACAGAAAGAAACAAACAGTATCCTCTGGAAAAGAAATGGTCTTTGTAGGCAATTAAGGTGTAGAACAGACATGAATAGGAATAGATTAAAGAGAGAGGTAGGTTTGGTGATCACATACAATAGAAGACATGGTTCTTCTGTTTTAACAAAAAGATACAGCAATGGACAATTTAACAGTACATACACACTATAGCTATTTTACCAGTGTTTTTAAAATAAGCTCTAATATTCTGCATTACTTATATTTTAAAAAGTCATACAAGCAAGCATACAGCAGTCACACAAATGTACAACAGATCTCAATATTGCCTCATTGTTTTAATTAACCTGCAAAACACACCACCTTCCAAAATTTTTAACTTCAAAAACTTATTAACCACAAAAAACTTATTAACTTCAAAAAATTTTTAACCACAGCAACTTAACCAGAATGGTTTGTCTCTCAACAAATGTTTAGCATTGAAATGTTTTCCATTTGCATCAAACTCTCTTCTAGCAACTTAATACCCCCTTGGCTCAACATTCCCAGCCAAGAGTAAGTCACAGCAATGCAGAATCTCTGTAAAATGCCAGGTTAAAACTGCTAGACAAATCTGGGGTATTTTTGAGCATCTCTCATAATGGCAATTTTTAAAAGGGCAATTATTAAAAGAAAGATGGCGTGTGTAGGCATTAAAGCTATAAAGCTTAATGAGCTATAAAATGCATTTTCACATGTAAACTGATACATTTCCTGAAAAAATTAAATACTAATTTAAACTTCTTCAGCAAATCCTGAATCTCTATTATGTTATCCCCACAAAAAAACCCCAATTTCAAAGAGCTGCCTTTCTATAAAGCCAAGATAAGATAGAAATTATTCATTTATATCATTTGCAGTCTTGTGTGTAATTGATAAAGGTTGGTAAAAGACAAGATATTCTCTGTGGTATATTATGAAGACAGTGAAAGCAGAGAAAAGCATATCACTTTGAATAGCCTATTTATTCAACAGCACCTGGAACTAGAAAAACTAGTTCAGAATAGGTTTCAAAAAGTTTAACACCAAATTCATTTTAGTAATATGAACATATCAATACTTCAACAGTTAGTGCCTCCAGGTCCTCAAATTAACTTATAATTTCACAAAGTATTTCTAATGTCTTTCTAAAAGTTTATCACCAGGAAAGTGAAAGGTGAAATTAATAAAAGGCACTATTAAAAACTAATGGAAAGGGCAGTGCAAGAAAAAAAGAATTAAGGAGAAAATCATTATCAATTTACTTCAGATTCACCCTTTCCACATGTCCTCAGAGTGCGTCTATCACACCCTTTCGTGTGTCCCAGAGATGAGAGAGGTGAACCATTGGAAATATGGAGCAACCAACCAACAAAAATGCGCCTGGACGAAGCAGGTCTGAATTCACAGTCATTGGTTTCGAAACTACTGACCATGATCCTATTTTGGCTTGAGCATGATTGTGCAGACTGAGGAGGAGCACAGGAGGAGGAAAAGGGAGAACAATCATGAAATTCCGCGGGGGGTGTCCTCTCCTAGCTCTGTTAAGTGTTCCCTCCACTCTCATCCCAACTAAGGAGCTAGTTATTACTTACGGGAGCATATGCTTTCTTTATCTCTCTCAGGTGTCTTTTAAGTGGCTTAAATAATTGTTTTAGAACTTTAATGTTTTCCTCTCTCTGCACTTCATTCCTTTCTTTTGGGGGATGGAGGTGGAGGTGGGCATGGTGTTTTATACATTTTCAAGTGCATACATACATGCATTAAACTAACGGAATAACTGCTAAAATGGGCAGGCTTTGATTCTTTCAGTTTCCACATTCTGTTTAAACAAAACAAAACCCTACCTTCTCAGCAGCAAATAACAATTCAACTGCTTGGCAAAATTTAAATATTTAGTACACTTCTTGAAAAAGAAATTACAACTGTTATATTGAGGGATGAAACTCCTTAATGTTAAGCACTAAAGAGCAGCTGACAACCAACCCCAGTGCACACAGGTACAACACCTTACACTACGGTAAGCGGTAGCCCTTCCTCCCCACTTGTTGCTTCCTTTTAACCTTTTAGAGGATTTTGGTGAATTCCATAGATTTTTTTTCTCAGGTATGAAAAGATTTGACTTTCTATACACTATGAGAAGAGTCTAGTCTTCTAGACTACCTTTATGCACTTGCTTATGGCATGGAGTCAAAGTTCTGACTGGGAAGGGCCAGTGGACAGGCAATCGTTTTCTTTTTTTGTGACACAGTGATCTCCGACCTTCCAGACCTGAATTAATTAAACTGCTCTAACAAATGGCTAACATGACTTCTAAGATTCTTTCCAAAATTAAAAAAATTTCATTGCTTATACTAAAACTGGATTCATATTAAACACTATGGAAGTAAAACACATTTCGCCTCTAAATTTTCATTTTGGTAATTGAACATCATCTATTACCAAGTTAAGATGTATGACTATGAATGGGAAAACAGGGAGCTGGGAATATGTCTGTAGGTCCATAATGACAGGAGAAGGCAGACTATAAACCCTGGGAGCTCTCCTATCCTCAGCTACTTCCACGGTTCTCTCAGCACAGTCATCTACAGGGTTCAAGTACTTATTTTTAAATGGGATGTAGCAGTAAGGACAAAATGCCAGCTCAGAATTCTAACACTCCTCTTGGCACTTTCTTTTTTTTCTTCCCTGAACATGCCAGAAGTCAGGAACCTCGTAACATTCTTCAGTGGCTTAACTGTGACTTAGTCTACTATACAGTGCATTTTACCAGACTTCCAATGAAAACTACTGCCTAAACAAGTGGCATGTTGTGTTATGTTCTGGAGAAACAAGTGTAAAATGTGGTTGACTTTAGTTCATGGAAGTTAGTTCAGGGAAGAATTGCCAGAAGATTTCTTCTAGCCAAGGTCATGAATATAAAGGTGAACAGATTTAGAGATTTAAGCCTTTTGGCATTATACTGTTCATTATTTTCGTATTTTTACTCAATCCTAAAGTGACAAGGAATGTCACATATGCAAGCTTATTCTTTGTGGTTGTACTAAGGATTTGATAAATCAGATGACTATGGTATTCTAGAAAGAAAGACCAAAGGAGATATCAAACTTCGAGAATACTTGGGAGTCAATTCACCTAAAACCAATGCCCTGTATTCTCCACTGTTCAAAAGGCTTGTAGACAATCCACTGTCTTCCATTTCAACTAGCTGCATGATCCACTGTGAAGGAGTGAGAAAGAGCTGCATGCTTGTTCTCGGCCTGTATGGATTTCATCACGGAAGATTAATACTGATGCTGCTGCCTGTTACTGGTTGTTTCTCTTTGCAGGTGCCAAGATCGGTCAGAGAACAGGATTTCAGTGGCAGAGTTGTTGCTATACTGTTATCTCTTCAGAACGGAGGCACAAGGAGAGATGAATGCCACATCACAAGGAGCAAAGGAGAGAGAGAGAGAGAAATGGTGTCAGGTGGCATGTTGGATGTGATTTTCGTTTTAGTAGAGGTTGAGATGACTGCGAATTGTTTCGCTGACTCCTTTGTCTGCAAAAACACATTTGTGTTGGTGCTGATGGTTCTTGACTAAGCCTGTTTCAATTATAAACTGGTTATGTTTTTACAAAGTACTAATGGCACTCATATTCAGATCTTATAAACACCTCTCTCTCTCACACACACACATACACCAAACATACACTGAAGCCAATCCCTACTACATTATTTAATATTCCATACTGAGATGTCAATTTTCCAGATGCATTCTCTCCAATTACTCAAATATTTAAAATCTAAAAGACAACAAAACTTGGAACCCTAGAAAATAAAGACCAACATATTATCTACATGCTGTTCACAACACAAACTTGAGTTCAAATTTGTGGTAAGACAGTTACTGGTCCTAAGAGCTCTCAAAATGCTTATTTCCTAATCATTTTGGAGTACTATGATTGGTAACTTGTAACTTTTAAGTAATATAACTACAGAGAGAATCTATTTCAAGGAAGATGGTATTTCAGAGATTTTTTGAAAGTTCTTTGTGTTAATTTAGTAGCAATCCTTGGAAAGCACATCCATGAAAGTTTAGTCAATTCCAGGATAATGATCTAAACTATACAAATAACCTAGCAGAACTCCTCAAATCACAAAGATAAATTGTTTCCCTTAACTAGAGCTTATCAGACTGGTATCAAAACAGGATCAACCATAAAAGTTAATTGGTTTACGGTTTGTTAGTTTCCTTAAATCCACAGATTCTTCATTTGGCATAGGTAGATAAAATAGGATGGTTAATACCTTTGCTTCAAATGAATAACTTTTTAAAAATAGGAAATTACTCCTATTGCAACTACAAATTTTTAGTAAGAGATAATTAGAGAAGTTTGTACATAATCACTGGTAGCAAGTTTTAAAAAAATAGTTTCTGGAATAATTTGTATAGTCTCCATATATTTTGTTATATAGTTCTTTTTTTGTCAAATCTTTAAACCAAATAAAAAGGAAAATTATGTTAGGGTATTTACACTTCTTACAAAAAAAAATGTGCTTTTTCTGTTGACCACTAAAAATAATTTAGAATGAAAAGCACTACACACTAGCTAAAATAATAAAGAAATATTCTAATTTGACACAACAGTCACTAACAGAATACCCAAGGAAAGTAATATGTGAGAGAAAAAGTATGTGTGTGAGAAAAACTTTTCTCCTTTATCTGCAATGAAAATGAAATAGCATGTTTCTGAAAAAACAAAAAGCAAACACCCCCACTACTCTAAGAAAGATGCAAAGAAAGCTACAAGTAAATTAACTCTTCTGAATACAAAGAATCAACTCTCTGTCCATCTACAACAAAAGAATTATAGGAAAAAAGCATATAGGTACTGCCATTAAAATAGGAGTGAGAAGAGTTTCAAGTTTTGGCTTTGCTCATTGCTATCTGTATTAAGTTGACAAAGCATACAGAGAAAATCCTGACATTCAAAAAGTTAACATTAATGGTCACTCTAGAATGGCTAAAACTTCAAAGTCCATAAAATGTAATATGTAACTCTCCTCAAATGTTAATTGGAATTGTGCCTCTATCAGGCTGATTCACTAAATCACTTAGTGAATGAATGAGCAATGATTTAATAAACTGATAATTAAAATAAGTATTAAAGAATTCATGACATATTTTTAAAAAACTGATACTGCATAGTGATATTCCTAATCTCAGAAGGCAAAACTAATAAACCCTTATGTATATTTACATTTACTATTTGATGGCAACCAGAATCATCTATTTGTTTTAGCCAGGGACTTACTTTTCTGCTTCTCTCATATCACACTAACAGCTTAGATTGATATATTTCTAACCCTACAGAATAACAAAGAATGTAAACTGAACTTTATGATTTATTCAATGGTAAATAGTTTTTATTTCAGTTTATCTATTCAATTATTATGATTAACTCTATGAAATACAATGTGCATCATAAACGACTCATTTCAAGAAAAAGTAAATAGATCTTGTCTTACATGTCCAAGTCTACATGGACTTCCTCAATAAAGGAATTTTCCTCCCTTGGTGCCAACAAACTTAATCTAATAGTTCTGCTTAGCTTTAATAGTTTTTATTAAAAGGAGCGTGAAAGTGAAAGTCACCCTTGCTAATGCTGCAAGAGTATGACAGGCTCCAAATCTAAACCTTAAGCTGACATACCACCGGGCCAGTTCCTGTGCAGGTTACCAGGACATCAAATATTCACAAATCAGATCCACCCTATGGTAGAAGCTATATAGTACAAGTCAGGGTACAGTTCCTGTCATCTTAATAAACCCAGAAACATGGACAGCTGATAAGATAGAAGAGAAAAAACATCTTTCCTCTTAATTCAAGCTTGTTCTCTATGTGTTAAAGGTGTCCAAACTACTTCTTTTTTAGAAATCAGAATGACCTACTTTTAATGACCTATTTTCCAACTGTGCCGTAGAATGCAAAACAACTTATTTTTAAAACATTCAACTTAATGCTTTTTATTTTTTAACTGTACAACTCAAAAATTAATACCCAGTGGTAAGCAGGTGATCACTATTTATTTGTGCTCTAGGGTGACACTACTTAGCTTTGTTCTCTGCATGCAATACTAGCATTCTTTATAATGCATTCATTCTTCTCACCCAAAATAGTCTTTCAGAAGAAAATGTGATAATTCAAGACATAAGGGTATATGTATTAGCATTATTAGGTTGTCACTCTCCCAAAATACTCCATGGTGGAGGGCAAAGAAAAGTAATGTAAATTGGTTAAGAAGATAAAGTTAGAAATATAAAGCTGCTCAGTAAATTTGATAAGCTGGGAAAAAGGAACAGGAAAAAGATTATGGAGGGGACAATTATTAGAAAGAATGAGTAAATACAAAAAAATGGAGAAGTCAAAGATTGGGAAAGGAGATTTGTATATGGAGGTTAGAAGAGAAGGTGTAGTATTCTGGAAAAACTTACAAATGTTTATATAGAATCTAGACATTTATACCTCAACTTGAGAAAAAAAATGTTTCAGAGAATCTGAGTATTTTCAAAGTACCAGAAAAACTTTAAAATCAACCAACCAACCGAAAACAAACAAAAACCTTCCTCTAAAGCCTCTGAAAAAGTGAAGTTTTTGTCATAACACAAATAGCCAACTCCTAATTTAACTGCTTTATAAATTCAGATTTTATTAGCAGGTTCTTATAAATAAGACACACGTGAGATCTTAGCATTAGAAAGAGTAATTTAAAATTTATCATTAAATGTGAAAATAGTAACCCTCCAGTTAAAGCTCTAAATACATATATATATGTTAGACTATCTCATTATCATGAAAAGCTGGTTAGAAAATAATTGATAAATTTATATGGGACATGAAGCATAGGTCATGATGAACTCATTATCAAAACAGCTTAGGTGGGCCCACAAATACTTGTATTCATTCTGTACAAAATCCCCTCTTCCCTTCTATAGTCCTATTACATTTTCATCTGTTACAGAGAATAGACTGAAGTCTATATATCTCAAAGAGCAGAACTAGTCAATAATTACAATAGAACAGAAGAGAACTTAGAGAGAGAGAGAAGAATAAAACATGTTAGAATTTACTGTATAAGGAGTTTAGGTTGCAACTCTTCTTAGCAGGGGCACAGACATTAATGCAAACTACTTTCATGATGTAAAATAAATTTTTTTCTGTTCCCTGTAATTAAATACAGGGGTCTGAAGCATGTTGGTAGTAGTCCAAAAACAAAATAGCATAATAGTGTAATAGTAGCTGCTATCAGCATGGGTTTCTCTGTCCTACCTGATCCTACCCCAGGGAGATGACATCAGAGATACTATAGTCAATTGGTTCACTAAATAAATTTTAGCTATCAGTCAGCCTATTAAAAAAATTTTAAGTAATCCGACAAGCACAAAGCAGAATAAACAACTGGATCAAAGAAAGGGAATTTTACATCTGCCAGGAACTTCACTTTGAGGGGAAATCTATTATTTCTTTGAAATGGTTTGAACTAAAAATATGAACTGTAAAAACAATGAATTGATTACAATGTCAGAGTTTGCTAACAAGTACAAAGCTATATATTATAAAAATATAACACAACAACATTTTGTAAGTTATTATAAGTTATTATCAGTATTACTGATCATTAGGCTCTTCTATATTTGCCAATGTATATGTTTTAATTGAAACATTTAATCAAGCATTCAACAGCTTAAAAGTTAAGCCAAAGAAACAAGTTTGTTAATTTATAATTATTTAAACTTGAAATGTAAAATCTTGAAAATGAAGCACTTTTTACAAAAAGATTTTAACAGAGTAGTCTTAAGTATTTAAACATAGTAGTCTTTAGACCATAGAGGTCTAGCCAGGAATCACTCCTCCACTATAGGGACACTGTGTTTGTCAGCATCTCAATGTCTGTAAGTTGCCACAAGGTAAAGGAATGGTATTTTAATAAACTCAACATAAAATTGCAACTTCAATACCTTTTTTGTTGTTGTTTAAAGTTTTTAATTTGGTTTTTCTCTCTTAAGTTTTGACTTTTTTAGTAAGAGACTTAAAACACAATACTCCACAACCTCTGGTAACAAATGAAAAATCCAGCATATGCTTCACATACCTTTTTGAGATGTCCTAGTCTAAGTTTGAAAATTTCTTCCTGTTCATGATATTCTGCCAAAGTCAACCTGTCAAATGAAATTGTAATTCTAGATATTAAGATTAATATTTATTATTTCTTACTAACAACCAGCAAAATTAGATTAAAATTAGTCAAATGGAAATACTAAAATGTTGACAACTTTCAGCCCAAAATATATAAGCCAAAAATCGTTTAAGATATTCTTTAGAATATATCTAATACTTATAGATGGAACAATGAACTAACTCATAAACTCAACTATTTAATGAGGCCTTGTTCTAGAATTTAGATCCTAAGGAAACAATGAAAATGAGTTTCTCCATACATTTTAGTTTGAATTTACACTCTACAGTGGGAGTATGAAGGAAGAAAAGAATTAATTTAATAAAGAAACAAAAGTACGAAGAAAACAAAACAGGGTGGTATGACATGACTGGCTGTATTACTCTAATTTGCACTGGGTATTACAGAGGTGGTCTTGATCTAAATATCAAAAAGGCAACCCCAAGAGGACCTGCAGGAGTATGTTGCAGACACAGGTTGTAACAAGTACAAAGACACTAAGATGGACACAGGCTGGCATGTAAGAAGAGAAAAAAATGTAAGCATCAGGACATAGTTAAAAGCTGTGAGCAGCAGGAGAGACAAGCAGCAGCCAGCTTACAGACTTGCATACCAAGTGAGAACTTTATTTTACTATATCCTGGGAAATAACTGCACAGGGAGTCAGTCCAGTGTGGACACTGGTTTTGAAATAAAGAAAAAAAACTAAGACATTTTTCACTTGTCTTTTTCTTAGTAAGTAAATTAGATAAAAGGAATGCTAAACTACAGCCAAAGCACTAAATTCTTAATATAAACAGACATAAGACTTAAAATCTTGAAAGTACTTTACGGTTATTTTATTATTAATTTCAAATATTAGGTAACTTTGAAAAACAACTAGTTTAATATATGAAGAGCCATAATAAGACATATACACATCATTAACACTTCCTATGAAAAAATGATTCTGTATTCTGAGAAAGAGAAAGAAAGAAAAAAAACCACCACAACAAAACAAAATCAGTTTCATACTCCAACTATTGAAAGAAATGCTTTTATCTATCATATTCAAGCCCTTGTTTGCTTAATTGTGTGTTCTGGGGGCATATGGTTAACCTCTGAACCCAGGTATGACTTATTTACAATTGGTTCAAGTCCCTCAGCAACATTCAGTATAAATGTTATTTCCCTTTAGCTACATACTAATTAAATTTACTAATTCTAAAGAAAGGGTATTGAAAGGAAACAAACAAAAACCTCCAAGAAATTCAGTTAGGTTTCTACTAGAAATATCTTAATAATGAAAAAATAGGCCTTTACAATGAAATCTCTCTACCCAATCTTAGGTTAACACAACAGCTGGATTTTTATTGTGAATATATAGCAACAGCAGATAGTTGCAGCAGTTGCTTAAAGTTAATTTGGAGATTTAAGTGTTGCAGTGTGAATGTAGATGGAATGAAAGTGGGAGAAGGGGAAAGGTGATATTAAAAGACAGTAAGGTTTGGAAACTAAAACTGATAGTATCTCAACTAACCCAGTAAAGCAAAGCTATAGGATATTTGGCAAACAGTTTCTGGATAGGCATATATATGCCACTGATGGAAATTTAATTACCTATATAACAATATTATAATTTCCTACTTTTAAAGTATGTTTTTTGGCCCACTGGTAGACCAGACCATAGGATGGACTCAGAACTAATTTTTAAAAAATATGTAATTCTACACAGGAATAATACATAATTCTATACTTTGGCTTTTACTGCATTATAAAATTTAGTATTCATAAACTAAAATTAGTATGACTTGAATTTCCAAAATTTTTTGAAACTGTATTTTACTAATAAATTTGGTCATCGTGCAAAACTGCAAAGCTCCTATACATGCAGATGGCTGAGAACTTCTGCAATTTAGAAGGAAGGACATTTTATTATCTTGAATTGGTAGCAGTTTTCAATACCTACTATTCTTCTGAGTTAATAAATTAATGTCAATTAGCTCCATGATGATTTAGTCTGTTGAATATTCTTTGTTTAACTTTATTGCATAATGTAATACTTATTTGTTATTTAATAACATTTAGTTTCAGTTGTATGTTTGTGTGTGGTTCAGATATAAATCATCCACATTTCAGTAGCTAAAGCGAAGGCACACAAATCCTCCCTCCTAGATTTACTTGTACAGTGATACCTCACTTATTTCAAAAGCTTTGACCTCAGAGCACTGTTTCATATGTCTAATCCTGATATTGAACACACTATTCCAATGAAAGATTAATGGTAACTTTCATCAGCAGCAGAGTTTTGCTATTTACTTACTGCATTTTGATTACTACAACTATGATTAAGCTTCGAAAAAATAATTATATATATTTACTAATTTCTCTTGGCTTGATTTTTAATAATTCATAAGCAAATTATACAGATATTGCTAAATACTAGGCTACTGACTTTCAAGGGCAGTAACTCTTACCATTTTTTGATCATGGATATCAAAAAATAATCTAAAGAAATTTATAACACTCCAGAAAATTTCACATATACATAATTTTAGGGTTCACAGATTTCAGTTTAAGAGTTCCTATTACAGGGTTTTATCTCACCAAAAAGAATGCAAACCCCAAAACAGCAAAGGAGATATTTTTTACATTTCTCTGCATTTTCCTATCAGCAAGTGCCTGACATATTATTAGCTTTTTAGATATCTCTGTTATCTCTTTCCATTAATAAAGAATATTTTTAGATAAAATGTAATTTAGATAAAATGATCTGGGACAATCTTCTTTAAAGAAACAGGATTTTATTAATAGAATGAAAAGAGCTAAGCTAGGATAATATTAATTTTAATGGCTTTTAATTGCCACATCAGTTATTTTTATGTTTTTTAGATGCTTAAAAAAACACTCACTCTCTTAAGAAAGTGAGTTGGTTAAGTTACTTGGCAAGTCTTTTATTCATACAGTGTGAAGATGAAGTCCAATCCCTCCCCATATGAATCATACATGACTTTATAGACTGAATTACTAATACTGTATTATGTGCAAATATACATTCATGTATATTTATTTAGAAGCATGCCAAAGCTCCTACATAAAGCCAATCAATAGGCTTATATAAAACTTAAAAAGCAAAAGAAATACAAACTTCAAACATAAGATTTAACTCTTGATAATCACCCATAGTGAGTCTGAATGAATAAGAATTTTATTTTTAATTCAAAAAACCGTTTTACAAGAATTTAACAGGAATGTGGGATGACTGTAGCAGCAGTAACTACGAAAAATAACATAAAACAAGGAATACTTATTTCAAGCAAGTTTGATATTAAACTCTTTAAAGATATTCTGCTTAAGCAGGAAACAAACCTAGTATCTTTAAAAGTTAACGAATACAAGCTATGGTAAACAGACTGTTAGAGGCACTTGAGGAAAAAAAAAAGAAAGCCCATTTATTCATACAACAAATTTTTATTGAACATTTAACTATGAGCCATGCACCGAGGAATAGTTTTTTTAAATAAGGGAGGGAGAGAGATGAGACTAATCTGCCTTTAAAGAGCCCCTCAAAAAGCTAGGAACAGAACAGAACTTCCTCAATATAATATAGGCCATTTATAAAAAACCCACAATTAACAACATAATTGTGGGGGAAAGACTAAAAGTTTTCCCCTTAAGATAAGGAACAAGGCAAGGATGCTTTCACCAATGCTATTCAATATTATACTGAAAGTCCTACAAGAGCAGTTAAATAAGAAAAAGAAATAAAATGCATCAAAACTGGAAAGGCAGAAGTAAAACTACCTCTATTTGTAGGTAACGTAACTCTTCTGTAGAAAATCTCAAAGAATGTACAAGAAAAATCTATAAGACCTAAAAAATTCAGCAAAGTTGTAGGGTACAAGTGATCAAAAAATCAGTTGTGTTTCTATGCGCTAGTAACAATATGAAAAGGGTATTAAGAATACAATTCCATTTGTAACAGAACTGAAAAGAATAAATGAAATAATAATAAATTTAACCCAGGAAGTGACTAGTACATGAAAAACTACAAAACATTGCTAAAGAAATTAAAGAATACTAATTAAATGAAAAGACTTCTATGTTCACAGATTAGTAGACTTAATATTGCTAAGAGGCCAGTCCCCCCCAAAGTGATCCATAGATTCAATATAACTCCTGATCAAAATACAAATGGCCCATTTTGTTAAAATAGAAAAGCTCATTTTCAAATTCATATGAAATTGCAAGGGGCCTCAAATAGATAAAAGAATATTGAAAAAACAAAACAAAACAAAGCAGACTCACATTCCTATTTCAAAGCTTACTATAAAGTCATTGCAGGTGTGGTACTGCCATAAGGATAGACATACAAACTAATGGACTAGAACTGAATACAGAAATAAACCCAAATGTCTGTGGCTAACTGATTTTTGACAAGGGTGCCAGGGCCACTTAAGGGGGAAAGAACAACAGTCTCTTTAACAAATGGTACTAGGACAACTGGACAATCACATACAAAACAAAGAGGTTGGAACCCTACCTCTACATAAAATATAAACTAAAACTATCAATGACCTAAATTTAAGAACTAAAATGATAAAACTATCAAAACTATCAGAAGACAGCACAAGGGTAAATTTTCATGGCCATGGATTTGCCAAAGTATGGACACCAAAAGCACAAGCAACAAAAGAATAAAGTAAACTTCATAAAAATTAAAAACATTTATACATCCAAGGACATTATCAAGCAACTAAAAGACAGCTTATAGAATGGGAGAAAATACCTACATAGCATATATCTGATAAGGGTCTAGTATCCAGAATACATAAAAAACTCTTGTAACTCAACAACTTAAAGATAAAAAATAGTCTGATTAAAAGCTGAGCAGAAGACTTGAATATTTATACAAAGACCAATAAGCGCAATAAAGGATGTTTAACATTAATATTCATTTGGGAAATGCAAATTAAAACCACACTGAGATGCCACTTGTTATCTACTAGGATTATGATTAAAAAATGGAAAAAAAAATTGTCAGGATGTGGAGAAATGAGAACCCTTATTTATTGCTGGTGGTAATGTAAAATGGTGCAGATGTGAAAAATTGCTTAGCAGTTCTTTAACAAGTTAAACATAGAATTACCACATTACCTAGCAATTTAACTCCTAGTTATATAACTCAAAAGAAATGAAAACGTATGTCCACACAGAAACTTGTACATAAATGTTTATAGCAGCATTACTCGTAACAGCCAAAAGGCAGAAATAATCTAAATGTTCATCAACAGATGAATGGATAACCTGCATAGACATACAATGGAGTATTATTCAGATATTTAAAAAAACAAAGTACTGATAGATGCTACAACTTGGACGCCCTTGAATATATGCTAGGGCCAGACATAAAAGGGCACATATTGAATGATTCCTTTTTTGAACTAGCCAGGAGGCAAACACATTAAGAAAGATTATTTGTTATCAGGGGATGAGGGGAGGGAGAAATGGGGATTACTTAATGGGTGCAAATGTTCTGGATTTAAAAAGTTTTGAAACTACAGGGAGGTTTTATAACACTGTGGATGCACTAAATGCCACTGAATTATATGCTTTAAAATGGTTAATTGTAAGTTATGTGAATTTCATCTCAATTAAAAAAAATTATCATTGGGGAAAAGAAATGGGGGTGTGTGGGAAGGACAAAATTAGTTTGTGTCTGAAAGGCCCAAATGTTAATACATTAACATTGATTTGAGAACTAAGGATTTATTATCACCAAGTACTACTGTGATATGCAGAACAATACCTCCCAAAGACATCCACATTCTAATCCGTGGGACATGACATAGCAAAGGAGAATTAAGGTAGCTAACCAGCTGACCTTAAATTAGGGAGTTATTCTGGATTACCTTTGTGGGCCCAATGTAATTATAAGAGTTGTTAAATGTAGAGGAGAAGGGCAGACGTGTTATAACCAGAGTAATGTTACATAACAAAGACTCGACTGGCTACTGCTTGGCTTGCAGATAGAAAGGGGTCATGAACCAAGGTGTGGGGTCAGCTTCTGGAAGCTGGAAAAGACAAGAAAACAGAGTCTTCTCCAGAACCACCAGGGGTAACAGCCCTAATGACACTTTGATTTTAGCCCAATGAGACCTATTTTGGATTTGTGATCTCCAAAACTGAAGAATAATAAATTTGTATTGTTTTAAGTCACTAAATTTGCAGTAATTTGTCCCAGCAGCAATAGGAAACTCCTTTGGATCTTGGGACCTGAAAGTGTACCTGTGGGTTAGGTGGCTTTGGGACTGGGTGGTGGGCAAGAGGCTATAAGAATTTTGAGGAGCATGACCTTGAAAAAAGCTTAGACTGCCTTGAACAGATTATTAGTAGAAATACAGGGATGTTAACAACTCTGCTAGTAAGGACTCCAGGAATTCCAGAGCACAGCATAGAAAACATCTATCGCCTTGAGGAACACTGTTGTCAGAACTATGGAGGCGCAGTGGTGAGGATTCAGAAGGAAATAAGGAACATGCTACTAAAAACTGGAGGAATAAAGATCTTTGTTATTGTGGGAAGAAAGCTTAGCAGAACTTCACCCTATAATTATACACAAAGTCATACTTTCAAGAAATGTACTTGAATATTTAGCTCAGGGGATTTCCAAAGTGTTGAAGGTGTAGACTGGTTTCTTCTTGCTGTTTACATTAAAATGTGAGAAGAAACAGAAACAGAGATAGATGGTGCAGCTGGACAGTCCTCTGCTAGTACCCCAGACAGGTCTGAGTACTCAATCACATAAATGGTCTTTTAAAAGATTAAGTGTATGACTCATAATACCTCAGCCTATTCAGCAGAAGCCAAAATAGCAATGGGGTTATCTAGAAAAGAACTGTGGAGGATTCTCTTGTCAATGCAGTGAATCCTTGTGTCATACATGGGAGATCCACAAGATTCTTGAGAACTTTACATCTGCAGAAACACTGCCAGCTCAGATTAAAAAGGCAGAGTACAAAATGAAAAGCTGTCAGATGCCCAAATTTCCATAAACAAGAAACAGGCTGACCAACACATGCTAACCTTCATGAAAAAAAAAAACCCTTCATTTAAAAGGCTGAAAGGACAAAATCTTTAGTCCAGAAGGCATAGCTACAGCCCAGAAAATTATTAGACCTTGAGATCAAATGGAGTTAGCCTGGATGAATTTTGAAACTGCTTTTGATCAGTGACTCCTCTAATTTTTTTGTTTGAAAAAGAAAGTTTATAACTGCTATTCTGTGCCTGTCCCCACCATTGTGTTTTGGCAAGTGGCAACTTGTTTTTTGATGTTCACAGTTTCACAGACTAAAAGAGGTTTTGTCACAGAATAGATTTTACACAGTTTCATCATACCTCATTTAGATAATGAGATTTAGAATATTTGAGCTGATGAGATTTAGGTGAGATTTTTGGATGCTGAGTGTATGCTGTAATATGAACTGAGACTTTTGGGAATGTTGAGATAAGGTGAGTGTTATTTTACGTGTGGGAAGGATGTAAATTTTGAGTCAGAAGACACTGGTAGTCAGAATAATGGCTTCCCAAAGATGCCACATCCTAATCCTCAGAACTTTAAGTATGTTACCTTACACGGCCAAAGATTAAATGTGACTAAGGTTACTAATTAGCTGACCTTAAAATAAGGTGATTGTCCTAGATAAAGCAACTATGAGTACACAAATCAAGAAAAAAATTTGTATCTGAAGGGAAGTGGGAAAAGACATGTTAAGAAGTAACATTTGAGTTGGTTAAAAAGAAATGGCAGAAGGAAGCCAGGAAGAATAAACAGGGCATTTAGCGGGACATGGTGACTGACAGCACAGCATGTAATATGCAAGCAGAGAGAAAAATGGATATATACCGTAGATTAAGGAAGTTACTACAGAATGTTTTTAAGAGTTTTAATAACAGACTAATGCCAGATTTTGTCCACTGTTTTTAATTTTGGCATCTATTAATATGATCTTATGTTCTTTCTCTTTATGTGGAAAATTACATTGTTTTTTCTAATGTTAAACCAACTTTGCATATCAAAAATAAATATGACTTGGTAATGATGTTGGGCAACAAGCCAGAGATAAGGAGAGGCAGAGAACTGAGACTAGTGAGCTGAGACTACTAATAGCTTCCACCAATGAGAAAATTCCTAGCAGGAAAAGTAAAACCAAGAGACATTCCTCAAACTAGAGTCCAACTGGGCATGCTCCTGGGGTGCCCTGAAGTAACTATTCCTCATTATAATAAATCTGCATTGTGTTTTTGTGCCTCTTGGTGGGCAGAGAATTCTGGGAAAAGAGAATGTGCGGTACTAATTAGGTTATATCATTGCCAACCCGTCAATCAACACGTGTTTGCATAACAATACAACTCTTAAAAATCCCTTGGAAACCCCATAAAAGAAAACTTTACTTGAATATTCGGCACATTCTGACACTAGGTCTAGGCCCTCTCTGTTACAGAGCATAGTAATAAACATGCTTGTCTGCTTCATTGACTGTATTTACTCTTGACGTCCCTGTTGTCACCAAACTGACAGTTCATTACTAACAATGATAAATTATCATTTTTACATATTACATGTTGGGTTGTGAATATAAAAGACTTCTGCATTTACTTTTATAACTGAGATGAGCCGAGATGTTAAGTTTCCTTTTATACATTATACAGTCTTTCTTGAATTTTGATACTAAGAGTATGCTGGCCTCATAAAATATGTTAGAAGTATTTCTGCCTTAGTTGTTCTTCAAGGAAGTTTTTAAAAAACTGGCACTATATGTTCCTTAAATGGATGGCATAATTCATAGATAAAGTCATCTGTACCTGGAGTTTGCTTTGATCATATTTTAATTAAAGATTTTATTTTTTATTTTTTATTAAGGTATCATTGATATATAATCTTACGAAGGTTTCACATGAGCAACACTGTGGTTGTTCCATTCACCCATATTATCAAGTATCCCCCACACCCCCTTACAGTGACTGTCCATCAGTACAGTAAGAGGCTACAGAGTCACTACTTGTCTTCTCTGTGCTATACTGCCTTCCCTGTGACCCCCCTACATTATGTGTGCTAATCATAATGCCCCTTAATCCCCTTCTCCCTCCCTCTCTACCCACCCTCCACATCCCGTTCCCTTTGGTAACCACTAGTCCATTCTTGGAGTTCTTGAATCTGCTGTGTTTCGTTCCTTCAGTTTTGCTTCGTTGTTATACTCCACAAATGAGGGAAATCATTTGCTACTTGTCTTTCTCCGCCTGGCTTATTTCACTGAGTGTAATACCCTATAGCTCCATCCATGTTCCAAATGGTAGGATTTGCTTTCTTCTTATGGCTGAATAATATTCCATTGTGTATATGTACCACATCTTTTTTATCCATTCATCTACTTACAGACACTTAGGCTGCTTCCACATTTTGGCTATTGCAAATAGAGCAGTGATAAACATACGGGTGCATATGTCTTTTTGAACCAGGGATCTTATTTTTCTTTGAGGAAATTCTAGAAGTGGGATTACTGGGTCAAATGGTATTTCTATTTTTAATTTTTTGAGGAACCTCCATACTGCTTTCCACATGGTTGCACCAATTTACATTCCCATCAACAGTGTTGGAGGGTTCCCCTTTCTCCCTATCCTCACCAGCATTTGTTATTTCTTATGTTTTGGATAGTGGCCATCCCAACTGGTATGAGGTGATATCTCATGGTGGTTTTAATTTGCATTTCCCTGATGATCAGTGATGGGGAGCATCTTTTCATGTGCCTGTTGGCCATCTGTATTTCTTCTTTGGAGAAGTGTCTGTTCAGGTCCTCCACCCATTTCTTAATCTGGTTGTTTTTTAGGTGTGAGGCATATACATTCTTAATATATTTTGGATGTGAACCCCTTATCAGATGAATTGCTTATGAATATATTCTCCCATATGGTAGGTATCTTTTTGTTCTGCTGAGGGTATCCTTTGTTGTATAGAAGATTTATAGTTTGTTGTAGTCCCAGTTGCTCATTTTTTATTTTGTTTCCCTTGCCCAAGGAGATGTATCCAGGAAAAAGTTGCTCAGGCTTATATTCAAGAGATTTTTCCCTATTTTTTTAAGAGTTTTATGGTTTCATGACTTATATTCAGGTCTTTTATCCATTTGAGTTTACTTTGGTGTATGGAGTTAGACAATAATCCAGTTTCATTCTCTTACATGTAGCTGTACAGCTTTGTCAACACCAGTTGTTGAACAGGCTGTTTTTTTCTCATTGTATATTCATGGCTCCTTTATCATATATTAATTGACCAGGTATATATGGGTATATATCTGGGCTATCTACTCTTTTCCATTGGTCTATGGGTCTGCTCTTGTGCCACTACTAAATTTTTATTACTGTAGCTTGGAATCAGGAAGTGTAATTCCCCAGCCTTATTCTTTCTTGTGATTGCTTTGGCTATTCATGGTCTTTTGTAGTTCCACAGGAATTTCAGAACGATTTGTTCACTAAAGACTGTTGTTGGTATTTTGATAGCGATTGCATTGAATCTGTAAATTGCTTTGGGTAGGGTGGCTATTTTGACAATACTAATTCTTACTACTCATGAGCATGGGATAGATTTGCCTTTATTGGTGTTTCTTTAATTTCTCTCACGAGTATCTTATGCTTTTCAGAGTAAAGGTCTTTTACCTCCTTGGTTAGGTTTATTCCTAGGTATTTTATTCTTTTTGATGCAATTGTAGATGGAATTGTTTTCCTGATTTCTCTCTGCTAGTTCATTGTTAGTGTATAGGAATGTGACAGATTTCTGTGTATTAATTTTGTATCCTGTAACTTTGCTGAATTCAATTATTAGTTCTAATAGTTTCTTGGTGAGGTCTTTAAGGTTTTATATGTATAATAATATAATGTGATCTGCAAACAGTAACAATTTAATTTCTCCCTTACCAATGTGGATGCCTTTGATCTCTTTATGTTTTCTGATTGCCACTGCTAGGACCTCCAGTACTGTGCTGAATAAAAGTGATAGTGGGCATCCTTGTCTTGTTCCTCATCTTAGAGGAAAAGCTTTTAGCTTTTCATTATTAAGAATATTGGCTGTGGGTTTGTTGTATATGGCCTTTTTATGTTGAGGTATGTGTCCCCTATATCCATTGTGTTGAGTTTTGATCATGAATAGATGCTGAATTTTGTCAAATGCTTTTCCAGAATCTATTGACATAATCATGGGATTTTTGTCCTTCTTTTTGTTAATGTGACGTATGACACTGATGGATTTACGAATATTGCACCATCCTTGCATTCCCTGGAATAAATCCCACTTGGTCATGATGATCCTTTGGATGTATTTTTGAATTTGGTTTGCTAATATTTTGTTAAGGCTTTTTGCATCTATGTTCATCAGGGATATTGGTCTGTAACTTTTTGTTTTTGTGGTGTCTTCATCTGATTTTGGTATTAGAGTGATGCTGGCTGGCCTCATAGAATGAGTTTGGAAGTATTCTCGTCTACTTTTTGGAATACTTTAAGAAGAATGGGTATTAACTCTTCTTTAAATGTTTGGTAGAATTCAGTTGTGAAGCCATCTGGAATGGAGTTCTTTTTTTTAGTTGTTTTTTTGATTACCAATTCGATTTCATTGCTGATAATTGGTCTGTTCAGATTTTCTGTTTCTTCCTGGGTCTTGGAACGTAGTATTTTTCTAGAAAGTTGTCCATTTCTTCCAGGCTGTCCAGTTTATTGGCAAATAATTTTTCACAGTATTCTCTAGTAATTCTTTGTATTTCTATGGTGTCCATTGTGATTATTCCTTCTTTGTTCCTCATTTTGTTTATATGTGTACACTCTATTTTTTTCTTGAAAAGTCTGGCTAGGGGTTTATCTATTTCGTTTATTTTCTCAAAGAACGAGCTCCTGGTTTCACTGATTTTTCTCTATTGTTTTATTCTTTATTTATTTCTGCTCTGATCTTTATTATGTCCCTCCTTCTACTAACTTTGGGATTCATTTCTTCTCCTCCTTTTTCTAGTTTCTTTA
Source organism: Smutsia gigantea (assembly GCA_032199065.1). Classification (NCBI taxonomy): domain Eukaryota; kingdom Metazoa; phylum Chordata; class Mammalia; order Pholidota; family Manidae; genus Smutsia; species Smutsia gigantea. The sequence continues at coordinate 85,907 of JAVSCE010021450.1, read as the reverse complement.
ATTGTGTGTTTAGGCTCTTTATTTGGGATTGTTGTTGTTCTTGAAGCCAGCCTGTATTGGTAGGTACTTTCCTTAGAACTACCTTCACTGCATCCCACAGGGTTTGAGCTGTTGTGCTTTTGTTTTCATCTGTCTCCATGTATTGATTGATTTAATTTGGTCATTGCTCCATTGATTATTTAGAAGTATGTTGTTCAGTCTCCATGTGTTTGTAGGCTTTTTTGTTTTCTTTCTGTAATTTATTTCTAGATTAATACCATTGTGATCTGAGAAGCTGCTGGATACAATTTCAGTCTTTTTTTATCTACTGAGGCTCTTTTTGAGGCCCAGTATATGATCTGTTCTGAAAAATGTTCTATGTATGCTTGAGAAGAATGTGTATCCTGCTTCTTTTGGGTGGAATGCTCTATAGAAATGTTAGGTCCATCTGATCTAGTGTGTTGTTAAGTGTCTCTGTTTCCTTACTTAGTTTCTGTCTGGTTGATCTATTGATGTGAGTAGTGTGTTAACATCTCCTAAAATGAATGTGTTTCAATCTATTTCCCCCTTTAATTTTGGTAGTATGTGTTTTACGTATTTAGATGTTTCTATATTGGGTGCATAAATATTTATAATGATTATATCCTCTTGTTGGACTGACCCCTTTATCATTACGTAATGTCCTTCTTTGCCTCTTGTTACTTTCTTTGTTTGAAATCTACTTTGTCTAAGTATTGCTACTACTGCTTTTTTCTATTATGTGCATGAAATATCTTTTTCCAGCCCTTCACTTCTAGTTTGTGTATTTCTTTGAGTCCGAAGTGAGTGTCCTGTATGCAGCATATAGATGGGTCTTGTTTGAAAGGATTCATTCTGCCACTCTATGTTTTTTGATTGGTGCATTCATCCGATTTACATTTTTTTTGGTATCATTAATGTACACTTACATGAACAACATTGTGGTTACTATATTTCCCCCCATTATCAAGTCACCACCAAATACCCCATGACAGTCACTGTCCATCAGCATAGTAAGATGCTATAGAATCACTACTCGTCTTCTCTGTGCTATACTGCCTTCCCCGTGCCCACGTCTACATTATGTGTTCAGCCCATTTACATTTAAGGTGATTATTGGTGTGTACTTATTGCCATTTTATTGTTTGTTTTCTGGTTGTTTTTATACCTCATCTCTTCTCCTTTCTTTCTCTCTTATACTCTTCTCTTGTTATTTGATGGATTTCTTTAGTGTTGTGATTGGATTTTCCTTCTCTCTCTCTCTCTCTCTTTCACTCTTTGTGTGTGTGTGTGTGTCTATCTATTGTAGCTTTAGTTTTGTGGTTACCAAAGGTTCAAGGATAGCTTCCCTACTATAAAACAGTGCATCTTAAACTGCTGATTAATCTATTTCAAACACAATCTAAAGGTACTGTTGTCTTCTTCCTCCTCCACACTGTTTGTATTAGATGTCATAATCTGCACTTTCTGTGTATCCCTTGACTGATTTTGTGAGTAGTTGATTTTGCTTCTTTTGTTTTAATAGTGTATTTGGTTGGTGATTAATTGGTCTACTACATTTACTGTGGGTTTATTTTCACCTGTGAAAGCTATTTAGCCTTTGGAACATTTCCTTCTAGAGCAGTCACTTTAACATATCCTATAAGGCTGGCTTAGTGGTGAATTCCTTCAATTTTTGTTTATCTGAAAATTGTTTAATCCCTGTTCAAATGTAAATGACAACCTTGCCGGGTAGAAGATTCTTGGTTGGAGGTACTGGCTTCATTACACTAAATACATCATGCCACTCCCTTCCTGACTGTAAAGTTTATGCTGAAAAAAAATTGTATCATATCATAAAATTTATGATAGCCTGATGAGATTTCCTTTATAAGTAATCTTTTTTCTCTCTCTGGCTCCTTTCAATACTCTTTCCTTGTCCTTGATCTTTGCCATTTTAATTATTATATGTCTTGGTGTTGTCTTCCTGGAGTTCCTTCTGTTACGGGCTCTCTGTATTTCCATGACCCGAGTGTCTGTTTCCTTCCCCAGATTAGGGATGTTTTCAACAATTATTTCCTCAGAGACTTTGTCCCTTTGTCTCTCTGTTCTCCTTTTGGTACCCCAATTGTGCAAATATCGTTCCGTTTGGATTGGGCACACAGCTCTCTTACTATTCTTTCATTCCTAGAGATCCTTTTTTTTGTTTTCTTTTGGCTTATTTTTTTTCTTTTGTTCCCCAATTTCCATATTATTAACAACTTCTTCAACCTGTGATAATCTTCTATTAAAATTCCTCTATTGTATGTTTCATTTCAGATAGTGTGTTCTTCAGCTCTGAGTGGCTCTTTTGCAGGTCTTCTTTTTGTTGAAGTCTTCCCCTTAGATCTTGAATATTTTTCTGTAGATCTACAAGCACGTTTATGACTTTTACTTTGGCAATCTTTTTCAAGAAGATTGGTGATTTCTGTTTCATTCAGCCCTCTTTCTAGTGTTTGGAATATATTCCTCTCCTTCGTCATTTTGCCAGGGTTTCTGTGCTTCTTCCTATGGAGCAAAATGGTTTTATGAAGGAGGCACCCCCTAGTGCCCAGAAGCTCAAGAGTGTTTATCTTCCAGTGCAGGATCCCCAGCTGTTAGTGTGCAGTGGGTGGGGCTGCCCCTCTGTGTGGCTTATAGTGGTCTTACTCTAGGTGGGCAGTTTACTTTGGCTGTGCCTTTGTGACTAATGCAGCAGTCTCTGTGTTGCTGGAGTTGCTGTGGGCAGAGTCACCCTCTGCCTCGCTTGCAGCAATGGCAGGGGCCACAGGCACACAGGACCCGGTGCCCACAGGGAAGGAGGAGCTCCCAGGGCTGGCCCCTACAGGTACCTCCCTGGCTTGGCCGAAACGGATCTGAGAAAGCTGGGAGGGTCTCCCTCTGCCTTCCTGGCAGCAATGTCTGACACCACTGCCAAGCCAAGTGGGTTGTCTATGGGCCATAAGCACAGGGAGGAGCCTCAGGGCTGCATTGCCAGTGAGGGGGGATGGAGTATCTGGGGCTCTCAAACTGCCCATTTTGCTTTTGCCCTGGGTCAACAGAGTGTCCCTGCTCTCCACAAGCAGCTGGAATCTCAGCCTCTGTGAGTGTTCCACCTGTCTTTATTGTCCAGCCCCATTAATCACCAAGAGCACCATGTAATGTGGGCTCATGCTCCTAGAGCAGATCTCCAGAGCCAGGTGTTCAGTGATCCTGGGCTTCTATCCCCTCCCCTCTCCATTCCTCTTTCTCCTGCCTGTGGGCTGGGATGAAGGGAGGACTTGGGTCCTGCCAGATCTTGGTTTTGCCACTTTACCCTTTTCTGTGAGGTTTTCTCTTCTTCCCCAGATGCAGGTAGTCAGTTCTGCATTCTTCAGGTCGTTTTCAGGCTTAGCTGTATTTGCTGTTTTTGTGTTTTATGTGTTTGGGGGAGGAGTCCACCTTGCCTTGCTACTCTACCATCTTTTTGCAGGAGATCAGATTCAATTTCTTTAATAGTTATAAAACCATTAGGACTTTGAATACTCTAATGTCAATTTCACTAAGTTGTATTTTTTTAGAAATGTATCCATTTCATAAAAACTTCAAATTTGAGCTGTTTATAGTATTTTGTTTTCCCTTAAATATCTGTAAAACTCTGTACTTACATTTCTTTGTTCATTTCTGATAATGGTTGTCTTCTCTTTTTCAATTTTATTCGTATTAAAAAAAAACCCACAGCTTTCTTTCTGTGGATTGGTTGATTCTCAGTATTATACGTTTGTTTCCTATATCATTAATTTCTGCTCTTATCTTTCCTCTTTCCTTTTTTAATTCTATTGCTCTTCTCTAACTTACTGAGGTAGTTCCTTAGTTTATAACGTTTTCGTTTTCCTTCTTTTCCTATACATATATGTAAAGCTATAAATTTCCATCTAGATAACATTTCAGATTAATCTCACAAATTTTGCTACATAGCATTTTTCCTGTTATTCACCTAGAAATATCTTCTCATTTCCATTGAGACTTTCCCTATATTCTTTGCATTACTGATTTCTAGTTTAATTCCACCGTGGTCAGAGGACACATTCTACATGATTCCAATCCTTTAAGTTTCAGTCACAAGTTCTACCGAACATTTAAGGAAGAAACAATGCCAGTCTTTTACAAACTCTTTCCACCCTTTGAAATTTGTTGAGACTACTTTATGACTTAATATGGTCAATTATTATAAAAGCCCATGCTTTAAAAGGAACATATACTCTACAGATGTTGGGGGTATGCTACATATGTCCATTAGGTTAAGTTTGTCAATCCTAGTATAATTTTCTATATCCACCATTGTGTGTTCTGTTTTATATTGTATTTTTAATTACATGTTCTATTAATCTAAGATTAGATTATTTTTAACTACATGGTCTATTAATCTAAGAAATGTGTGTGCTGAAATTTTCCACTAGGACTGTGGATGTGTCTATAATACTTTGTCAATTTTTTATTTACCTTGAGGTATTGTTATGTGCATACAAATTTAGAATTACTGTATGTCTCCAGTAATTTGAACTTTTTATAGTAATGAAAATAACCACTTTATTTCTTAGGAATTTTTGCTTTAAATTTTACTGTGTCTGATACAATACAGCTTTTTTTCTGGTTTGTATTTACCTGGAAAATTTTTTTCTTATCTTTTATTTCCAATATATCTTTTTTTCCTTTGGCTGCTTTAAGAATTTTTTTCTCTTTGCCTTGCTTTTCTGAAATTTAATTATGATGTGTCTAAGTGAGTATTTCTTTTTATTTAACCTACTTGCAATCTCTGGCCTTCATGAATCTGTGGTCTCATCTTGTTCATCCATTTAAAAACATTCTGTTACCTAATCTTCAAATATTGCTTCTGCTCCATTGAAGATTGTTTTCTATCTACAGACTGTCAGATTATTTTCCAATAGTAATAATTTAAATCAGAAGACAGTAAAATAGTATCTTCAAATAAGTACCAACCTAAAATTCTAAACCCAGTAAAGACATTTCAAGAATGAAGGCAAAATAAAATTTTTTTCAGACCAACAAAAACTGAAAAATGTCACAATCAACAGACCAATACTAACAGAAAATCTCTAAATGGTATTTTAAGGCAGAAAGATCCTATTATATGTAAAATCAGAGATATAGGAATAAATGAAGAACAAAAAATGATAAATATATAGGTAAAGTTCAGATGAACACTGACTTATTATAAAAGACAATAATGTCTTTAGGCAGGTTTGTGTGTGTGTGTATATACTGAGAAAAAAAGCCAAACAGAAACTGAGCAATCCAGTAAGAAGAAAAAAAGAAAAAGGGACAGAAACTAGGCAGGATGAATAGAAAGCACAAAGAGAGCAAGATTTAAGCCCTGACATATAAGTGAATACATGAAATGAAAATGGATTAGAAGCTTCAATAAAATATTTTTTTTCAGACAAGATTTTTAAAACTCAGTTATACATTTTTCAAAACCCATAAGTAGCACAACACCAAAAGTGAACCTTAATTACACTATAAACTTTGGGTGATAAGAATGTGTCAACATAGATTCACCAACTATAACAAACTGCACCATTCAGGTGCAGAATATTGACAATGGGGGAGATTGTACATGTGTGGGGCAGGGGATATATGGGAACACTCTGTACTGTCTGCTTAATTTTGCTGTGAACTAAAACTCTGAAGTAATTTATTAATTTAAAAATCTTTTACAAGAGATAAGTAATCCACTAATTTATGCTATATAAAATACTGAGCTAAAAATTAAAGCTTAATGAGCTAACAGTGACCTCTAAAACTTCATTAACCAAAATATAACAAAATATTACTATTTACTTTTGCAATCATTCTCTGTGAAACATAAAATATATAGATAAAATCAAAACTTAATTGAAAATATATTTAACATGAAGTCAAAATCTTGATTAAAATTTATTGATAATATACAATTAAACAAGGATCATTTAGACATTTCCAAAGATAATATTAGCTATGCAAACTATTTACCCTGCATAAAAAAAGTCTTCATGACTAAAATTACAAAATACCACCTCAAAAACTTGACTGAATCTTGCTGGCAGTTAAACATCTGCTAAGAGCCAGGAACCATGCAAGTATTTTACATACATTACCTCATATCATCCTTTCAACATTATGATGTAGGTACTTTTCCAAGTAAGGAAAACTGAGGCTCTAAGAAGTAAAACCACTTACCAAAAATAACAAGTTGGGTTGCACATCTGCCTGACTATACAGCTTAAAGTCCTAACCATAAAAATGGTAACTTCGTTTTCTGTTAATTTCTTGACAGAAAAGAATGAAAGAATCATGATCTCTATGCTAATTATACTAAATATTCTGCCCTAAACAGTGATTCAAAAGAAATTTTTAGAAGACACTTGCCCAATACAGTTGCTAAAATCAAACTATAGTATATATGAATGAAATTGATTCTGTGACTTTTTCCCTATTTAAATCTGTATTTGTATAAGGATGCAATCAAATTGCTATGGAGTATCACTTTTGCCACTCCCAGAACACACAGCAGTTTAACTTCAGGGTTAGTTCTCAGTCAACATATGTAATAAAATGGGATAGAAACGAGGCAAGTCTATTGTTATTAAACTACAGTTTAATAACTTGGAAGATAAGCAGGATGCAAAACACCTGTGACAAACCAGAAAAAGTCTATCAAAAAGAAAATGAAATTCAGTCAAATGCTTACGTATTGTAATTTAGCATTTACCGATTACTTTCCATATGTCAGGAACTGTGTTGTATTTTGGAAAGATAAAATAGAAAAATGCTACAATACAGGCATGTACAAAAGTCGATGGGCACCTAAATAAAGGGAATAGGGAGAAAAACTGGCAGGTTAAAAATTTTTAGAGAGGGCTTCCCACTGAAACTGGTATTTGAGCCAAGCCTTAAAGGATGAAAAGGCAATGAGACAGGTGAAGAAAGGCAAGGAACAAGATTTACAAAGGCACAGAAACAAGAAAGCATAGTCATTTTAGAGAACTGAAAGAGTTTAACATTATACATAAGGCAGATGTCGGGGAATGAAGCTAAGGAGAGAAACAAGAAGGCCTATAAAGGGCCTTCATGAGAGTGAATTTTATCTTGAAGACAGTGAAGGATGTTAACCATGAAAGTGACATGATGAAATGTGTAAGAAATAGCAGTCTAGGTTGAAAGAAAGAGATGAGACCCCATACTAAGACAGTGGCAATGAAGATGGACAGATATAAAAATATTATGGAAATAGACACAGAAAGAGACAGAAAGGGAAACATCTGTTTCTAGTATCATTATTAGACAGAAGAGACTGCAAGCACAGGCAAGTCTTTCAAGAGACCTAGTCATGAAGATGACAGAATATGGAGACTAGAGGGATGTATAACTGAGGGAGAGTGTTTTTTTTTTTTGTAAAAGGAAGGAACCTAAAGGGCAAAAGGTTGAAGGTGTATGACAAAGAAGTATCAATAGAAGAGGTTCCTGATGTAGCAGGGGTGGGATTCAAAGCAGAGATGAAACTATTTTACAAAAAAAAAAAGAGAAAAAAGAATATATTCATATAAAATATCAATCAGAGGGTTTTGTGTGTGTATATTTCCTATTCACATACTTATATAAGTTCTTATAGAACAAAAAAATTATGTACGTTTGGATGCCTCTGTACATCAAAATTTTAATATTGGTATTATCTGTGGGACAGGATCATATTGGTTCATTATGTTCTCCCTTATTTTCCAAATTTTCTATGATAAGCATGCAACTCATTTTTTAAATAATGTCTTTGTCCATTGAATTATAAAGAGTAATTCATCCTTAAGGCAGAAAATTTAGAAAATAGGGAAAAGCAGAAAGGGGAAAAACAATATACCTATAACCTACCAATGTACTGCTCTCAGACGTTGAAAAAATAGACATCAGTTATATTACTTAACATTCTCTCAGAAAAAAGGAACATTAAATGGGAAGACTGAACTGGAAAAATCAATCTTGATAACTGACCATCATTCATACTTAGAAGCAAGAGTAGATTCCAGCCTTCTCCTAGCTACCTCAATCTCTATTTAAAAAAAGATGAATAAATCTCCACTTACAAAGGTAGAATTCAGATGTTTGGGGCTTATTAATTTAGAGGTAATTTTCAATGCTGCCTTCCTTTTTGGCCCTATTTTTACTATTTAATCATAAATAACATAACATTCATAGTCACTGGCAACAATTTAAGAAAAGGAAAATGAAAAATAGAGGCTTACAGTTGTGGTAAATTTGGTCTGACAAAGGGATCATTTTCTGCTCCATTGACTGCTTTGTTTTTCCTTTGTTTTGGTTCAGAATTGGTAGAGGGTGCCTGAGAATTATTAGCTGTAGGAGGTTTGCGTTTGGCTAGAAGTTTCCTTTGCCTTTCAATATCTTCCCTTTGCTGATTCACCCATTCTTGTTGTCTGTATAAAAATAAATGTAAAAACCATATTAATTTTCCATTACTTTTCAGTGGAAACATGAAAACATTAGTAATCACAAAAAATCACACAACACAAATTTGTAACCTTATGGTCCCACTCTTGTGAAGCAACTCATGCTCACTGTCCAAGTCTCACTGGAAACTTTCATTTCTAAAGGAGGCTTCTCTGAACTTCCTGGACTAGAGGAAGATGTGCTGCCATATATAACCTCATAGTACCATAGCTCCCCATCTCCTTCCTTCTAACAAACATCATTCCTGTAGTGTAGATTTGTGATTACAATGTGTCTAGTTCGACTACCCATCCCATGAGAGCAGAGATGGTATGTGTTTTTTATTCTATTGTATCCCTAGTGATTGACACACACTAGGTATTCAATAAATATTTGTTGAATGAAAAAAAGAACTAGTAAGAGTTCAGTGGTAGATTTTATCCATGTATCTCATCACTTAAAGAGTTTGCATGAAAGCTTACAAAAGATAAATATAAATTTAATAAAGTTATTTCCTAAATTTATCTTTGTTAAAAAGAAATTTTTGGAATGGGCAAGGGGTACTTTGAAATTAAACAAAAATTAACCTTACTTCTAAGAAATTAAGGATGAAAAAAGGAAATTTGACAAGTTAAAGAAAGGGAACAGCAAGAAAAATTATCACAGCTTTGAAAAATGGGCAATTAATAAAAGTAAAAATGACTGCTTCCCATTCAAGAATCTAAATCTAATTCTAGAAACTAATAGACTCACATGTATTATAAAAATGTAGGCTGGAGATTTTAGCTATTTTACCAGGGGATGAACTGGATTAACAGTGAAGCTTTTTTAAGCCATTCCATCATACAACACCTAAGCTTGTTCTAAAAGGGACTATGTTCCCTTTGGGTGACCTCACCATAAAAATAAAAAAAAAAGTTTAAACTCTATATGGCTATGATACTTAGATTTAGAACAAATCAAATGTCTCATTTCCTTGCTCCCCCACCCCCAATGGAAACAGAACTACAGAGCTTCTGCTTTGCTGCTTTACATGTATTTGCTTCTAGGGTCTGGCCAAATAGTAGTAGACTGTGGTGGGCGCAAAAGAATCAAGAGCCACCTGGGTAAAAGAGTAAAAGGGTAGAGAAAAACTGAAGAATTAGAAGCGGGAATGAATAATTTCAATTTATTAAAAATGTTCATTTTTAAAGCTAGTTTAGAGTACAACTAAGTGTTATAAATGAAAATAAAGAGCAATAACCCTAATGATTTAAATCCTAATAATGGAAAGTAAAGACTTACTAGAATGGATACATAGCTAATACCTCATTATTCAGGAATGACCATACAATTTAGAGATTTTTAACTTAGTATTACTAATATTTACTTACTGCTCTTCTCATTTCCAACTACTTTGGGTTATATCACTGACATACAGCTTGATATACACCAATAAAAGGCTTGATATAAAACATGTATATGAAATAATACATTAGGCCCTTAATAAATGCTTCTTCTTAGTGAAAAAAATACAAAAAAAACTAATTATTACCAGTTTATTATAAAAGGATATAACTCAGAAACAGCTAAATGGATGAGAGGCATAGGGCAAGGTATGAGGACAGGGTGCAGAGCTTCATGCCTGCTCAGAGCATGCCACTCTCTAAATCTCCATGGTCTCACCAACCTGGAGCTCCAATTGTGCTATTTTTTGAAAGCTCAGTGGAGAAATTTTAACTACTGGCAGAGTTTATATTTTTAATTTATATTTAAGGTTAAATTATGTAACCTTCGCTTGTTTGATACCAGGACAATTATAGGTCTGGGCTTGGTAGCAGAGGTTCTTGCTCATAAAACTCTTAAAAGTCATGGTTTCTATCACAAACGTATCTCCTGCTCTCCACTTTTGCTCAGTATTTTAGCTCAAGCCTGATTACCTTTCACTCGAATACCTCTCCATCTGAACTGTTAACAATTTATCCTCTTTCCAGTATTATTCCCATACTACCACCAGAGTTATCTTTCTAGAACTCAATTCTGACCACAGACACTATATACAAACCTTTAATAGTCCACTGTTATGCAAAGAATTAACACCTTAACTCCCTAGCACTGTCCTTCATTATGGTATACCTAGCACCCAGCACAGCTCTACTGAGCAAAAGATGAATAAACCAGCTGAGAATGAGAGAAGGCCAGTCTGTCCTGAGTCCTGGGAACCAGCATTTGAAACAGCAATGTTTATGTCACACTATGTGAAATAAAGCTTTGCCTCCATTTTCCTTTTAATAACTGGATTGACTCTGGGAAAGCTGATGCAGATGCTGGCACTACTGCTTTTCAGGTTTTTAAAATTTTTTCAGCAAAAAATAGGAGCATCCAAAGGCCCTGGCTCCTTAACACACAGCCAACCTATCCTTACCTAACACTGTCTGAGCTCAAGAAAATATGGTAACAATGATTAAAGGTTAGCTCAGAAACACTAAAGCCACATGTTCAGTGCAACTGATTTATAAGTTATTCTATCTGAGGAAGAACAGAAAAGGTTCCTATCTTTTCCATAGGAAGAGAAAGCAGGCCAAGTGCTGAATATTAACACATAAGTAAGGATTGGGGAATGGAAAAAAAACTAAGTAGAAAAACCCCAAGATATAGATACAGATATAAATCTTAATATTAAAATTAAATTTTCAACAATTTTCCTCCCCGATCATCTATAAAGGTAAAGGGTCAGTTTTATTTGGGAAAGTCATATATAGAATAATACATCATACTGTATAGATGAATACTAATTAATCAGGAAGTCTGATAAAGCTAAAATTATAATATTTGTTTTATATTCTTTAAAATGTACTAAACTCTATGATTTCAGAATAGTGAGTAGATGTAGAACATAATTACAAATCTATGATCTTTGAAAGTAATGAAAACCCAAAGGAATACTAAATTTTTTTAAATGTAAGAATGACTAACTTTACAAGATTCTGAAATGCAAAACCATCTGTCCATTGTTCAGTAAAGGAAGCACCATGTCTAACTGTTGTGAAGTGCCCAAGGCGTAATCTGTCTTGCATACTCTTCTCTCGGCTTGACAGTTTTTCTTGTGTGCTCTGCAAAAATGAGGAAAAATTATCATTCAATTTTAATCATTTTTATTTAAAAGTGTACAAGGTAAAAGGGGCTAGTGAACAAAAAAGAAAAATTTATTGAACTTTAACTTACCTTTTCAATAAGCAGTTTCTTACTCATTGATATGCACTTATTTAATCGTTCTTTGTATTTTTCAAGTAACTTCTGTTGTTCATCTATTTGCCGTCTGAGATCACAGTTTGCCTACAACATAAGTAAAAAATGGAAAAGGTCTAGGATTTGTGTATATGATACACTTAGGAATATTTTTAATGATTTGAATAAATTATATAAACAGAAATGAATTAAGAAGATTAAGTATTTGCATCTGATACTAAAAAAAATTTAAAACATCCACTTAACATGGGTTAATACTGTTAAATGCTGCTTAATTTTGTAGTGGAAAGTATGTGGAATTTCTATTTATACTCCATGAGTTCAAACCCACACTCTAAGGTATATAACCTTGGCTGAGTTAAGTTATCTGAGCCTTAGTTTAGTTTTCTTATTTCTATTTTTAAAATAGGGGCATAGTAACTACCTCACTTAGGTGAATAACCGAAATATAGTATAAAAAGTGTCTAACACTTAAAAATGAATGTGAGTTCTCTTCCATCTTTTGTAACTAATACAATTTTTTCCTCCATTCAGCTTATGGATGACACCATAGATACGTATCCAGTAACTGACTATTCCTTCCACGCTTCTTGACAACAAGGTACCAATTTTGCTGACTTTGTAAGCAGCCATATGCTCAGCGAAGGGACCTCTCTATATTCAGATCAGTCTGAATTGTCTAGTATAGTGATAAGAGAATAATCTTGAGGAGAACACAGACTGCTGAGACCTACTCCGAGAGTTTCTGAGTTAGTAGGTCTAAAAGTCAATACGGGTAAGACCTGCAAATTTATCTCTAGTAAATTCCCCAGTAAAGCTGATGCTTCTGGTCTGCGAATCATACTTTGAGAATCACAAGTCTAGGCCAATCATGGTAGAAACAAAAAGACAGTGGCATAATAAATCAAAGATGCTGGGAGAAAACAGCTATCAACTTAAAATTATATACTTAACAAAACTGGTTTTCAAAGAAAAGGGTAAAATAAACACTTTATTTATCCAAAATAACATAAGTGGAATTCAATACCAACAGACCCTGATCATTAGATGCAATTCAAACGATACCCAACAAAATTGTGTGTGTGTGTGTGTGTGTGTGTGTGTGTGTGTGTGTGTGTGTACATAATTTGAGAAGCTGATACCATTTTTATACCATTTCTCTAACACTGCAAAGGGCCAAAAATAGCCAGAGAGAAGATACTTGCTCAACCACGTATCAACATTTAATATGAAGCTACAGTAATTATGATCACCCAATCTATTTATTCCTCTTCCTTCCTAATGGAAAATATTGTTCTTGACCGTTATGTGCTTAGTTAAAAGAACACATTTCCCAGCTTCCCTTGCAGCTAAGGATGATCAGTGAGATGTAAGCAGAAATCTTCTGTTCAAGAAGGCTGCACTTAAGAACAGTTGCATTTTTTTGTTATCTCCTTCCTCTTCCTGTTTTCTGTGTAAGAACACAGATATCATAATTGTGGTTCTAATACATATTTTGTACCTTGATTATGACCTTCAATATGGAAGCCATGCACTAAGGATGGGGGAGCCGAGACCCCACATAACTCTGTGGAGCTGGCATCCCTGGGCTGCCCACTTCTCTTCTTTTCTCAAAAAATAATACCGTATCTTATTTATTAAACTACTGTTATGTTCTCTGTTACTAACAGCTAAAAACAGCTGCTAAATAATAAAAAGATGCTGTGGTACCAGTATAGGAATATACAAATAAAACATGGAACACAGCAGAGAGCTAGAAATAGATCCATTTGTATATGGAAACTAGATTAATATGATGGAGCTGGCAGTTAATGGTAAAGGGGTGTGACAGAGTGAATGGGATGGGATCAGGAAAGGCACAGTAGGTATTTCAAAGGTACTGGTCATTATGATAGAATGACAGATGCTGGTTTTATTGAGTTTCTGTATCAATAGTTCTCAGTGCTGACTTAACTTAGATAATCTGGAGTTAGAGGAGCTTTTAAAATTACCAATGCCCAAACCCTGCACCACATTAATTTAATCAGAACCCCTCAGGGTGCAGTTTAAGCATCACTACTTTTATAAGGTGCCTTCTGCCCTTTCCATCTGGTGATTCTAATGAGCAGCAAAGGTTAAAAACCACTGCTTCATACTTTACTCACATTATGTGTATACTTTTGATGTGTCTTTACTTACAAAGTTTCCATTAAAAATCTCACAGGATTGCAGCAGTTATTTCATCTTGTATAATATCAAATATTAGGTTTGTAACAAAATCAACTTTAAAACTAACATGAAATGGACTGTCTAATGATAATTGATCACATAAAAATAAATTTGAAAAGCTTCCATGTCCCCCACTGCTTCTTAACTCACATTCAAAGAGCTTATATAACTCTCACTTTAAAGTTGACATTTTCAATCATGTACTTACGCTACCAGAAAAAGCTTTTTTTTTTGCAGCTAGTTTTTTACAATGCTAAGTATTTTCTCAACAGTTTTACTATTGCCAAATAATTTACTCAATTTTGTTTCCCTCCATGGCTTGCTACTTACCCTGAGCAAGTCATCTATACGACCTTCCTTCTTTTCCAGGTCCTGGTTTTTATTACTTTCTAATGCTGCTAATTTCAGCATTGTAAGATCAGTCTAAATGAAAGAAAACTATTTTATTATCTCCATTATTTATATCATTGCATGCAAACATAAAATTAGATTTTATACTGACTCTAAAAAGCAAAGAAAATATTTGAGTTTCTATGTATATATAAAGGGTAAGCCAAAAAAATCTTAGTGCAGTTCTTTAAGTTTTAGTATCTTCAGAAGTAGAAGTGCTACAAACTTACAAAGAAACACGTGAAGGTTAATTACTAATATTTTTAGAATATTGATATGTTCTCCATTAAATTTCAATATAACCAGTTTGTGCTATTAACTCATGCTGATTTTTGAAAATGGCAAAAACTTCTACAAGCAATTCACTGACTGAAAGCAATGTATTTGTATTCTAGCCTAAAGATAATCCAAATGATGAAGTTTGATGCACATACAACAGTTTGGATATGACCTGACAGGAAAAGTCTAGTGGCAATAAACCAGGCAACTGAAGGAGCCAAGCAAAAAGATCTTCTTTCACAATCTCCAGTCTTAGTATCATCTAAAAACTGTCACGCATAAAAAAGTTAAAATGAAAAACTTAGTACTCAAAATTCACAGAACTAAATAAATGTAAAAGAAATGTGATTAACTCAACTTTCAAATGATTTTTCCAAGTGCATAGCACATATGAATATATATACACATATAGATACCCAAATTGAATCACTTCAATGTCCACTTATAACAAATATAACAGCTTCATGATGACATCAGTTATATGCACTTGAATGTTAAGTTCAAAAAGAAACAGTAAACAGAATTGGTATGTTATAGTTGTTCTGTTTATTTAATTTGCTGTAAATATCTATATATTTAACCTGTGTAAAAAGGAAAAGCTGATAATAAATTGGGTTGTTTCAATTACTCACCACCTACAAATGTTTAGTAATTAGGTTTCTTGATGTATAATTTTATTATACAACTATGTCTAAAACAAAGACAAGACATCTTACAGTTGTTTATACAAAGTTGATATTGCCTTCTTAGAAGATACACAAAGAAATTTTTAAATACTATTTACCTGTGTAATTTTAAAGGATAACTGCTTTGGTTGTATAATAGGGTGGTCCCCAAAAGCTAATGCAGTAGGAGAAGGGCTATTCGGTCGAACCTTAAAAAAAATTAAAACTTCTACATTAGCAAGAAAAAAATAGGCTTCTGCTTAGCAACAACTATTTAATATTTCTTAAGTTTTTATCAGGATAATAACTAATTAAAACATAACTGACTTTAAAAACTTTTAATCGCATTTATTTAATAAGTATTCACTGAGTACTATCTCCTTTACATAAGGCTCAGTAAGAAAGACAACCAAATACTCCCTGCCCTCAAGGAGTGCCATACAATCTAGTGCCATAAAAGAAATTTAATTTTAATGCTTTCTATCTGTTAAATAAAACAAGACCAAATACATTATTTCAAAACAAAAATGTTAAACACAGATTTTGATGGTTCAAAAGTAAAAATGAAAAAACCTTAATACAGTATTTTTAGTACTAGGCATAATAATACATGCCTATATGTAGTAAATATCAATTTGCTGATGAGTTTCATGGCTTATGTAGTCACTAGTTTTAAAATACATTCTTTGAAAGCAGATTACATCATTGTATCAATGCCATCACTACAACTCTAGAAGTTGTTGAGTCTTATATGACAATTTATATGACACATTGATATGCCCCAAGGTACAGAATGAGTAAGACACAAC
The DNA here is from genome assembly GCA_032199065.1 of Smutsia gigantea. Lineage (NCBI taxonomy): Eukaryota > Metazoa > Chordata > Mammalia > Pholidota > Manidae > Smutsia > Smutsia gigantea. The sequence goes on along the minus strand of JAVSCE010021450.1, from coordinate 69,859 downwards.
TAAGTATATGTCTACAGACAAGGACTAGAAGAGGACACTGGAAGTAAAAACAGAAAATCTGAATAAATAATGAAAAATTCTGATTAAAAAAATTTTATTTTGCCTATAAGTTACTGAAAGCCAGTACTGTTTTTCTGGCTAGACATTGAACTTTCACATAATGAAAGTAAAGAAAAAAATGAAATCAAATATGCAAAACAATGCATTATAACTAGATCTTAAAATATTAGAAACAAACCAAAATATGAAGATTTTTTAGGTCCAAGATCCTCCTTCTATCCTGAACTAAATGATCCCAAGGCTGATAGCTACCACCTTTTTCTTAAGGATTCCCAGGATGGGATTATGCTCTCATTTTAGTTAGGAAATTTAATTGACAAGAAAGATAAAAATTGGGTATCAGTAGCAGAATATGGCCTGATGTAAGAGTATTCATTTCAGTCCTACAGGACCAACAGCACTCTTAACAGAAACATTACTTCTTGGATATAATAACTAACTCAGTAAGACTTTAAGAACTGTACTTTCAGAAATAAAGTTCTAATAGCATCAGATCATGAAAAAAGATTAATTCACTCACAGAATTTTTTAAAAAGATAAAATACTAATATATACACAAAACAATATATATATTTACAATCAATGAAGTTATAAATTTATCCAGTATATACAATCTAGTAGACCTTTAAAAAAGGTAAATACTATATATTTACAAGACATATATATATATAGATAGATAGATAGATAGATAGATACACACAGGCCTTTTAAAAAGATAAATACTAATATATACACAAGATAATAACACATACTTAACAATCAATAAAGACAAGTTATAAAAGTTATTCAGTATACATAATCTACTAGACCCAAGACTACACATGTAAAGACTTACAGATGAGGAAGGAGTGGAATGTGAATGTGAGTTTTGAGGAGAACGGATTGCAGGAGGTATGCCTCTTACTGGACTTGAGCCATTCCCACCTTGGTACTGAGGAAAAAAAGGAAACACCACTATTTATCAAAATAGTCTTAGATAGCTGTTATTTTAGATATGGTACACTAAATTTAATTCATTTAAATATATGTTATAAATTAAATTCAGTACTCATTTAAATGGGTCAGGAAAAAGCAAAACTTAAGGTCAGTTACACCAAATCCCAAAAGACTAAAGAGAGACTACTGATCACGAGAACATGACAAGAATGTCTTGTAAAGATCCTTACTTCTCAAACATTCTGGCTATAATTTGTGATTCCGGCAGACTCAAAGAAAATAAATTCCTCCAAAACAATGAACATATCTTTTTTTTCCTTCATATTTTAGCACTGTTCACTTATAAAATGTTTGTTGAAGCAGTAGGACCCCCTAATTCCAAAAAACTGTAACATGCTTACATGTAGATGTTAGTGAACATAACCATCTTAAAACAGAATTATTCTCCAGATGTTATAGTACCATATAAAGTAATTATACAGACCAAGTCCTTTCCCTTTAACAATACAAAATCTTTAAAAATCAATCCTTTCTTACATGTATGACATGCATTATAGTGCATGACTTAGGTGCACATGAAGAGAAGCCACCTAATATAGCTACCTCTCTCATTTCTCATATTTCTATACTAAGAATGGGAAGAGAAAAAGAATTTGGTGCTACTGGTTTTCTCTCAGGGTATATTATTAGGCATGAGCAGCAGAGATGAAAGACTTCCTAGTGTTTTCATTAAATAACTTCTTACAACCTAGGGACTTTCTCTAATTTTATCTATAGTGCCTAGCATAACGCCTGGCACACAGTAGGTATTCAAGAAACTTGTGATTTGTTTATTTGCACAGATCCTTCTTTTGGTAGAGATTCTTAATTATATTAACACTGAGGGACTGACTTCAACTAAAGAGCATTAGGTATCTCGTGGTCAGCAACAGTTTTCCCTTAGATTCTGTAACCCAAGAAAGAAAAACAATGGAGAGTAAAGAAAATTTTTTAATGCAGCCCTTTCTCTAACCAGCAAATTCTGTTCACTCTCAAGTAAATGCAAATATTTTTAAACTGAGTAGATCATGTTTTTTGTTTTAATAATCATATTAATGTTTTTTATAATGTAAAACTAGTAGCCAAAAGTGGTTCTGTGTCATATGCAAGGAAACATTGCAGATTGTGTAAGAATCTAAATTTACCACTGTTTATTACTGTCAGGGACTTTTAGATTCTTATCTTTATCATTATTTAATCTCCATCCACAGATCTCAAATGTTGCTGTGGTGTGACAAAGCCTGTTTTGACAATGGAAAGAATTCTGAACAAAAGACAGTTGTTAGACTTTGAGTTCTATTCTTTGATCTTCCATTAAAAGTTTGTCTTTAGGTAAGCTATTTTATATCTCTGGTCCTCAGTTTTCCCATCTGTAAAATAGGAATACTAATACCTATCCTGTCTATCTCGTAGGCTGTTATAAGCAAATATGTGAGAAAAGTACGTTGGATATTATGTGCCATACCAATTATAAAAGTATACCTTAATGTTCCTAGGAAGACAGGACATCACATAGTACTGAATCATTGCTCTAATCAAGTAGATAATAAAAAGTTGATCTTGTGCGTCAAAGAAATTATTTCAGCCCAGAGCAGAATTATATTAAGAACTGGAGATATTCCTCAACGAACTTACTTCAAAATAGTCGCTAATTTTGTGGCCACGTCCCCCAATACTTTTTCCTAAAATATAAAAGTAAAAAATCTTATAAAATCAGTCATGACTATCATATACTGACTGCATCAGAAAGAGAATGTGCCAAACTTATTTCCTTAATACACAGAGAAATCATGTTTAATTAAAAGAATATTTTTTAATTGGGTAGTGATAGGCATCAAAAGAATATTAAGAATCCTCGGAGGGTCAGATGCCAGTTTCAGAAACCCAAAACTCAAACGACATTTCAACAGAAACATGTGAATTTTTTAAAGTCCCAATTATTAGAGAATCATGTATAGAAATGACATTAAAAGATTTCCTGTTCTTAAAACTACATTATTATACTGATTAATGGCTACTAATTTCATGAAAGAAAAGCCATGAATAAAAAAAGTGGCAGCTGCACAAATGACAAACCAATTCATGCCTGCATAAATAATAAAAAAGCTTTGGTTAACACAAACCGTAACAAACTAACAATAACATGCCTTAATATGAATGCTGTTTTGCAAAATGTTTTCATTTTCTAAAAAGTATTTCCAAATTAATGGGATTTTTTTTTGATAAACTAGATTTTAAATATTGTTCTTATATACCATATTGATAAAGTGATCAAAATCATTAATACCACAGTTCTTTAATTAAAAGATTTGCTCTTCATCAGTTTTATAAATACTGAATTAAAAAGTTGTTAAGAAAGTATGTTTACAGATTGAGATACTTTTTTTGGATAGGAGGAACTATCCTTCACTGGAACTATATAAAATACATAATTAAAGTTATAAAAGAAAAACTAATGATACCATACCATGGAGTCAAAAGCTCTAGATAACACAAGCATACACATTTATCAATTCAATATTGACTTAAATTCATTCACTTATTTATTTTATTCTAAAAATATTTTGTGAGTGGTTACTGTGTGCCAGGCATTATTGAGATGAACAAACGATACATTTGAAAGTTCCACTATCTGAAGTTCCTCTTGGTAACAAGATATGGGGAATTAAAAAAAAAAACACTAAGTACTTGGGGATATAAATGGTACCTAGAAATTTGTAACAATGGTTTTATACAGATTTATTTAGAGGTCAGAAAGGACTATATAAAAGAATTTCCCTTCTGCCTGTAACAACTTTCCTGCAGATTCTAAAGAGGTGTTTTTAATAAAGACGGAGACATTTTGGTTGCTTATCCAGAAGCTGTAGCCCCAATTCCTTTTCCCTAACTGAACCCCAATTTTCTTCTGTTAACATTCCTTCCTCTATATAGTACATGTAACTTCAGGGAAGCTGACTCCTATCTGGCCTCCATTCCTAGTTTCCCTTTTTTCCTTCTGATCAGAAATCCAATTTTGATCAGGGATCACTTCCTTTTCACAAAGCCTATATTTTTTCTAAGGGGACTTTTACCCCATTTTCAACTCCAGAGATGAGCCTGATGATTTCTGTAAGAGCAACAATACCTCTGTTGGATATAACTGGTTCAGGAATGGGCACATGGCACAATTCTGGCCAATAAGATGATGAGGGGTTTGTTCTGGACTTGAAGAAGCTTACTTCAAAGAAGAGGAAAAACACACACACACATCCAGAGAAAGCAAAGCCTGCTTCTCTCAAAGGAAACAGGAGTGAGGAAGCTGAAATGAGTATATCCAACTAAAACTGGCAACCATTCTAAAACTGTAAAAAAAAAAAAATCAGACAATTCTTTGGATGGCAAACCACAAAGAAAAAAATGTGGGTTCTTAAAGACATAGATTGGATCAACCAACCCAGAAGTCCTACTTGATTCTGAGACCAACTTTTAAGTTTTTAAATCTAAAGTTGAAACTATCATAACTAATATTTCTTTGCACTAAATAAATCTCCAAGTCCACCTACCACAACTTTGCAGAACTACACTAAGACCAAGAAGGAGCTTGGGACAGATTGAGATACAAAGTACCACATACCTACAGAAAGGTATGAGAGTGAACTAATGCCTATTCCTTGATGCCAGTGTTACATGTAAATAATAGTAAACCATGTGTTCATGGCCCTAGACCTTACGGCTAAAGAGTGGCTCCAAAGCATGTAATATATGTATAAAATCATCATCACATATGATTTAAGAGCCCAATTTATATTAATTTTGAGGGTCAAATTAAATGTCAATACTATTTTGTTGTCCATTACAAGAATTTTTGTAAGTCTACTGAAAATAATCGTACCATAAAAGGTAGATACACAAGAAAGGATGAAGAACAGGTTGGAAAGAAAAAGATGTTGCTTTTATAGAAGTCTCTCAATCTTTTCATGTAGTCTTTTATTTTTCATTTTTTTAAATACAAGGGATGAGTACGTTTGGATACTTGTTTTAAAGTGAGATATAAAGTCCTCCCCCATCTATCCTTGTCTTTCTCTCTCAGCTCCACTCCTCAAAGACAACAAGTTTCCTACGCTTTCCTATCCTTTCAAAACTATACAATGCTTTTTAAAATGGGATATAAAGTTCTTACTGAAAAACAAGGCATTTCAATACTGTATTTCAAATAGAAAAATTAAAGGTGATAGAGAAAAGGTAATGCTTACCACGTTTGGACATGACACTGTCTTTCTTATTCTTAAGTGAAAAAAAATAAGGGAAATGTCAAAAAGCCTAACAACAGAAACCATACACTATCTGTGGTACAAAAAGATTCCAATTTCATATTATTCTCATTCAAAATACATTCTAATCTTTTATTAATTCAGAAATTATATAATATCTATAGAAATCACAAAAACATGAAATTGCTCATCTTATAATTAAACCGTTAGTTAAAAATCAGAGTAATTAATTATAAATGCCTAGATTTTGTTTCACTTACCCTGACTACTTTCATTCTGGGTTTCTGCTTTTCTTTTCCTTCCTCTTGATGATTCCGATTGTTTCTTTTCTGGAGTCTGTAGAAAGCAAGGTAAAGAATTTTAAATTAGTTTTAACATACAAAATTATTACAGTCAATATAAAAATAAATTTTATTTTCAAAATAAAAAACTTTTGTTCAAGAGTGCTCATATGATACAAATGTGCTAGAAGATAAAATTTCCTACTGTGGAAATTTTTAAATTCAAAGTATAGAAGATCTTGTACTCATTATTTGAAATTCACATTTACAGAATTTTACTTCAGGTAGATGAAAAATCTGAAAGTAATTAACCTTTAAAGATGCCCTTGAAATTTCTAACTGAATATGAAAAAAAAGAACTAATGTTTTCCCTATGCATTTTCTACTATTTATATGTATTTAGTTTATAAAAGTAAACTTGGGTGAGAAAAAAAGAGAACACAAACCCTGATATATGCAGTCCCTATCAAAAAGGACCATTCACTAAAGTGCTTAACAATTATTAACCAACAACAATTATAGCAAATTTGATATGCCCTAGATCAGGGGTCAGCAAACTACAGCCCATTGGCCAAATCTGGCTGGATTCCTGTTTTCAGGGGACCCATTATCTAAGTGTGACTTTTACATTTTTTTAATGATTGGAAAATTTAAAAATCAAAATAAGGATACTTTGCAATATGAAAAGTATAAAAAGTTCATATTTGTGTCCATAAAGTTTTATTAGAACACAATAATACTCGTTCATTTACATATTGTCTATGGTTGCTTTCACACTACAAAAGCCGAGTTAAGTAGTTCAAACAAAGACTAAAATATCTGGCCCTTTACAGAAAAAGTTTGCAGACCCCCTACCCTACATGATGGTTTGGTTTTTTTAACTGGGCTAAAATAACAAGTAAATTCTATGTTGTCTGACACTGCTGTGCTTACTAAAAAATTAAAACCCAGAGCAAAAGCACAAGGCAATAGGCACAGGGTCCTCAAATTCCAGAAGTTCGGCAAGTATCTCTGGTGCCAGAACAAAGAATATCTGAATGAATGAAAATGAAACATCAAGGTAACTTAAATGTCTAAAGGCAATGTAGTCCCCAAACAAGGAAGGGGTTTAATCCACATCTTTTGATGTTTCTGAGTAATTCTATGATTAAATCTACAACTCCAATACATAACCTAATTTATCTGAATATCGATGGTCCTCCTAAGTGTTACCTTGGGGATTTCAAGTTGTCGCACTTCCATTTGCCAACAAGACAACAGATTCAGAGGCTGAATGTTACTAGTCTCTGAATTGTCTAAAGACAGAAGTTTTACCTGTCCCAACATTGGGAAGGGAAGTCCCAACATCACCCTTCCACCCCCATGTTTCAGATACAGTTATTACTTAATAAATATATGAATATGATGAATAACACTCAAGGTAACCAGAATTCAAATCAATTCAATTCTATATACTTGCAAGGCCTAACTGTTCTTCTGTCTCTGTGTGACATGCTATACACCCTACATCTAGAACTAAGTGATGAATCAACTATACAAAAACTTTTCAAAATGTTATTAAGTTCGTAAGATCCACTGTAACCAATAAATTGTCTATATGTTTTCACATCACAAACCAAAGATCTTAAAGAAATCCACCCTTTCTGGCAATCTATTCAGGAGGCAGAATGACTAACAGCAGTTTAGGATAAATAATTCATTAGTTTAGTTTCATTTAGTAAAAATCACCAAATGCAAACAAACAATAACCAATTTTTATATTCCTCAGAATAAAAACATCACCAAATTAAAAATTCCAAGTTAACATTTTTATAAAGAACCCTAAAATCCACCTTAAAAGTGGATTCCCAAATAATAGTGTATTCATATCATTCCCAACTTAATTGATATTAAAAAAAATTTTAACATCAAGAAAATAATGTTTTTTCAGACCTGTTTAATGTTATAACTAATGTATGCTAAGCATGGCAGCATCCCATCTGAATTCCACCTGAAATCCTAAATAGCTACTTTGAACAAGCAACAGAAATTCACATGGAAATAATACAATTCTGCAAGTTATATTAGAAATGACATTATCCACCTGGAAAAACAAAGAAAATATAATGTAAATTTTTGTACCATTTTCTAAAGTATATCCCAAGGAACACTTGATCAATGGCAGATTGAGAGGATACATTTTAAATAGTGGGAATAGTGGGGTGATTCAACTGGGATGAACGAAGTTAAATTTACTTATCACAAAGCTTCTAAAGAACCATTGCTAAGAACAAATGCTAATGTTCACTGGCTGGCTCCAAAAGGGGGATGGGATGGAAAGATACAGTATATGTGGAGATTCTCAAACTTATTTGGGATAAGAGTCATTAAATATTTCACTACGGCATACACTTTAAGATATTTAAGGTTTTCTTTTTTAAGACATGGATTACATAAAAATTTTTTTTCTCTGAGGCAAGATTTCCCTAAATTTAAATTTTTCTGGAACTAGGGAAATGGAACAGTCCTTTGGGGGAAATGTCATTTTGTTAAAAAAAAAAAACACAAGAAACTTATATGCATAACAGCAGTAAAGAAAAAAAAAGGTTTACCTCACTTAAACTAGAGAATCTGAGTAAGGAAGAAAAAAAAGAATGACAGGACTAAAATTAACTTTAAAACTATAATGTATAAACAAATAATCTGGGTTTAGAAGTTGCAAATAGGTAATAAAAACTGAAAGTTGAACAAAGATGAGAAAAACAGGAAACCTAGATATACATAAATTAGCCTGTGAAGTAAATGTCTTCATTACAAACACACCCTGTGTGTCTTGTTTCCTCCAAAGAACCTCAGAACTTTTTACCCATGTCCTAGTATGACTACCTGGCATTGACCTTTGACCTCACTCTCACCCCATACATTGTTTTAGGGTTGTTCTTTTGGCCCAAACGAACCATAATTTCCTAAAAAACAAGTATCATGGGTCTCCAAAGAAAGAGACTTAGAATCAAATTCTGGGCCCATTATTTACTGTAATGACAACATGCTCCTTAACCCAAGACTCAATTTTCTCATCAATTTTAAATGTGATAATAATACAGACATAGGAGAATTGAGGGGATTACATGAGAAACATGCCAGAAACACACTTAGTACAGCATCTGTAACAGTGTATGATCTATAAATGGCAGTAAGCACTCACTTAAGCCATTCACTTTTCTGAATAGCTACCCTTCTATCACTCCGAATTATCTGTGCACTTGTGTTTCAAAACTTCAATCATGTGTCACCTGTTAAATGATTAGCAGCTTCCTAATAGTTTACAAATAACTTGTGGGGCTTGAAAAATAAGTGACATTTCCTCTTTAAGGTCCCATTCAACTCTGTTCTCCACTACAAGCTATAAAAACTACAGTCTAGGCCCTAAGTATTACATCAGTATCCCTCAGGTAAATGTGTAATAGTATTTTGGTTTTAAGTTTAAATAATCTGAGCAACACCCGTATTAAACAAAACAAAAACTCCCAATGAAGTCTACAGCTGCCAATTCTCCTGATTTGCTAATTTGTACATGGATTTATTTGGGGATTTAGAACCTTGGAGATTTAGGATATACAGAAATTAACCAAATATTTAATACCTAAAATGGCTCATCACTGAGGAAATGTTCAGAATACTATTTGCAGTTTTCAAACTGTACTCCAGAGATACCTTAAGGGAGAGGAGGTTGTGCCTTGAAAGTTATTAAAGGGGAAGGACAGGAAAAGAAGGAACAGTGGCTGAGCTAAGGTTTAGCCTACCAGACACGTCCTTTCCCACCTCCACTCCTGTCCCTGCAAACAAAGCAACTCTTATTTTAATATTGAGATTCCGTATTAGACTTAGTTTGCAGAAAGTGTTCAATGGCTTAAAAAAGGTTTGAAAAACCACTCATTCTGACCAATGATTTCCTAGAAAATCCAAGGACATCAACCAGGCCACCTTTGTATTTGCATAATGTGTAAAATTTGCATGTATCTAGAATTTTGTGTAGAACATTTCAAGCTTCTTATTACTCTTGCTAATGCTGTCATTTCTTTCTTTTCTTCTCTATTTTTTTTCTCAGTTATTGCACTATAACTGACCACAGTAAGTAAGGATTACATGGAAGGCAAAGTAATATAATTTGGCTTTAGAGTAAAGACGGAAGACTATAGTAATGATAAAAAGTCAAACAACTCCAATATATAGTGGGACAGTGGTTAGGAGAAAATGATGAAAAAAAGAGATTAGTACTCTTTGAACATCAATTTAGCTTTGGAAATGTTAATCTTTAATCAGGCTAAAGCCTGAAAGATGACTGGCATTTATATATTCTAAGACATTAGTGTGAATTTGCACAGTATTTTCTAGCAGTTGGAAGTATGTTCAAAAAGCAAAGACAAATCTAAAGGACTCAACAGGTGATAGTGATATAATTAAACTAATGCTCCAATTTCATTTGGAATTTTAATTATTTTTTTAAATAATTTTAATTAAATTTTAATTTAAATATTAAACATTTTCATATCTAAACATGTGGCTTCTTGGTTTATCTTAAAATAAAAGTAAAATTTTTTTTTCCTAATGAAACTAAGAATATAAGAAAGCAAGAATCTTAACACTGGCACAGAATGGAGGAAGATAAAATCAGTATGGATTGTTTCATGAAAACAGATAACCATCTCTACATGCTTCTAGAGAGGTATTTAAAATTATCAGCATGTCTTACAGAAATTGTAACAGTATGTGAAAAGATAACATCAACAAAAGAAGAGCAGATATTAAATTTTATTCTTCACCTCTACCTTAGGTAGAATGCATGAACAGACAACAAAAAGAAGTCAGATATTATCTCTAATAAAATTACTGTAATTAATATACACAGATATATAATTTCTTTGTTAAATGAGAAAATAATCTAAAACAGAAAGAAAAGTTACTCTAATATTTTAGAATATCCCTAACAAAATATTCAACCCACAAACTTGCCAGAATGAAAATTTTCTGTTCAATTCATTTAGCTAAAGATTATTTCAAATATACAACACACTGGCTATTCCCAAGATTCATATAGTTACTCAGGTATCAAATTCAAAGGCACTATACTTTGAACAAATGGCATGACAAATCTTTGTCTGCAGCTAGTAATAACAATGTTCAATTTTTATCCACATTTCTAGGCAAAATTTGTTAACTAGATATGAGACAGGGAAATGCTAGAGAAATCTATTATTTTAATGGCATATATCAAAACAGCACTAAACTAGAAAGGAAAATCTGGAGCCTTATAAAAATAGTCAATGTAAAATAGATGTTTTATGCAAAAATATCAAATGTACAAGATACTGTTTCTTCCAACCTTTTGCTATAAAAATTAGGTTAGAATAATGTACTCTAAGAAAACCAAAATTCTGTTATGAAAACTTCCTTGCTGCTTTGTATCCAATTTACATTTAGATAAAACCTATCATGAAATATGTGCACTTTAACTCAAGGCTGATTTTGAGCTGGCATGCCCTGAAATTCAGTCTGTCTCAGCCCTGGAGTCAAACTTTAATATCAAGAAACTATGATCTGGAAATGTTTGTTTGTATCTTTGACACCTAAAAGAAGATCTCTTGCTATACTGCTGATTTCAATATTTAGTAAAGTTTATGTATGAACATTTTGGGATCCTACCACAAAATAAGAGCATTTTCTTGGTGTTTGAAGCAAATCCAATCCACATATCAGCAATTTTGAGTGTAGCCTATTTTCTGCTGTATTGCCTTTATTATTATATAATATGTAATATCTAAGGTGGTAGAGTTACTAAGACAAAATTGGGAACCACCCAACTAAACTGTGTACAAGCTCACAACATTTTTAAAAGCTTGAAGGACTTTTACTCCCTTCACAAATATACACCATCCACAACTCTTATTGGTACGTACAGAAATGTAATAAGCAATCTTACTCTCACTTTTTAAAAACTATCTTACCTGCAATCCTCAGAGTGATTTTTTAAGCTTCTATCACCTGGACCCATTTTAATTTGTATTCACATACATTTTTAAAAAGTATACTGTCTTCAATATTGATGCAATACAATTCTGCTCACCATTTTCTTATCATTCATGTAGTGTAAATATTTCTTGGCATTTCCCTTCCCTGCCTTTCCCTTTAAGGCTTTATTCATTATAAATTCAGATAAAGTTGGACTTTCCCTCTATTCATGTGATCATGTAAGCAGTTTTCAAATCATGCAGTCAGAATACAACAGCCATACAGAGCAACAGCTGTAGGAAAAAAAGCAAATTTTCAAGAAAACTTATTGTGAAAATGCTGGCATTTTGAGAGTACTTATAATAGTAAAATTTAGAAGTGATTTCACAACTTTTCTCCCACTTTGACACTCATGATGGAGTAACACACTCTTATGTAATACCCTTATAGATATTTCCTTGAACATGAACCCATAGGTCCTTATACAATTATTTCCTTGAAACAGACAATTTTAGGTGTAAATGATATATCACAGAATATGTTTAAAAATTTAAAGATAATGCCAAACTGCACTTTCAAAGGTGGTATGAGTCTACACTTACAGTAACACTGTATGAGAATGTCAACCAATCTTTTAAGATGTCTACATGATGTATATAAAAAAAAGTGGTATTTCATTTATTGTTTTTTCTATAGCAACACTAGATTTATAACCAGAAAAAAGGTGATTTTTTTGTTTTGGTTTGTTTTACTGAAGTATAACTATGGTTTTAGGTGTGTATCATAGTGATTTTAAATTTTCATTCATTATGAAATGCTATCACAATAAGTTTACTATCATCTGTCACCATACAAAGTTATTACAATATTACTGACTACATTCCCAATGCTGTCCATTACATTCCCAAGACTTATTTATTCTGTAACTCAAAGTCTGTGCCTCTTAATCACCTTCACCTATTTCACTGGGCCCCAAATACTCCCCGCTCTGGTAACCAACAGTTTGTTTCCTACATCTATGAGTCTGTTTCCGTTTTGCTTTTTTAGATTCTACATATAAGTGAAGTCATACAGTGTTTCTTTCTCTGACTTATTCTGCTTAGCATAATACCTTCTAGGTCAATCCATGTTCTTGCAAATGGCAAAACTTCATTCTTCTTTATGTCTCAGTACTATTTCATTGCATATATAAACCACATCTTCTGTATCCATTCATCCACTGATGGACACTTAAGTTGCCTCCGTATCTTGGCTATTTTAAACAATGCTGCAGTGGACATAGGGTGCAATCTCTTGTTTTCATCTTCTTTGGAGGAATACCCTGAAGAGAACTGCTGGATAGTATGGTAGCTCTATTTTTTATCTTTGAAGAACCTCTATACTGTTTTCCTAGTGGCCGTACCAATTTATATTCCCACCAAGAGTGTACATGGATTCCCTTTCTCTGCATTCTTGCCAACATGTATTATTTTTTCTTTTTGATATTAGCTATTTGACTGGTGTAAGGTGCTATCTCATTTTGATTTGCATTTCCCTGATGAGCAATGTTGAGCATCTCTTCATGCACCTGTTGGGCATCTGTATGTCTTCTCTGGAAAAATGTCTATTCAAGTACTCTACTCATTTTTTAAACTGGGTTGTTTATTTTTTTGATGTGAAGTTTATAAGTCCTTTATATATTTCAGATATTAACCCCTTATCAGATGTATGATTTATAAATATCTTCTCCCATTCAGTAGGTTGCCTTTTTGTTTTGTTGATGGTTTTCCTCATTGTGCAAAAAAAAAGCCTTTTAGCTTAATGAGTCTCATTTATTTTAGCGTTTGTTGTTACTGCCTGAGAAGATTGTTCCAAAAAAAAAATTGCTAAGACTGATATGAAAGAGCTTATGACCTATGTTTTCCTCTAGAATTTTTATGGTTTCAATTCTTACATTCAAGTCTTTGATCCACTTTTCATTTATTATTATATATGGTATAAGATAGTAATCCAGTTTCATTGTTTTGCCTGTAACTGTCCAGTTTCCCCAATACCATTTACTGAAGAGACTGCCTTTTCCCCGTTGTATATTCTTGCCTCCTTTGTCACAGATTAATTGACCACATACACATGGATTTATTTCTGGGCCCTCCATTCTATTCCCTTGATCTATGTGTCTGTTTTTATCCTGCTACCATACTGTTTAGATTACTATAGCTTTTTAATATGGATTGAAATCAGGGAGCATGATGCCTCCAGCTTTCTTCTTCTTTCTCAAGACTACTTTAGTTATTCAGGGTCTTCTGGGTTCCATACAAACTGTAGGATTCTTTGTTCTAGTTCTGTGAAACTGCCACTGGTATCTTGATGGGGATTGCATGGAATGTGTAGATTGCTTTGGGTAGTATGGACATTTTAACAATATTAATTCTTCTAATCCATGAACACAGTATATCTTTCCATTTATTTATATCATCTTCAATTTCTTTGATCAATGTCTTATAGTTTTCAGAGTACATGTCTTTCACCTCTTTGGTTAGATTTATTCCTAGGTATTTTATTCTTTTTGATGCAACTGTAAATGGGATTGTAAATTTCTCTTTCTGAAGCTTATTATTAGTGCATAGAAATGCAGCCAATTTCTATATGTTAATTTTGCATCCTGTGACTACTGAATTCGTTTATTTGTTCTAATAGCTTTTTGGGGGGAGTCTTTAGGATTTTTTAATATATAGTACCATGTCATCTGCAAATAGTAACAGTTTGACTTTTTCCTTTCTAATATGGATGGCTTTTGTTTCTTTTTCTTGCCTAATTGTTATGGCTAGGACTTTCTACACTATGTTGAATAGAAGAAGTGGCAAGAGTGGGCATCCCTGTCATGTCAAGGCATCCTGATCTTAGAGGAAACGTTTCCAGCTTTTCACCAATGAGTCTGATTTTAGCTGTGGATGTGTCATATACAGCCTTTATTATGTTGAGGTATGTTACTTCTATATCCACTTTGTTAAGAGTTTTTATCATAAGTGGATGTTTACTTTTGAAAATAAATTGTTCTATCATTTATTAGCACTGATTCTTAGAGCTGACTATACACCATAATCATTTACAAAGCTTTTATTTAGAGTTCATGCTGGAGTCCTCATTCCCAATTTGATCACCTCTGGAGAGAGATCAAAGGAATCGTTATTTCTAAAAAGTTCCAAAAGTGATGCTGATTTATCATCAGGATTCAAAATATTCATCAACCTATATATATAATAATGTCATGTATTTCTTGCATACTGCATTTCCAAGACTCTCTAACATTAAGAACTTCTTCTTTATATAATTTTCCTTCAAGAATAAATATCAAAATTGTGACATACAGCAAAAAACTCATTAGGGTATAAGGAGTCTAACAGGTTGTCATGGTTACTCAGTTATTTTGGAAAATGAGAATCTTAAAGAAAATTAATAAAATAATCACTATGTTTCTTGCTGATATAAAAATAATTTTAAAACTCTACTACAGTGTAGATACTGAAACGAAATTTCTCAGTAATGTCAACTGTGCTGAAGAGCCTTGAAATCCAGTCTAAAAGCATATTTCTCAGGTAAAACATTTGTGAAATGCTGTTAATCCAGGCATTTCTTGGACTTCAAATTTGATGATTACTACAAATAATCTTAATCTAAATATTTCAAAAAGAGAATACCATGAAAAAAGAAGACTAACGAGGGTCATTTATCTAACTACCAAGTTATAAACTATCTTAGCTATACAGAGAGAGCATAGCATAGTAGGTGAAAGTACCACTTGCAAATAAGACACTTTGGAATCAGAATGTTGACTCTGTGAACTTACTATCTGTGAGCAAATTAATTAACCCTTCTGGGGTTCTGTTTCCATACTTAGAGATGCTTACCTTAAAAGGGTTGTAGTCTAGCTCCATAGGTAACATGTTAAAACATTATTTTTCTCTTCTTCACTAATGAAATGGTTCTCAAGGAGAGAGACTTGCCCTCACCCTCAGAGGATATTGGCAATATCAGGACATTTTTGCTTGGAGGTGGGTGGGCTACAGATACCTAATGTGTTAGGCACAGATGCTCCTAAACATCTTACATTTACACAGGACAGCTTTCCCCTATCCCAAGAATTATCTGGCGCCAAATGTCAGTAATGTTAAGTTTGAGAAACCTTGCTTTGATGAATACATTAGAATCATTTGTAGTTGACACAAAAACTACCTGTGTAGTATGCTGTAACTAAAATTATGTTAATTTAAATTTATTATTACTCAATATATATTTCTTGAACACCTACTATGGTCAAGCGCTAAGCCAGGTTCCACTTTAAACTATGTCATTACTCCTAAAATGACCTGGCATTTTTCTCTTCTAGTCTTGTTTGCATCAACAAGCTTAGAGCTTTCTTTACTCTAAAAACAAACAGCCACCCACTCTAAAGGGAAACATTTAACAGCTATTTTCTTGCTAAATAAATACAGAATCATTATTTCAAGATTTGTAAAAAACTGAAAGATTATCTACACAGAGTATATTAGAATTTCCAAGCAGGGAGTCTGGCTACTTCTACTTTTAAAAAGCTTCCCAGATTAACAAACATTTACTGAAGACCTAATACCCATCCTCCATAGAAGTTTTCCAAAGTAGAAGAGGAAGGAATACTCAAAAACCTATTCTACAAGGCCAGCATCACTCTAATACCAAAACCAGGCAAAGACACCACAAAAAAAAGAAAATTCGAGACCAGTATCCCTGATGAATATAGATGCAAAAATACTCAACAGAATAGTAGCAAACTGAACTCAAAAATACTTCAAAAATACCATCCATCATGATCAAGAAGGATTTATTTCCAGGGATGCAAGAATAGTACAATATTAGAAAATCCATCAACATCATCCACCACCTCAACAAAAAGGACAAAAACCACAGGATCATGTCCATAGATGCTGAAAAAGCATTCAACAAAATTCAACATCCATTCATGATAAAAACTCTCAACAAAATGGGTATAGTGGGCAAGTACCTCAACATAATAAAAGGCCACATATGACAAACGCACAGCAACATCATACTTAACAGCAAGAAGCTGAAAGCCTTTCCTTTAAGATAGGGAACAAGACAAGGATGCCCACTCTCTCCACTTTTATTCAACATAGTTCTGGAGGTTCTAGCCATGGCAATCAGGCAACACAAAGAAATAAAAGGCATCCGATTGGTAAAGAAGGAGTTAAACTGTAACTATTTAGAGATGACATGATATTGTACATAACCTGAAAGAATCCACTCCAAAACTACTAGATCTAATATCTGAATTCAGCAAAGTTGCAGGATACAAAATACACAGAAATCTGTTGCATTCCTATACACTAACGATGAACAAGCAGAAAGAGAAATCAGGAAAACAATTCCATTCACAATTGCATCAAAAATAATAAAATACCTAGGAATAAACCTAACCAAGGAAGTGAAAGACCTATACTCTGAAAACTACAAGACACTCATGAGAGAAATGAAAGAAGATACCAATAAATGGGAACACATACCATGCTCAGGGATATGAAGAATATTATCAAACTGGCTATCCTGCCTAAAGCAATCTACAGATTCAGTGCAATCCCTATCAAAATGCCAACAGCATTCTTCAATGAACTAGAGCAAATAGTCCTAAAACTCATATGGAATGACAGAAGACCCCAAATAGCCAAAGCAATCCTGAGAAGGAAGAATAAAGCTGGGGGAATTATGCTCCCCGACTTCAAGCTCTACTACAAAGCCACAGTAATCAAGACAATTTGGTACAGGCAGAAGAACAGAACCACAGACTAATGGAATAGAACAGAGCCCAGATATAAACCCAAGCCTATATGGTCAATTAATATATGATAAAGGAGCCACAGATATACAATGGGGAAACGACAGCCTCTTCAACAACTGGTGTTGGCAAAACTGGACAGCTACATGTAAGAGAATGAAACTGGATTATTGTTTAACCCCATACACAAAAGTAAACTCAAAATGGATCAAAGACCTGAATGTAAGTCATGAAACCATAAAACTCTTAGAAGACAACATAGGCAAAAATCTCCTGAACATAAATAAACATGAGCAACTTTTTCCTGAACACATCTCCTCAGCCAATGGAAACAAACCAAAAATGAACAAATGGGACTATATCAAACTAAAAAACTTCTGTACAGCAAAGGACACCATCAGTAGAACAAAAAGGCATCCTACAGTATGGGAGAATATATTTGTAAATGACATATTGGACACGAGGTTAACATCCAAAATATATAAAGAACGCACATGCCTCAACACCCAAAAAGCAAATAACCCTATTAAAAAATGGGCGGAGGATATGAACAGACAATTCTCTAAAGAAGAAATTCAGGTGGCCAATGGGCACATGAAAAGATGCTCCATATCGCTAATTATCAGGGAAATGCAAATTTAAACCACAATGAGATATCACCTCATACCAGTTAGGATGGCCAGCATCAAAAAGACTGTAACAACAAATGCTGGGGAGGATGCAGAGAAAGGGAAATCCTTCTCCACTGCTGGTGGGAATATAAGCTAGTTCAACTATTGTGGAAAGCAGTATGGAGGTTCCTCAAAAAACTAAAAATAGAAATACCATTTGACCTGGGAATCCCATTCCTTGGAACTTACCCAAAGAATACAACTTCTCAGACTCAGACATATGCACCCCTATGTTTATTGCAGCACTATTTACAATAGCCAAGATATGGAAGCAACCTAAGTGTCCATCAGTAGATGAATGGATAAAGAAGATATGGTACATAGACACAATGGAATACTATTCAGCCGTAAGAAACAAATCCTACCATTTGCAACAACATGGATGTTGCTGGAGGATATTATGCTCAGTGAAATGAGCCAGGCAGAGAAAGACAAGTACCAAATGATTTCCCTCATTTGTGGAGTATAACAATGAAGCAAAACTGAAGGAACAAAGCAGCAGCAGACTCACAGACTCCAAGAAGGGACTAGCGGTTACCAATGAGGAGGGGTCAGGGAGGGCATGTGGGGAGGGAGGGAGAAGGGGATTGAGGGGTATTATGATTGGCACATATGGTGTGCAGGGGGTCATGGGGTACACAGTATAGCACAGAGAAGGTAAATAGTGACTCTCCAGCATCTTGCTACACTGATGGACAGTGAGTGCAACTGGGTATGGTGGGGGACTCGATAATATGGGTGAATGTAGTAACCACATTGTTTTTCATGTGAAACCTTCATAAGAGTGTATATCAATAATACCTTAATTAAAAAAAAGAAAAATAACAGATTTGTCCAGGTTATGAGAAATATATATAGATAAGTAAAACTTTTGTATCTTAAAAAAAAAAATCAATCTAAAACCTAAAACTTAAGACCAGTATTACCTCTATTTTCAAACATTATCATAACTTAAAATAAATCAAGGGTATCTAAGTGTTCACGGATGAAACATTCAAGCTAAACACTGAAGAAGGCAAAAAAGAAGTATGAAAAAGTAGAAATGGGTATGTATATAAAAACAAGTTGAAAACAGGAAATGTTCTTATCACTCTCCAATATAGGCAACCTCCTAGTATCAGAAGACAATCCTGTAATCAATTTATTGTTTATGCATATGAAATTTTCAAATACCTTCTTTAAAAAAGGTGATTTTACATTTAATAAACCTATTAAAAGACTCTCTATACAGTATTACTATTCTAGAAATGGAAATAATGCTCTTCTAAAGTCAGTTTCAAGCTAGTTTAAGTCTGATTCCCTAGTGTTCTTGATTTCTACTTCCTCAAAAATAAGAAAATAAGAAATCACACACAACATGCCCTTTAAAAATCCTTTTAAAGGAACAAAACAAAGCATTAATGCTTCCAAGCGCCTTTAACAACATTCTTTCAACTGGAATAAGGAGGAAAAAGTCTGATTTAAGTTCTAAGACTGATTCTGGAAACATAATCCAAATGAGAAAGCTAATCAGATGTCTTTTTATGAAATGGCCTTCATTAATCAACATTAGATGTAAACTAAGACAATCAAGGCACCGTATCTGTATTACTTTCTTCCTTCACTTCAATCATTACAATTTTGAAAGTGGACCTGAGTTAAAATGTCTAGGTGCAACAACTGTCCCAGCTTCCATCTCAAAAATCTCTACATGCACTTGGATTAAAAAAAAAACAGTAATTCAGTGACAGTGGACAACACATTAAAGAACTTATAATTATCCAGGAGGAAGAGTAAAAAGAACTCTGGTTCTACAGAGAGAGAATATATTTTAAATCATTCAACTGTGATACAGAAGTATTATAAAAGATGAATATTAAAGATCCAATTGAAACAGAAATGGAATACTCTGACATGTCTTTTTTATAATTATTATGTAGTATGTTTTATGTGAATACACATGTATAGACTTAAATGTGCTTCTGTAACATTACTAAAGATGATAGAATTCGATGATACTTATATTGTCACAAATACCCCAACCTCAGTAAGAAATAAAATAATGCAAAGAAATATATTCTAAGCCATCCCAAAAGGAAAGGTAAGGAGGAAGGATGGTTATGGTATTAATATTCATTATAAATTCAATGAGCTACAAGACATATAATTTATCTTAGCATCTTGGGACAAGGTAGGGTGGGGACAACAACTGTAAAGAATTTAGAGAAAGTAGAGAAGGTCTTGTGTTTAGACAGGGAGGGGCCCTGCAAGTAGGTGGTTTGTGGCAGGCTCTAAAACTTGGACAACATTGATAATCAAGCAACACGGGCTCCTTCTTATCCTCATAAAATATTTTTAGCCAGCAGCTAAGGCACACAGATCATGTTTCTAACCCCTTCAGACATTCTAAAATTGAAATGAAAGATGGGTGATACCTCTCCTCCACTGTAAATTCCCTTCTCTCTTCCTCCCATAAAATTTTTATCATTCTTCTCACACCCACAACCCACTCATGATTCTTTCCTTCAGCTGATAAGTTCTATTTTCACTGTGAAATAGGAGAAAGGTTATTAGGTATGGAAGTTCAACCATCAAAAGGAAAGAATGTTCCTAATCAATCCTGTCCATGACTAACCCTGCCCACCCGGGGTCTGCATGACAGCATTCACATTTATATTTAGTTTTGGTTCTTTTCTCTTCTCTCTACATCACTTCCTGTGTCCCATCACAGCGCTATGACACTTTCCCTAGCAAATAATACGTCAAGCCTATTAGATTCTGGATACCGTGTCCTTTCCTTCATAGTCAAGATTCTGCCAAGAGTAGTCAGTATTTGCTGTCATTGTATCTTCACTTTCCAATTGCTCCTTAATTGATGATTTCGATCTGTTATCTTGCTACCATTAGCCTACTGAAACTAAGCCTAAGTAACAAATTCTTAGTCACTTTTTACAGTCATTATCTTAATTGGCATCTCTGACATTTAATTCCTCCCTCCAATACTATCTCTACATTGCCACCTGGGGAACCCTTCTTCATCTCCCCTTTGTCTTTTGTTTCCCCCTGCTTCAATGACTCTCTATCACCTGGATAAAAGCCTAAACTCCTTCCTATTAAATACAAGGGCTTTCAAACCCTGATCCCTGCCGGTCACCACTCTTGCATATTCTCCCTGTAGCAGAAGTTTGTAAACCAGCTGAATCACCTAGGCAGCTTGGTATTTTTTTAAGCGCCTAGAGTGATCTAAAGTACAGTTGGGGTTGAGCATCGCTGCCCTATCTCTTGAACACAGCTACTTGCTGTGTTTCCACGCCAAAGCAAAAGCATATCCTAATTTCTCTCTCTGCCTTCTTCTCATTCTTTGCCCTTGTCCTCTGAGATGAATTCAAAGCCTTTTCTAACAACTCAGCTATCACGTCTTCTTTGAAGGAAGATCCCTCTTCTCTTTCCTCTCCTCTCCCACGCAGGCAGATGCAATTAGGGATTTCTTGCTCTTTGCTCCCAATAGTACCTTGTGTTTGCAACTATTATAGCATAGCCCAAACTGTTTGTGAAGCCGTCTGTTTGTCCTACACTGATCTCATGTGAAGGCAGGGATTGTATCCTATGATATATCTTTATATTTATTCTCTGGTTTGGGCACAGAGGCTGTAGAATAATAAATAGGTAATAAATGCTTACTGAAGACACAGTGAATTTTTGGAATCTAGTGAATAAACCTAGAGTGATGTAAAATAAAGCAAAACAATACCAACAGCTTTTACCTACTAGGCAATTTCATTAACAAAAGGAAAAATCTTTTTGTTCTACAATTCTGCATTTAGAAATAAAAGGCTAATTCATATATAAACTGAGATGAAAAATTTCAGGTGCAGTAGATTTAATCAACCTAATAGTGAATATCAGATGCTCTTCAGTTTTAATAGTAAAAGGACAGAAGTAAACAGGAGGGTTCCAGACGTTTGAAAAAAGAATTGGGTAAGAGGACAAAAAGTGTAGGGAAAGGGGGTATTAGTAAGTTAAAAATTGCATAAATACTAAGAGGGATTCAACAGATGTTAAACTGATGAACCAAGATAGCAAGATATGCATATTATTTATATTAAAATGTGGAAATAAACCTGAGGAAGAAGAGTTCAAAGAATATAGAGTGGGGTGAGTAGGAGAAGGTAGAGAAGTCTTTTTTTTTTCTTTAAACCTTTCAGTACTATTTGTTCATAAAAACAAACTATTACTTATAAAAATGTAATGGATCAAGGGGTGGGTCACCAAAAGAATAATAGGACATCAGAAGACAATGGAATACTACATAAACCTAACTACAAGATATACTGGGGGAAAAAGTACTTCTACAGTAGTTTACTCTCAACAACTTTATGACCTATGAATATCTGTATTTTGGTTGTGTACAAAATTTCACTCCAAGGGTATCAATTAAAGTATAAAATATTGAAATAAAACCTGGGAAATTTTCAGTTAAGTAGCTTTCTAAATGGAAACAGACAAAAAAAATTTTTTTTTGCCTCTTAAAATCTTAAGGAAAATGTATAACCTGTAGTCATTTCCAAAATACTGTGCCTCCTCTTCACTTCAGAATTAATTTGTAAAAATTGCACAGAACAGCAAAAGCCAAAAGATGTTTGAGATTTGCTATTGCTGCCCCTAATGTCAAAATTTCTATACAAATAAAGCTAGGTCCATCCAGTGGTTAACCAAATTGTATTGCATTACAAATGCCATTATGGTCTTAAAAAAAATTTTTTTTTAACTAAATATATAGTCTAAAGTGATCCTTTGAATTCTTTAAAGGGAAGTGGTATTTTCAAATAGACTGATTCTTTTCAAAGAATTTAAATACTGCACCTACAACTTACATTAGGATAGCTATAAAAACACAGAAAATTTTAACCATTATAGGTGATCTAACTTATACTGTTTTACTATGAAAAAAATCTATTAAACACACCAGACTTGGTGAACAGAAAAGGGAAATATCCAATTATTTTACTGCCTTAAAACAACATAAAAGCCTATGAAAGAGGAGACATGTGAAATTACTAAATAGACCCAAATCTGGGGAAATATCAAGAAATGTTCCAAAGTCCAGGAAATATAAAGTGAAAACATTCTTGATGTAGTCTTGAAAAATTGTACTTTGACTATATCTAAACCTGTAATTTTTAAGGACTTAGTGTAAGTGTGTTAATATAAAAAAAAACTGAACTGTGATAATCTGTTGCTACAGGGTCTACTAACGCTTACCTCAAGGGAACCTACTGCAGATAAAGTCCCGTCACTTGCACAGTCCTTTCAGCTGCCTGCCAGTTGTCTCTGTGGAAGGGAAAGCCTGATCAGTGAGAGCCCTATGCCACACTCCCTTGGAGTGCCAGGGTGCCTGCAAAGAACTGTCCAACTAGAGATTCCTAGACACTTTCAATAACACAGGTTTAAAAAAAAGATGCCACCTTTGATTCCCTTTCCGCTGAACACCAAAACCAAAAGGCTAAGACTTACTGGGTGCTAAGGACCTATTGGTATTATCAAGGTGATGTGTATCTACACTAGCCCAAGTAGAAAGAAGTCTAAAATGGATCAAGTGGAAATAAGCCAACACTGACAGGAAAAACACATACACACACACATGCACGCACAAAAATGTTTTACTTTACAAGTAAGTGACAGAACTCTATGATTTGAGAAGAGGAAATATAACAAGCTATATCCACTAAAAGTGAAATTGCAGTAACAAGTGAATGCCAAAACCCAAAGAACTTCCTGTCTTCACATTTTTAAAAAGTATCATCAAGTATATCATACTCAGTGTGAACCATACCATGGATCCAAATACTTACTTACAAAATCCCATGTATTTTCTTAGTGGAGTCAGTAGTGAGCGGAAGGGGAGGGAATTTTTCAGATACTTTTAAAATATGCAAAGTGAAAACCAACAGCATGAAATTCCACAAGAAATTTCAAAAAGAGAAAAAAATGTTCATCCGTTGTCTCAGAAATAATAAAACCTTACTCAGGACCAAACTAAGAGGCAAGTATGATAAGAAATAATAGAAAACTATGAAACAATATACTTCAAAAACCACCTTTATCTCCTAGAGTTATAAATGGCTAGTAACTGTCTTCGATTAGTAACATCTATACCACTAACGTATAAGTTCAACTACATAACCAAAGCAACTATATTTTCTTTCTAAAGCCAAATACAGTCTTCAGTCTAAATGCTGTGCTTCATGAGGCAGAATAAAATTCTCTTACAAGAAACTTAAAAACTGTTAACCTTTGGCACAAGGTTAATGAAGGACAAAAGGTTGATGAAGGATAAAAACCTAATAAAAAAAAACAAAACATGGTGATTCCAGCTTTTACTTCAGTAGCACCATATTTAAAATGAAGTTACTTACCTCTGATTCTTTGTCACTTAAAGATCCCAAGCTTCCAAAACTGTGATTAGAGCTTTCATTATTTGTTGAGGCCTGTTAAAGATTTTTAAAACGGTAGAGTTTAGGCACAATTTAAAATGAAACATATTACAAAGAAAGTAATCTATTTTCATAAGTGAAATTAAAGTATAATTCCTTTAAGCAAGGAATTTGCAGTAAAATAAAGTACCAACTTCTTAATACTTTATCTTGGAAAGTTTTATCAAGTCAATAAAATTCTGCAGTGTTTTAGGAACTGACATCTGTTACCTGATTGTTTTAGAATACCAAATTCTGAAGCAAAGAAACTGAGCTATTGCTAAGATAATAAGACCCTAAATTACTACCTAATGTACAAAAATGAATGCTTCCTTTAACAGAAAGTATTATTCGTGCTTGTTAATTCATTTCACAATCTTATTAAATTCCATCATATCCCATCCAGACCCCTTTGCCTCTCTCTATACTAATAAACTAGACAAACTTTGGTTGGCTGGTTGGTTGTTTTGCCTTAGTCTTTGAAGAAAATTGTTTACCATTTGGACCCTTTTAATTGCTTCACTCAAGTTTAAAACCATCTTTACAATATTTTTAAACTGTGATATACACAAAAGAGCTATCATTCTGCTATGTTTCTAATATTTTCCTATGATGCTTACTATTTTTGGACCATCAGAACATTAGATCAATGTCTTCCATGAATGTTTAGACCAGAAGATGATAGGCTATGGCATATATACCAAAGGTGATGCATGAATGAACTTCACGTAAAGGCAAGCCAGCTGATATCCCCGTTTCCCTCCGATTTATAAGGGCAGCTGCTAATCCTATTAAAATGTTGCTAGTTGGCCTATAATACTCTTAAACTAATTTCCAAACTGATGACTGAGCCATTGCATACATGTTTCAATACTATGTTGGACACTGTAAAGGCTGCTTTCAATACAAAACAGCACTCAAACTGAATTAAGATTCAACCACTATTTGCAGGAACTTATAATCTAATTAGGGCAAGATCACCAAACTTGAAACAAACAACACCATGAACAACCAAGATAAGTATAAATATAAATATTCCAGGACAATGGAGGCAGTGGCAACATTTTTGAGCATCCTTAAATCTCCACATAAAAATATAAACCCAAAATCTACAGACAATATTTACAACAAAACTGGGTGGCAAAGAATCTCCATGAATCTCCCTAAAATATCAAGTGGGGACAAACAAATCACCAACAACCACAGGACCTCCATGGTATGAGAGCAAGCAGAAGGGAACAGGGTATCTGACAGATCTGAGAAAAGAGTTTCCCCAAACAGAAGCTACAACAGAAAGGGTTTCTGCACTTTCCCACAGTTACTAAATCCAAGGAGTCTATGAAATCTGAACAAATTGGAGCAATCTAACCTCTATTATGTTTTAAAACTGATCCTTCACTAAAGACATCACAATGAAGACAAACTAGTGGGTGTGGAATCAAAACTATGTATGGTGACAGGTGTTACTAACTAAACTTACTGTGGTGATCATTTTGCAATATAAGGAAATATGAATCACTATATTGTATACCTGAAACTAATATAATGCTATATGTCAATTATACCTCAATAGAAAATTCATTAAAAATTTTAAAAAGGAAGAAAAATCTTGAAAGCATCTAGAGAAAGAGAATGTATTACATACGTGAGAACAGAAAAGGATATGGCTGACTGCTGGTTTGTCATCATAAATATTAGATGGCAGATATAAATTCTGGAAATGGTTAGGAGAATTTTGGTTAGTCAGGAGAATTTTGGACTGAGGCACGTAGGGCACAGTTGAGGAAATAGAGGGTATTAAGTGCAAGTCTGCACATTAAATGAAGAGATTCTTAGTTCCCTTCCTGTGCTCAATTCTAGAAAGTTACCCAAACTTATACTCTACAGGTAGGAGACGGTAGAATTTCTTTCTAGGAAAACAGACCATCTCAAGTGACAAGACTTATACATACCTAGAATCAAAAATCTCTCAGAAAAATGACTCAGCCAAATCATCCCAATGCAAAACCCATCAATCAATAAGCCCTACCTAGTCACACAAAGCTTCTAATAAGTGTATCAATGCCTTCTGTGAAGATATAAACAAAGCCCAATATCACCACATATCTGAAGAAATAGAAACAAAAAATAAAAAGAAACCCATAAGAAATAGAGACAATGCAGGGAGGAAAAAAAAAACTTCACACTAAAATAAAATGATTACTAATATCCTAATAACAGCAAACATAAAAACAAAACATTTAGAGAACCAGCACCACCAAAAAAAAAATCTGGAAGTTAAAAATATGATAGCTGAAATGGAAGGAAAAAGAAAAAGGATGGATTCAAAGATAAAGTTGAAGAAATCTTCCCAGAAGGAGACTCAAAAATTTTGAAAAGAAAATTAGACAATCCATTCAGGAGAATGGTCCAAATGAGAGTTCTAGAAAAGAGAAAGAAAATCAAGGAGCTGAAATTTACCTAAGAAATAATTTAAGAAACTTTTCTAGAACTGGATAGCATGTGTTTCCGGATCAGGACACATGTTTGAACCAAGCACACTGGTTCAAGGCAGACCCATGCCCAAGGACATTATAATAAAAAATTTTAAATGCATGGGATTAAAGACAAGATCCTAAAGGCTCCTAGAGAAGATAAACAGGTTACTTACACAGGATCAGGAATCAAAATGGCATTGGAGGGCTCAGCCATAATACTGGGAAGCTAGAAAGCAATGAACAATGCCTTCAAAATTCTGATAAAGTGATTTCCAACATAGATTTCTACACCTGAACTAACAACCAAGTGGGAGGAAGAGAATATGCAAGGTCTCAAAAATTTGACTACCCATGGACCTTTCCTCAGGAAGTGACTAGAGAATATACTTCACCAAAACAAAGGAATAAACCAAGAAAGAGAAAGATGTGGGATACAGAAAACAGGAGCTCAAACACAGGGCAGACACAAAAGAAATTCCCAGGATGGTCAGGAAAAGAGACTCCAGGACGACAGACATCCAGGAAGAACAGAGGGCAGCCAGCCTCAATAAGAAGAATGAAAGATTTCAGGGGGATGTCTAAAAGAAAAAAAAAAGAATAAATCATTTGTATTTGAAAATAATGAGATTCACACACCTCTCCTGGGAAGTATGCAGGTATTTATAGTGAATACTAAAAAACTATTGACCTATTGACTCCAGGGAAACAAAAAGTTGTATAAAAGAAATGTAATCATGGAATCTCTTGACTATGAATAAAATTTATATAGTCATAATATAAACAACAAAATAATGATCTAACCAAAAATTGTGATCTATCTAAATTGGGATGAGGTTGAGGAAGTATGAGTTTTCTATAGGGGGAGAGGGTTGGATCACTTTAAAGAGTTAACCTCATCTTCTATAACAGAATGTCAATAAAATATCTAAAACTGAAAAAGAAAACTATATAATAATCCTACTCAGAAATACAGATGTAAATAAACAAAACATATATAACATAATAAAAAGCTGCAAGGTGAGAAGGTAGCTTCTGTGAAGAATGAATGTAGGGTTGGAAGAAATGAGACATGGTTCTAAATTTTCATTATAGGCCTGGTAAAACAATTTGGCTTTTGAAACTCCAACCATGAATTGTGTTTTTTTCCTTCTTGATTTGTAAGAGTTCTTTATGTATTCTGGGTCTGAATCTTCTAGGACTTGCCTTTTTACTCATATTGGCAACTCTTGAACATAGTTACATTTATTAAATGTTTTCCTTTATGGTTAGTGTTTTTTATGATCTATTTATGAAATCTCTGTCATTATTCTTATTAGAGATAAGAGCTTTATTGTTTTATCTTTCATATTTAGATATGAAAATCACCTGGAACTGACTTGTGTACAATGGTAAGAGCGTTGAACCATTTTTTCCCCCCACGTTATATATCCAATTGATCCATCATCATCTATTATAAAAGACCTCCCTTTCCCCAGTGCAATGCAGTGTCTCTTTTGTCATATATTAAGTCACAGTAGTATGACTCTGTTACTGTACTCTTCTGTTTCATTGGTCTATTTTTGTTTCTTGTGTCAATACCACAGTGACTTAATTTCCCTCTTGGTATATACCTGAAAGAACTGAAAACATATCTCTTCACAAAAACTTGTACCAGACTGTTCACAGCAGCATCTTTCATATCAAAAAACACAAACAACCCAAATGTCTACAACTGATGAATGGATAAACAAAATGTGATACATCAATACAATGGAATATTCAATCATAAAAAGGAACGAATTACTCACTAAATACTACAACATTCATGAACCATGAAAACATTACGCTAGATGAAAAAAGCCAGATATAAAGTGCCACAGACTGTATGATGCCATTTATATGAAATGTTCAGAATAGACAAGTCCATAGACAGAAAGCAGACTAGTGGTTACCAGGGGCTAAAGTGTGAGTTAGGAGAAGGGAATGGGGCGTTGCTGCTAATGTATATAGGGTATATTTTTGGAGTGATAAAAATAATCTGGATAAGACAATGATGATGGCTGCACAACTTTGTGATATACTAAAAACCACTGAAATGTACACTTTAACTGGGTCAATTTTATGGTATGTGACTTAAATCTCAACACAAAAGCTTATAAAAGTTTCAAAGTCTTGAGGGGAAAGGAGCACAGAGTGGGGAAAAGCTTGACAGAATCTAGTACATAATCAACAACATACTCAGATATACAGTATGTGCACATGCAAGACCACACAGATTTTTGAAACTTTCAAATGAACAGATTTTCTTGCAAACACTCAGGGACACTTTTTAAAATACAAAAGCAACACTGAAACAGGCAAGGCACATGTAAAAAAATTCATTATAGAAATACAAATTTAATCTCCCTCCCACACAAATCCCACTATTCAGAAACAACTACTTTTTAAAAACTTGTTTAAATTATATTTTTGAATAGGCAATGCAAACGGGCTCATTTCTTGTTATCTTTGTAGAGTCTTTATGTCTACACTAGCAAATCAAATATACATTTATTTGTTCCTCCCTTCTTACTCAAAAGATAACATTGTGCAGACTGTCCTGCATTGCTTTCTTTTTTAATACATTAGAGAAATTTCCAAATCAGCACCTAGGTAGCTTCTTCATTCCCTCTTTCCTTTGCTACTTCCTTTCTTTCAAACAGGTGCAGAGTATTCCACTGTATGTACTATATTTCAGTCTTTTACTGATGCTGCCATGAAAGATAAATTTAATTTAGTTCACTGACACCACAGCTTCCCCTTCTTCCTCATATTTTTATTTTGAATTTTTCAAAGTTATCTTAACTTTAAATAATACACACATTATTTTTTACTGTTTAAACTCTGACTCATTCTGTAAAATAAATCTTTACATTTAGCTCCTTCTCCCAACATGACATCTACACAATAACTTTGCAGCAGTGCAATTTATAATATTTACTTTTATCTTCTTTCTGTAAGCCTACAACAGAGCCACAAACTCATGCCACAAGAATCTGGGGCAAGAAATAAAAAGGTGAAGGAGGCTTGGGGTAAGATAAAAGAAGTGGCATATGACAGTGACTGTAATGGAGTTGGTGGGGGGGGACCTGATGAAGGGGGTAGTTTAATAACCATAATATTGCACATGTAATTGTAGATTAATGATACCAAAATAAATTATTTTAAAAAAAAGAACAGAAAAAAAAAGAAGTGGCATATAATGGAATGAAACTTCTCCCTCTCTCCAGTCAATTTTTGGTTATCAGCTGTGAGCACTGAACTAGTCAATGCTGAATCATTGCTACTAGGGGAAAGAACACTCGTTTACTGTATGAGAATGGAAACACGTAGGCAGGGTGTCACTGTGTTTAGCCTTAAGTGACTCAAATTTTTCACCACTCAGCACATGCCCAGGCCCTTGAATGACAGGCAAAAGCAATGCGAGTATAGATTTTGATGTTACAAATAAATTTTAGCAAGCAGGTGAATTTGCAATTACAGAATCCTCAAATAATGAGGACTGTTATGCTTATACATTTTATTGTGAAAACCCTGTACAGCCTTGCTCTTTTATATACATTTGAACAGTCAAAATCTAAAAGAATGACATTAAAATCCCTCACTATATTTTAATAAATTCACCATGTATTTTTAGAACTGTTTGGTATATGAATTTGTAACTGTCAAAGCTTCTTTATGGATTCTTAGTCCTTAAAACGTATCCATACCATTCAGGCTCTTGGTTTTGAAGAATGTTTTCTTTGATATTCATTCATGCATTCAAAAATATTTGAGGGCTTTAGCAGTACTGTAGATGCTAGGGATAGAGCAGTTAAAAAGACTTAAGTCCAAGTGCTCATGGAGTTTACATTACAAGGGAAACAGACAAAAAACAAGTATTTTAGTATTATTTAAGGAACCAATAGGTACTTTAAAAAAATTAAGTGGAAAAAGAGATAGAGTAATATAGGTATCATCTTGTATAGAGCAGTCAGAGAAAGCCTCTGCAAAGAGGTGACATCTGAGCACAGATATGAACGAAGTGAGGAGGATGTGTGTTTGAGGCAACTGGTGAGGGTGCAGTAGTGGGACAGTCATTATAGTTGAATAGGGTGTTAGTCTAGAGATAGATCAGGTCTTGTCAGAACATGGTGAAGACATCAGATTTTATTTTAAATGTGATGAGAAGTCTTTGGAAGGTACTGAGTTGGGAGAAAATTATTTAAAATTTATACTTAATTCTATTTTTTTTCCTTCATAATTACCTAAAACATTATCTTCCCAGTTACTTCCACTCCTTGTCATTTTGGGGGGATATTTCCTCAACAGCCTATAGCTGGCTTCTCATTTATCGTGATAATGTATACTCGGCTTTATTTCTTCCATATTATATAATATCAAGTAAAAACAGTATTTTTGTTTCCTCTCTCTACCTCACTTTTATTGGATTGTTTCTTTATATTCCTCCTTCTAAATCTCATCACAGTAACCTAAAAGTTCTATGTACAGTATCTCTGTTGCCTGTGTTTATTTGTCTTACTTTTAACAAACGTATTACTCTATTTTTCTCTACAGATAAATCAAATCTTAATGATTATTCTGTACTCCTGGATTGATTTTCTTACCTTTTCTTCCCTTCCCTCCTCTCCCAGAGAGCCATCACTATCAGAAATTTGATCCTTACATGGCTTTTACTTATATATTATAAATTCCTGATATTACTATTACTAAAATTTGCCTACCCAATAATGCTTCATTTCACAGACACATTATCACCATCAATTTAATTAAAAACATTATAAGAGTCACCGTTCACCACTATCTTACATTCTGTAGCTCCACCTGTGTTTTTAATTTTAAGTTTAAATGGGTATTTTTAAAATACAAGCCTACTCAAAAAGAACAATAAAACCAACATTAATTCAGTATCATCATCCAACATGCAGTCTATACTCAAATTTCCCCAGTTATCTCAAAAATGTCCTTTATAACTGCTTTTATCCCAGGATAAGAGCAAATCAAGATTCAGAGTCACACACTGCATTTAGCTGCTGCGTCTCTCCTGGATCATCCAATCTAGAACAGTCCCTTTGCCTCCCTTTGTTCTTCATGGCACTGAATACTTGGAAGAGTCCAGGCCGGTTGTCTGCAGGATGTCCCAGGAGTATATCCTCATGATTAAATTCAACTCAAACATTTCTAGCATAAAAACTACAGATGACGTGTGTTCCTCCTATTGCATCACCTCAGGATGCACACAGTGTCACACTCTCTGTGACATTGCCAATGCAGTTTGACCTTGTTTATTATAATGGTGACCAACAAATTCTCCTATTATTTAAACTCACATTTTCTCTTTTATAATTAATAACTATAGTCTAGGGGTGAAAATTTTAGACCTTGTAAATATACTGTTCTCTTAAACATTTTACTAAATAATTTTATCACCCAGTGATGATCCTTGCCTTAATCAATAATTATACTGGAGAAAATTAAGTGTTGATTTTCTGATTCTACATTCCTTCTATATTAACTGCCATTCATGACAACAAGCATACCCACCTTGGTTCCTAAGTACCACTCCCCACTAAAATGAAACAGGAATACTTGGAGAAAGGTCTGTTCACATTCATTGCATAGAGCACAGTGGTAATAGAGAGGAAATGGTAGGGATATAAGCACAAATTTGACAAAATATTTACAACTCTTAAATCTAGATAAAGAATATGCAAGTATTCTTTATACACTATTTTCAACTATTCTATCAGTATAAATCTTTTCAAAGCAAAAAGCTGTTTAAAAAAAAGGCAGGTGTGAGAGGTGGGGGGAGAAACCCTGCAGGAATGTATAAATATCAGCTTGAGAGAAGAGGAATAAATAAATGAATATACAGTGTCATCATACTAAAAGTAAAATATGTAACTTTAAAACACCAGGAAAAACTCCATTTGTCCAATGGAAGCAATGCATGGAGGGGAATAAAAGTGAAATAAGATTAGAAGACATTAGATGATAGCAGAACCAAGTCAAAAAATAACAATTATTATAATAAATGTAATGATTAAACCCACTGTTTAAGAGATAAAAATACTCATATTCCATCAAAAAAGACACGCTGTCTACAAAAAAACACACTTAAAATAAAAACAGTAAAACTAAAAGCATGCAACACATACTTAAGACAAATATGAACCAAAAGAAAGCTGAGGATTGTAATCTTAAGATGTGAAAAAACAAATATTTAAGGGAAAAAGTCATGTAGTCATAGAAAAAAATAGAAATAAGATATATGTAAAAATAAGCCTCAAAACACAACCAACAAAAACTGAAGCTGCAAGCTGAAATATATAAATCAATAATCACAGCTAAAGATTTTAATATACCTTCTTCAGAAAAAGACCAAACTGACAATACAAAGAGATATAAGATTTATACAGATACAATTAAGAAGTATTAGATATGACATGTTTGTGAAACAGGACACATTTCAAGGATTAATGGCAGACAAACTGTATTTTCAAAATGTAATGCTTTAATTTAGAAAGAACTAGAAATATCCTACATTAACAGTAATTATGACATATAAATCTGAATAATTTTAAAATGGCACCTATCAAACTCTGAGGAACACAGCTAAAGCACTTCTTAGAAGAGTGTTAGTCAAGAAATAGAAAAGGTTAAAAATAAATGAGCTAATACTACTTCACACCCATTAGAATGCCTATGACCATATGATCATCTCAACTAATGCGGAAAAAGCAGTTGACAAAATTCAACCTCCATTCATGATAAAAACTCTCAAAAATGCATACAGTGGGAACATTAAGTCTACATAAGAAAGGCAATATACGACCAGTCCACAGCTAGCATCATACTAAATGGTTAAAAGCTGAAAGCTTTTCTTCTAAGATCAGGAACAAGACAAGGATGTTCACTCTCACCACTTATTTCAATACAGTACTAGAAGTCCTAGCCACAGAAATCAGACAAAAAAGAGAAATAAAAGGCATTCAAACTGCTAAGGAAAAAGTAGAACTGTCACTATTTGCAGATGACACAATACTATACGTGAAAAATCCTAAGACTGCACCAAAAAACTATCAGAACTAATAATGAACTCAACAAAGTCAGAGGATACAAATTCAATATACAGAAGTCAACTGTGTTTCTATATACTAATAATAAACTAAGCAGAAAGGGAAATGAAGAAAACAATACCACTTACAATTGCATCAAAAAAAATACATAGGAATAAATTTAACCAAGGAGGTAAAAGACATATACTCTCAAAATTATAAAACATTGGTGAAAGAAACTGAAGACACAAATAAATGGAAAGACATACCATGCTCATGGATTGGAAGAATTAATATTGTTAAAGTATCCGTATCTCCCAAAGCAGTCTACAGAAATCAGTTCAATCCCCAACAAAATAACAGTGGCATTTTTCACAGAACTAGAACAAAGTATCCTAAAATTCATATAGAACGACTTAAGACCCCAAATAACCAAAGCAACCCCGATAAAGAACAAAGCTGGAGGTATCACACTCCCATATTTCAAGCTATACTACAAAGCTACAGTAGTCAAAACAGTATGGTACTGGCACAGAAACAGACACATAAATTAAGGGAGCAAAATAGAGGGTCCAGGAATAAACCCATGCATATACAGTCAATCTATGACAAAGGAGGCAAAAACATACAATGGAGAAAAGATAATCTCTTCAATAAACGGTGTTGGTATAAGACACCGATGAGAGAAATTGAAGAAGACACAAATAAATGGAAATCTATTCCATGCTCACGGATAGGAAGAATTAGTATTGTCAAAATGGCCATGCTGCCCAAAGCAATTTACAGATTCAATTCAATCCCTATCAAAATATAATGGCATTTTCAATGAGCTAGAGCAAGTAACTCTAAAATTATTTATATGAAAACACATACAGAACCACAAAATATCCCAAATAGCCAAAGCAATCTTGAGAAAGAACAAACCTGGGGGTATTATGCTCTGAATTCAAGCTATAGTACAAAGCTACAGTAATCTAAACAGTATGGTACTGACACAAGAACAGACCCACAGATCAATGGAACAGAAGAGAAAGCCCAGAAATAAACCCACACATATATGGTCAATTAATATATGATAAAGGAACAATGAATATACAACGGGGAAAAGGCAGTCTCCTCAATAACTGGTGTTGGGAAAACTGGACAGCTACACGCAAGAGAATGAAACTGAATTACTGTCTTAACTCCTTACATAAAAGTAAACTAGAAATAGTTTATAAGACATGAAACCATAAAACTCTTAGAAGAAAATATAGGCAAAAATCTCTTGTACATAAAATGTCCAATTTTTTTCTGGACACATCTCCCTGGGCAAGGGAAGCAAATAAAAAATGAACAAGTGGAACTACATCAAACTAAAAAGCTTCTGTACAGCAAAGGTCACCATCAAAAAAAAAACAAAAACAAAAAGGCAACCTACAATATGGGAGAATATTTGTAAATGATTTATCTGATAAGAGTTTAACATCTGAAATATATAAAGAACTCAACACACGCCTCAACACCAAAAAAACAAAAATCTGATTAAAAAATGGACACAGGATCTGAACAGACATTTATCCAAAAGAGAAATACAGTGGTCAATTGGCACATGAAAAGATGTTCCACATAGCTAATCATCAGGCAAATACAAATCAAAACCACAATGAGGTATCACTTCACACCAGTTAAAATGGCCATTATCCAAAAGACAAGAAATAACAAGTGCTGGGAAAGATATGGAAAAAGGGAACCCTCCTACATTGTTAGTGGGAATGTAAATTGGTGTAGCCGCCATGGAAAGCAATAGAGAAGCTCCTCAAAAAACTTCACAGAAATATCATATCGCCTAGTAACTGCACTTCTAGGAACTTACCCAAAGAAAACAAAACCCTGATTCAAAAAGATACATGCACCCCTATGTTTAGCCCCACATTATTTACAATAGCCAGGATACAGAATCAACCTAAGTGTCCATCAACAGATGAATGGATAAAGAAGATGTGGTATATATACACAATGGAGTATTACTCGGCCATAAGAAAGAAAGAAATCCTGTCATTTGCAATAACATGGATGGATTTTAGAGGGTATTATGCTCATTGAAATAAGCCAGGTGGAGAAAGATAAATACCATATGATTTCACTTATTTGTGGAATCTAAAAACAAAGCAAAATGAACAAAATAGCAGTAGACTCATACACACCAAGACGTGACTGGTCATTACCATGGGGGAGGAGTTAGGGTAGGCAGGTGAGGAGTGTGAGGGGGATAAAGGCACACAAAAGTTCTCAGTCAGTTGGTCACAAGGTAGTAGTACAGCATGGAGAATGTAGCCAACGATTCTCTAACGTCTTTCTATGCTGACAAATAGTAACTGCACCAGTAGCGGTGACAATTTAATAATGTGGTAACTGTTGAACCACTGTGTTGTATACTTCAAACTAATATAAGACTGTATAGCAAGTATACTTCAATTAAAAAAATGGTACAATCAAATCTAGGCATAAATCATTCAGTGGTATTACTTTCACATTGCTGTTATGTTTTGTCGTATTTTTTAAATTACTAAGTATGGTAATTATTTGTTTAGCAAAGGAAATCATTCAGTGAATTTATTCTTTGAATTAAACTATTCAATAAAATCACTCACATAATTTAAGAAAAAAAGATGTGGTACATAAGTACAATGTATTACATAGCCATAGAATAATGAAATCTTGCCATTTGTGACAACATTGATGGACCAAGAGGGTATTATGCTAAGTGAAATAAATGTGACAGAGAAAAAAAACAAATAACATATTATTTCACTTATATGTGGAATTTAAAAATGAAACAACAAACAACAAAATTCCAGAAACAGACTCTTAAATACAGAGAACTGATGGTTGCCAAAACGAAGGGTGTGGGGAGGATACACAAAACAGATATGGGGATCAAGAGGTACAAACTTCCAGTTATTAATTAAATAAATCATGGGGACAAAAAGTATAACATAGGGAAGATATTTAATAATATAATACCTTTGTATGGTGACAGATGGTAACTACACTTACACGGTGAACATTTCATAATGTATATAAATGTGGAATCACTATGTTACACACCTGAAACTAACAAAATATTTTGTCAAATACTTCAATAAAAAACATTTTTTTAAATGAGCTGATACTACTTTACACTCACTAGAATGGCTAACATGAAAAGGAATCATAACAGTGAATGTTGGTAAGGGTATGAAACAAAGTTCTTACATATGTTGCTGGTTAGAATAGAAAATGATAGCACTTTAGAAAACTCAGTTGCTAATCAAATTAAACATGCATATACTCTACTCCACTCCTAAGTATTTTTCTTATGGAAATGAAAACATATCACCAAAAATATTTTACAAGAATATTTATAGCAACCTTATTTGTAACAGGGAAAATCTGAAAACCTTCAAGTGATAGTCTACAAATGGCTAACAGACCGTGGTGTATCCATCCAACAGAATACTACTTAGCAACAGAATGGAATGAACTGCTCAACAGCAA
The DNA here is from genome assembly GCA_032199065.1 of Smutsia gigantea. Classification (NCBI taxonomy): domain Eukaryota; kingdom Metazoa; phylum Chordata; class Mammalia; order Pholidota; family Manidae; genus Smutsia; species Smutsia gigantea. Next base: position 32,304 of record JAVSCE010021450.1, on the reverse strand, counting down.
CAACGTGGATAAATCTCAAAGATATTATGTTAAACAAAAGAAGACAGATACAAAAGAATAGACTGCATGATTCCATTTACATGAAACTCAAATACAGGCAAAAGTATGCTGTAGTGATAGAAAATCAGACAGAGATTTAGGGGAGGGGGTTTTGCAACTGGTTACTGACCAGGAAGGAGCCAAAGAAAACTTTTTGGAGGGGTAGAAATGTTCTGTATTTCATTTTGCGTGGTTATTTATACAACATAAACAATTGTCAAATCTAAGAGAAAGGTATATAAAAATGTTTATACTAGCTTGTTTATAATTCTCACAATACTGCAAATAATCCAAGTGTTCCTCATCTAAGAGAAATGGATTAAAAAGAAGTGTGGTATATTTATATAATGGGATACTACTTAGCAATAAAAAATAATAAACCACTGACAACATACAACATGGATGAATCTCAAATTAAGGCATCATGCTAAATTAAAAGAAGTCAGACTCAAAAGACTACATATTACAACACTTATTGAATGTATATGACATTGATGCAAAGGCAAAACTACAAGAACACAAAACAGATCAGTGGTTGCCAAGGGCAACCCAGAGGAGTCCACTACAAACAGGCATGGAGGAATGTTTTCGGAACTATTTAATATCTTAATTCTGGTGGTGGTTACACAGATTTTACACATTTATCAAACTTATAGCAGAATTGTATCATAAAAAGGATGAATTTTACTATATGTAAGTTATATTTTCATAAAAATGGGGAGAATCCTAACTGAACACTTAAAACCTATACATTTTATTGTATGTAAATTATGTCTCTCTATAAATTAACTAATTCATATAACTCAAAAGCTGAAAGAAGAGTCACAGAAGAAATCCAAAGTAACAAATAAATTATGAACACAGAATTAATGAAAAAAAAAACAGTGAAATAGATTAAAACCAAAACGTTTCTTTGAAATAATCATTAGATTAGTCACACCTCTGACAAGAATGAACAGAAAAGGAGAATATGAAAGAATGAACAGAAAGGAAATAACAGAGGTTTTTAAAAGTATTATAACTATACACTAGTAATTTTGCAAGCTTAAATCAAACAGATTAATAAACTAAATAATATTAAAGAAATTTAAATGGTAGTAAAAGACCTCCCAACAAACCCCAGGCCAAGATAGTTTCACAGGTAAATGTCTATCCATCTTCCCATGTACATTTCCCTATCATTCACAGGATATTTAGGAAAACCTAAAGATAATTAAAGGGGAAGCAGTTCATTATACGGGGCAACATGATACTAATTTATGACACAGATCAAGTGGGGTAATAAAAATGTTGTGTATCTTGAAAGCAATATAGATTACTACCATTGTACACATTTGTCAAAATTAATTGAATTATAACTTTTCAGGTCTGTACATCTATTTCTCTTAAAAGCATTTATGTAAAAATGCTAAATAACACAGTCAATCACGTATTAAATCCAATAAATGTGTTTTTTAAAATACTGTATCATTATCAAGTAGGATTTACCCAAGAAATGTAAAAAAGTTTCAACTTAAAAGAAATCTATCTATAAATGTCATTCACAATAATTCAAAGAAAAAAACTTTATGATTCAACCAAGAAAAAAGAAAGACTAGTTCAGCAATACTTATGATTTTTAAAACAAATGAACAAAAACTTAACTAACCAGGAATAGAAAAGCTTTTCTTTAATTTGGTCATGGTTATACACAAAAAAACCTACAATAAACATTACACTTAACGGAGATACTTTAGATAATTCCTTAGAAGAAGACAGTACTAAAGGTCATGACTGATATAAGGAAAAAAATATATATATATATAAAGGGTAAGAAATAAAACTGCCATTTTTGGAAGAAATTATTTCTCTTAGAGAAACCTACAGAATCAATAAACTATTAAAACCAATAAAAGAGACCAACAGCAAGACTGTTTCATACAAGACCAACCTATAAAAATCAAAAGCCTCCTAGGTCAGCAACAACCAGTAAGAAAATCTAATAAAAAATAGCCACAAAAACTTTAAAGTTAGCCAAAGAAGTTTCATTAAAACTAGCCACAAATTCTTAAGAACTCCATAAGGAGAGTTGAATAAATGGAGAGACATCTCATGTACCTGGGACAACCTAATCTTACAAAGATTTCAATACTCCCCAAATTCATCTATAAATTCAATGCATACAGAGTAACATTTGAATCTTCCAAGGAAAAAGATACAAATAAACTTCTAGGAGAATAATCCCCAAATACTAACAAGCATATGAAGACATGCTAAAAATTTATGAGAGCATAAAGTTCCATAAATAAGTCAATCTTATAAAAGAAGATTAAAGAAGAGACTTGCTTTACCATGTGAAGAAAACATACCAAAATACAACAGTATTTTTTTTAATGTGATACTGGTGCAAGAACACAAGAGAAATTTTAGAGAAATATCCATATATATACATACATGGTAACTTAATATATGATAAAGGTGGTATCACAAATGTGTATTTTAAAAAACATGGATTAACTGTGGAAAAACTGGTTCACCAGATGGAGAAAAATAAAACTGGGTTCCTATCAACAGTATAAAAAAGGTGAGGCCTGAACGGCTGAAAGAGCAAATATGACAGTAAACTATAAATTTAACAGAAGAAACTGTAGAGTATCTTTGAGGCCCAGGGGTAGAGAAGTATTTAACTCTTAGATACCATTAGGGTCCAATGAACCTAATTTTAGTTTCTGAGTTTCTTTTTCAAGCAGTTCTATTTATAAAGACTGGTATTTCAGGGCTTTGGTCCTTCAAAGAATAAAAATAAAATTTGTTTTTCACAAAAGAAAATGGATGTTCTACTTAGCCATTAAATACCAGATGTCCACTGGACTCTTAAATAAATATAAAATACATTATGGGATGTTACTGATCCTGTTTTTCTTATATTTTGCCATTATACCATCTTAGGAATTACTTCGTCATTACTCATAACTGTTCATTAATTATTACAAACTATGCTAAAACAAGCAAAAACCACTAAAATAAAAGAAAATGGAGGAATTATGGTATGATAGGCAGAATAATGATCCCCCAATGATGCTAATCCCCAAAAGCTGTAAATGTTACCTTTTATAGCAAAAGGGACTTTGCAGATGTGATGAAGGGTAAGGACTTTCAATTGGGGAGATTATACCAGAACATCCAGAACAGGGTGGGCCCAACCTAATCACATAAATACTTAAAAGTGAGGAAACTTTCTAGGCTGTGGCTAGAGGAACATAACACTTTCAAAGAGTAGTAGAAATGCAACATTGCTGGCTTTGAAGATGTAGAAAGGAGATCACCAGCCAAGGAATACAGGCAGCCTCTAGAAGCCGGAAAAAACAAGGAAAAGGATTCTCCCCTGGAGCCTCCAGAAAGAAATGCAGTCCTGCAGACACCTTTTCAGCCAGGCAGATTTTAGCCCAGTGAGACCCATGTTAGAATTTTGACCCTACAGAACTGTAAGATAAAAAATGTGTGTTGTTTTAAGCAACTTTGTGGTAATTTTTTATGGTAGAAACAGAAAAATAATTAAGATTTAATGATCTAAAAGGATGATGCAATAGTGAAATTATCTTCTTTCAGTCATCATCTTACCTTGCCCAGACTACTGCATCATCTTTCAAGAGTGTGTAAAATATTAGAGGCAAAATCTTTGTAGTTTGAATTTAGGTTTCATTGACTCCAGCTGAAAAGGAAGAAATGTTCACTTTCCACCCAAGATGGTCAAGAGAAGAAAGTAACAGTGGGAGCCATGGTATAATTATTAGACAAATCAGAAAATAAACACAAAGAGATAACAGAACCTCTAGACTCTAAAACTAATGATGGTGACATTTATATAAGTAATATTTCTGTGTCATCAAATGACATCATCCTAGATGAATTCTCTCAAATTCAAGGTCAATGAATTGTCCAACATACTAATGGGAAAAAAAGGAAACATGGCATTCTCATCAGTTGTTCAACTGAAGGACTTCATCATCTAGCATTCTGCAGCAAGAACCTGGACATCTCACTATGCTCAAAGGGTATACAACAATACCCTTAATTTTTTAATGATATTTGTGCGCCAAGATTTACTTGATACAAAGAAACTTTCAGTATGTTTAAAGTCTTATTAAAATGCATCATAAAGTTGTTTTTCATTAAACCTTTATTCTTACTGTTATAAATTAGTAGTTAAATAACTTAAAATGTAAAAATGTCAAAAGGGTCTATCAAACCTAGACTGGTTAATGATGACAACTACTTTTCTCAGTATACCAAGAGTCAAAACCATAAAGAAAAACTGGTGAGTCTGAGTACAACAAAATTAAAGAGTCCCGTTCAATGATCCTGCACAATGATGGCTATCATGAACAAAATTAACAGACATGACAAAATGGTAGAAGTTACTTGTACTGAACACAACATGGAATTAATACGTAGAATATACAAGGAACACGAAAAAATCAGTTTGAAAAAGAAAGTAATTTTGATAGAAAAACAGGCGAAGAATTTTAAAAATTTATAAGACTCCTGAAAAGCAAACAAGCATAAGAACAAATGCTCAGAATAACTGGTGGTACTAGAAAAACAATGAGATACTATTTTATACCTATTAGATTATCAAAAATGAGGAATCTGGAAGATGCCAAATGTTTCTGGGATGTGGAGAGAGAGAATACTCATGCACTCTGCTGGAAGTGCAGATTAGTTTTGTACAACTGTTCTGAATAGTAATCTTGCACTATTTATTCAATTTAAGTCTATATATACCCTATGACTTAGGAATTCTGCTCTTTGGGATGTGTCTTAAATAAATGTTCCCAAAGGTCCAAAAGAGAACAAGTATAAGAAATTCACACTGCAGCGTGAGGTGGTGGGAAGTTGAAGACAACCTGCTATCTGTTACTAGATGGCTGAACAGACACACTACCAAGTTTTATGCAGGAGTCAGAAGCGTGGATTAATGTACAGATAGGAACATGAGTGCTGGAAAAAAGAAAAAAAGAAAAGGAAAGGTAAAGATTACGTAATGCGGAAAGGTGGTACAATCTACAAACTCCTTTCTACCCTGGAAACCTATTATGCTGTATTATAACATAACGCCCACGAAATATGTTATGCTGTATTAGAAATCAGGTGTGTAAACACTGAATTTTAGTTACATATATTATAAAAATTATAGTAGTAATTTGCTATTAACCATGTATGTTTACAAAATATATTTCAGGTTATTTCAAACAAGGGAAGAATGTCATTCGTTTGATTGTAATTTTACTCACTTTAGCTCCAACACTGCAACTACCAGTGCTCCCAGTGCTCCCACTGGCAACTCCCGTGAATCTGGCTTCCAGTAATTCTTGCCTTCTTGGATCCAGACTATGAAGCTCATCCATTGCACCTATTAAGAAAAAAAAAAACCATACACACACACATATATGTATCTTATATACACACAAACAAAATATATATATACGTTAGTTGAGATGTCAGTATAAACTGAATGAATGAATTCTACAGATTCAAGTATGAGACTAATAAAATTTTTATGTTAAGAAACTATTAAAAGTAGTTTGTACTACTCCAAAGTTCCAAAGTAGTTGTACTATTTTACACTCCTACATGCTTGCCAATATTTGATGTTGAAGTCTTTTTATCTTTAACTCTCATAGCAGAGGGATGTGCTACCAGGCTTTGATACTGATTTTCATTTCTCTGATTACTAATGAAGTTACCACCTTTTCATTAGTTTATGTGTATATCTTAATTGTTGATTTGGTTAAGGATATTTCCAGGTCTATTGCCTAATTTTTTATTAAGTTATTACTGAGATGTAGAAATTATTTACATATTCTAGATGGGAGGCATTGTGAGACAGGAAAGTTTTCTCTAAGTATCTGATTTTCCCCCATTTTCTTTAAGGTGTTTCGACAAGCATAAGTGTTTAATTTTGATGAAGGGAAAATTATCTAATTTTTCTATTTATGGTAATTATTTTCTGTTCTAAGAAAATTTTGCATGCTCCCAAGTAAAAAACTACAACCTTTTAAGTATTATGTTTTTCTGTTTAGGTCCATGATTTATTCTAAATTAATATTTGTATATGGTATGAGGTTAAGGATTTTTTTCCCCATCTGTTTTTTCCTGTCTTATCACACTGAAAAACAAAAAAAGGAAAATTCTGCATTCACCAATAGTCTTGGTGGCTTTGTCAAAAGTAAAAATAATAATAATAATAGTTATATGGTACTGGTATAAAAACAGCATATAAACTAATGAAATAAAATAGAAAGCCCAGAAATAAACCCTCAGAAATATGGTTAAACGATTTTCAACAAGAGCACCAAGACAATTCAATAGGGAAAGGACAGTCTTTTTAGCAAATGGTGTTGGGAAAACTGGATATCCACATGCAAAAATACTAAGCTGGACCCTTACCTTAACACCATATACAAAATGTAACTCTAAATGGATCAAATAACCTAAACATAAAATCTAAAACTATCAAACTCTTAGAAGAAAACATACAGGAAAAGCCTCATAACACTGGATGGGGCAATGATTTCTTAGATCTGAAAGCAAAAAGCACAGGCCATAAAAGAAAAAATAGGTAAGCTGGGCTTCATCAAAATTAAAAACTACATCAAAGGACACTATCAAGAAAGTGTAAAGGCAAGCTACAGAATGGGAGAAAGTACACTGCAGATTATGTATCTAATAAAGGATTGATATCCAGAAAGTGGAGAGTGGTTGGGACAGAAGGAGCAAGAGTACAGGACAGGACTGACTGTGTTTTTGTGCCTAGTCTCCATCTAAGGCCTGAACCGGGCCTGACTCTGAAAGAAACCTTGAAAAGTTTCCTAAATTCCAGAACAAGTATCTCAGGGATGTAGGGAGGTCTTATCTCAAGGCCAGCCACCTGGACCAGATGCCCCCAGGTGTATGTGACTTAAGTATTCGATTAATGTCCCATTGTATTGATCTGTGGGCAATACTTAAGTGATTAGATGGAGGTCCTTGAGAATGGTGTGTGAATCTAATCTGTAGGCAATTCATGTGTATATAAGCCATGCCTGAATAAAGCTTCTTTGCATTCTGCACCAGACAGTTTGCCCTCCTGTCGTCTTGTATATACAGCCCAACGCCCCCACTCAGGAACTGTTCGACTCCTGCCGGCAGGCCCCAGCACCAGAATATATAAAGAAATCCTACAATTCAACAACAACCAAAAAAATCAAACAACTCAGCTTCTGGCAACCAGAGATTCAAATTAATGGCAGACGCCGAGCGTGGGTACGGGGCTCTCGTCAGGCTCAGGCCTGGCTCAGCAGTCTGACCCATGGATCTGATCCAAAGTTTCTGTGGGAAGCTGTGGTCTCTGGCCAGTACCCTAAACAGCAAGACGTCCCAGCTGCAGCGAGCGCTGGACAGAGAGGAAAGCGACTTTGAAGATTACCCAATGAGGATTTTACATGACCTTCATTCAGAAGTCTGGACTCTAAAGGACGATGTCAATATTCTTCTTGATAAAGCAAGTTTGGAAAGTCAAGAAAGTATTGGTTTCATAAAGGCAACAAAAATACTGATGAAAAAAATACAATGGATATCATGAAAATAAGAGAATTTTTCCAGAAGTATGGATATAATCCATGTGCCAAGATAAATTCAGTGGATGAGCAAGAAGTCATTGACTCTAAACTAGAGTCCACTAACCATGAAAATCTTTAAAAGCCTGCTGTGGATGATCCGTCTGATCCTGCTGTTTCAAGCAGTTCTGTTTCTGAGAAGTCTCCACGTAGTCCACAACTTTGGGATTTTGGACTTGAGTGGTACATGATATCCCAAGCTCTACCAAACCCTCCACAGGAAATAAAGAACCATAATGAAGAGCCAAAAATTTTAACTCATTCTTTCAAACAATCACTAGGTTAAAGTACTAAAAACTCCAACGTGTACACTAAAGATGGAAGATTTTGAGTGTGTAACTCCTAAACTAGAGCACTTCAGTATTTCTGAATATACTATGTGTTTAAATGAAGATGCCACAGTAGGACTTAAAAGTGAGGAGGGCACAGGAACGGAACCAATGACCAATGATAATTTCTTTGCCACTCCTGGCCCCATAATCCAGCAGTTGGAAAAAAATGATGAGAATACAGATTCCCTCTTGGCACCTACATTTTGCACTCCACGTTTGAAAATTCCTTCTTTGAAGAACAGTTTTGGTTTGGTTTCCACAAATTATCCACTTTCAAAAACAAATGGTTCATCAAATGATTTGGAAATGAAAGAATGTATGTCATTAGTTTTAAATTCAGATGAGTGCTTTGAGAATTTTGAGGATCCCTCTTCTCCTATGATCTCCTCTTACGAAAATCTGCTCAGAACACCTACACCTCCAGAAGTAACTACAATTCCAGAAGATATTCTTCATATTTTATCAAAATACAACTCAAACCTAGCCACTCCAGTGGCAGTTAAAGCTGTGCCACCCAGCAAAGTGCTCCCTACCAGGTATGAAGGACAGAACATCCGAGACATTGGCAACAAAGGAAACTGGTGAACAAATTCTAGTGGATCCATCCATTATAGAAACTGAACAGAATGAGATGAATGCAGAGCTGGACTTACTTTGTTATTCACATCCCCTACATCTTTCCCCCTTTTTAAAAACCAATATATAATAAAGATAAGCATGGAGAGCAATGTCATAATATGCTTTTTATTAAGTTTTGGATTTAAACTCAGTCTTATTCAGTTTTTAAAGATTATTACTATCTCATTTAGCTCAAACTTATCCTGCCTAAACCTAACAGAATGGTTTAAATGATACTAGGAGACATAATAAGTAACTTAAGAAAAAAAAAATCAAACAACCCAATTTAAAAGATGGGCAAAAGACTTGAATGGGCATTTCTCCAGAGAAGATATACAACTGAACAACAAGCATATGAAAAGAGGCTCCACGTCATTAGTCATTAGGGAAATGCAAATCAAAACCACAAGCCATCACCTCACTATTGTTAGGGTGGCTTTTATCAAAAAACAGAAAACAGCAAGTGTAAGTGATGAGGAGGAGAAATTTGAACGCTTGTGCACTGTTGGTAGGAATATAAGCTGGTGTGGAAAGCAGTATGATAGTTCCTCAAACATTAAACAGAATTACGACATGACCCTAGAAGTCCCCTTCTGTGTATATATACCCAACAGAAATGAAATCAAGAACTAGAATAATTTGTACATCCAGGTTGATAGCAACATTATTCACAGTAGCCAAGAAGTGGGAGCAACCTAGGTATCCTTCAAAGAATGAATGAACAAAATGTGGTATATACATAAAATGGGGTATCAGTATTTAATAAAACAAAGGAAATTTTGACACAGGCTACAATACAAATGAACTTCGGAGACATTGTGTTAAGTGAAATAAGCCAGACTTTTATAAAAGGGCAAATACTGCATGATTCCACTTATATGATGTATGTGAGGTTACAAGAATAATCATATTCACAGACAGAAAGTAGAATTGTAGCTGTCAGGGGTTGAGGGGCATGGTGGAATAGAGAATTAGTGCTTAATCGGTACAGTTTCAGTTGGAAAGGACAGGAAGTTCTGGAAATGGATGGTGGAATACAACAATGTGAATGGATTTATGCCACTAAACTGCACACCTAAAAATGGTTAAATGATAGGTTTTATGTAGTTCACAATTCTTAAAAATAATTAAAAAATAAATAAATAAATTAGACTTCAAAATTTTAATTTTCTAGTTCTAAAGACATGATTATAAAAATAAAAGACAAGCAAGAGACTAGGAGAAAATGTTACAAAGCATGTATGTGCTATTATATTCCATGTTTATTCTTTGGTTTGGTAACTGGTTGATGGACTACTGAAATTTAGCAGGGAAGATGAAGACATCAGTCCCCACTTTGACTTGGACCAGCTAATAATGTGGAATTTGTTTCCCACTATTTTTATTTCTTAGACAGATAGCTTCCCCTAGGACATCAACCTTGTAGGTTCTAGAGGAAGCTATACACTCAGGGAAAAAAACAAAACAAAACATGTGCCTAACAGAAAATCCTTACTAGAGGTCCCAATCTTACTGTAATACTTAATACCTTCTAATAAGTTTTTATGACATTTTAAAGAGGCAATATTTGTAAGAGCGCCTAGTGTAACTCCTGGCACATAACAGATGCTTAACATCTGTTAAGTCTATTAATGTATCTATCTACAAATCTAACTTTGAATACTAGATCCTTGTTTCTAAAAATGTAGCCCTTTGATGAGCAGCATCTGTTATCACCTCAAATATTTATATGAAATGCAAAATCCTGCATCCCACACTAGACCTACCAAATCAGAATCCTCATTTTAACACGATCTTCAGGTAATTGTTATGTGCATTCATGTCTGAGGAGCAGTGTTTTAGAATAGGGGCCCACAGATTTTTTCTGTAAATGCCCGATCATTAAGTGTTTTAGTCATTGCAAGCCAATAAGCAAAATCATGTAATTATATAAAGCGAGAGAGAGAAAAAAACTCCCAAGCTCCTTATTGACAAAATTCAAGATATAGTAGTAACTGAGCATATTTTATAACATGCAAGTCTGCTAATGAAAAGAATGGAATTTTGGGGTTAAGAGCAACATTTCACTTAATTTGAATTTCATCAGAATCTATTACAAACACTCATCTGATAATGCTGATCAGATTTTATGTATATATCTTTGAAAATGTCTTTTCTGACAGATAGGTACTGCTAATTACTTATATCAACCCACAAGCATATGATTTTAATTGAGTATATTCATTATTTTGAAGGCAGTTATAAAAGTCTTCAGATTCTTCTTTTGATATTTGCCTTTCAGTATGTCATTACATTGCAGTTTAATCATCACTTTCAATTGAAGGTTAGGCAGAAGTTTCTCAAGTGCACAATTAAATGGATTTTGAAATATGGAAACTTTCTTTGCACTTGCATCAATGTCTAAAAAGTGCTGTTGGAACTATAGTTTCATGTTGGAAAACATGTACATGCAAATTCATGTGGGACTGAAGATTTCACTTTGACAGCATAAGTGTTTAAAGCATCTTGATGTTACTTGTGATTCAAATACCAGTTGCCTCTGGAATGACTTTACTGCAGCTAAATTTCACACGTAAGCACTATTTTGCCTGTAATTTTAAGTTAAATTCATTTTAAAGCATTTCCAAGTCTGCCAAAAAAAAAGCTAATTTCCAAAGCCTATACATATTGTTAATGGTAGTTGAGGGCTGTCCTCATCATCTCTTCATTCAGAAAAATTCAGATTCAGTCCTAAACTCCAAAAATTGCAATGAAATTTTTTCACTACTAAGCCAAACAGGATATTCACCTTTTAACAAAATGCATGCAACTGATATTCATTAAGTCCTTGAGAGCAAATGAGTTTACCAGTGGCAGTATTGATTCAATAATAATTATAATTTCAAATATTCTCCACAAAATATCTGATGAATAACACAACAAATAACCACTGGCTTTAAATACTTTAAATTTTCACAAGCTTTATAAATTTGTCCAACTAAGACTTTTTCTATTCCACACATTTTTATTACCATCAGTTATACATCTTAGCAGATTCCACTTCAGATTATACTTAGTGTTTTCTCAACTTTGAAAATTCCCACTTTTAGTTGTTCTACACAGATTACTCATGGGGGCTAACTGTTCTGCCACTTCAAACTTGGAATTGACCCCATGAATAAACAACTAAATAGTATCAATAACATCTGTCAACTCACTGAGAGCCAAAAAAAAAACCCACTCTAAATCACTTGCTTTATTTTTTAATTGACTATTAGCGTTGCTTCAAATGTCCTCAACTTCTATCAACTGTTCCTTCCAAAAAGTTAATACTCTAAAACAAGTTTATTTTCTCTGCACACATTTCTTTGCTGCAATCAAACGCAATTTAATTAAGTCACCCATCAGTAAATGGCTCTCCTTGCTTGGCTAACAAGACACTCAGAAACTTATTTTTTGGTGGCAGCCCCATCTTCAATTTTTATTTTTATGAAGAAATTAGGCTGTGATGAGATATTCCATTTTACACTGACTTTTACTTTAAGAAAACAGAGTTGAGAGTTGTATGGCCTGGGTGTAGTAGTGTCAATAATACATATTGTATTCTATGACAGCTACAGTGTCACTACATAATAAAAACAATGTTTTGCTAATTTAATAAACAAAGTAACACATGCTCCATGGTGCCTTAAAAGCATGTCACTCAGTCTGTTTTTTTCCTTTTCTTGTTGTGACATGATGGATATGCAGTGGTATAAAAAGATAAATATTGTAGGTTGCCAATACATATGGCACTCAAAACATGGTTAAGTTGTACCTACAGCACTGAAGTTTGCAGTGTGCTAAAAGTAGTACAAAATGATGAGAATGCCATATACGTTCTCTGTCACAACTACTTGGCTCTGCCATTACACTGCAAAAGGAGCTGTATATTTATGGGCACTAAAATTTTAATTTCACATGTCACAAAGTATTACTATTCATTTTCTTTTTTACATGCAAAAATAGGTAGTTTGCTGAATCCTGTTGTAGCAAAGACATTTTTAAGATTTTAATCTTTTATGTAATTATATTGTCATTTCTGATGCTTATCCAAAGATCTGGTCAATTACAAGAGGTGATATTTTCTAAAGAATACGCAATTTCACCATAATTAATTAAATTATTATGCAATGTTTACACTTTTCCATAAGAAATTATAAAAGCCAATATAAAGACCATGCCATCCTTAAAGAATACCCATCATTTCAAAATACAACCACTTTCTCCTAATTATGTTGTGCTACTCTTCTTAAACTGCTCCCTAAAATTTATTGTAAACTGAAAAACTTCACAAAACAACAGATGTCACTACCCAAATTAGAGATCAATCATATCCTATTCTATGAAGTAAAGTTTTAGGAAAACAATGTAAGTGAAGGCCACCATTTGACCTTTTAGAACAATTTGTCATGGCCCCTCCTAGTAATTTTCTCTCTCTCTGTCTCCCTTTCTTTCACAAACAGTCAAACTCATTCAAAAATGTTATAAAAGTATGGCCTCCAAACAGCCAGTCTGAAAAAAGATGTATGTATTTGTATATATTATTAGGTCTGGTCAGTCAATATCACTTTATAATTATACCACCATTTTTATGATGAGGAATTGTTTTTACATTATATCATTTTTAAATTACCTTAAGTCTTTAACTTCTTGGCAGATGGTCAAAACAAAATCAAAATATCTAGGAAGCATGTCTTCAAAAGGTTAATGCCAGTTAATTAAAAGAAATGAGTTAGTTCACTCAGACCTTTCTAATAGTAGATTAAACTGTGGCTAAGGTATCACCAAATTTTTTAATTTATAACTTTAAGTCTGAAAATATTTTAATTCACTTTAGATTTTAATTGTTACTTTCCATATTTCATCTGAGAAGCTGATTTATACAGAATAGTGAGGTCTTTCTTCTATTAATACTTTTCACATTATGCCTGATAAGGCAGAGAACTCTGGTAAAAACAGAAATACTGTAATACTGTTAGAAATTATTTCAACAAGATAAAATACTCCATTTTAAATCATTATTTTTCACTAATTTTTTAATGCATTACAGAGTACAGGAAACAAAAAGAATTCAAGAAGTCTACACTGTTCAGCACTCCAAAATTACTTCTGATTGTCACCTAAATTTAAACATCCACTTTAATTTTAACATGGTTAAGCAGAACACATCTATTTTCATATACAGTATTAAATGAATAATGTTCAATGAGCTATCACAAAAGTAGCCCAATTTCTTTATTTTCAAATAACCTTTCTCTCCAATAAATCTAATTAAAAATATCTCCTACTTTTTCTTCTAATGGTTTTAAATATTAACATTTGGAAATTTAATTTGGAATTTAAGTGTATATATCTATAATTTTTTCCAAAGGAAAACGTCAGCAATTTCTCACAAAGTCAACATTTCTTTGTTGATCTGAAATACCTCCCTGGTCATCATCTATCACATTCCCATATAAACATCAGTCTGTTTTTGCACTTTAGAGTTTCACTAACCTAATTCTGAGCCATATATACCTATCCATCTATCTACACATACAAATATAAATGTTATACATATACACATTTCATATATTTCACCTAGAATGACTGAAAACAGTAAGAAGAGAAAGCCTGGTTCCTGAATCTTCTCTACACATTCACTTACATAAGCCTGTGGTAAAGAGAAGACTGGTCTGATCTAGAGCACTCTAAGTAATACCTCACCTTAACTCTAAGATACTTAGTCATATGAAACACTTTTGTTGTAACCCTTATAGCAAAGGATTCAGACATACTGAGACTAAATTATTCATATAAGGAAATACAGCTTGCCATCAGGCAAAGCATTTTGGGTTTTTGCTTCTCTATACTATCGTGATCTTAAGAGAATGAGAGTAATTTCATTTCAATTTCATTCTTATAAAAAATGTCTGACAGCTAATTTTTCTTTCATCAAAAAAAAACATGCACAGAGATAGGTAAGTTGTATAAGCAAGACCACACTCCTTAACCTCTCCATGTTTCAGCTTCAATATATATAAAATGGAGATAATAAAAAGCACATGCCTTGTAGTTGTTAGAGTAAAACAAGCATACATGAAGAGCTTGGAACTAAACCTGTCACTTAGAATACAATATAAGTATACTAAAAAAGAAGTGCTCAATAAACACTGGCATATGTTATATATATAATATAAACTCCCTTTCATCTCTCTGAGGTTAAAAGTTCCTGGCAGGTAGAATGGCATATATTCCAATGCCTAATTTCTTTATGTTAATGTAGCAGTAACATTAGTAACTCTTCTCCCTCTAACTTCAGCCTTATAAAAATGTACTATTTTTAAAATCAACCAATCTCTATATATACACACACATATACACATATGTAGATACATACATATGTACAAAGGTGTGTATATATACACACACATTACATGCATGTATGTATACAACATATGTATAAAGGTATGTATACATACATACACATGTATTTTATAGAAGGCTATTTTAACATATAGTTCTCATTTTAAAGATAAGGAAATTGAGACAGTGGGAGGTTAAGTTACATTGCCTTTTGTTAGAAATTGAATATCCACTCAACTAAGCAAATCTGTCCCAAAAGAATGGTCCAAAAGCATGTAAGGTGTGTGTGTGTGTGTCAGAGAGAGAGAGAGCATGAGAGTGTGCATGAGCAGAGAGAGCACATTCTTGCATGTGTAAGAAGGAATATTCTCTAGGAAAATGGTTCATATGGCTCAACCTAATCAGAGTGGCATATGGTATAATCAGTCCCCTACTGTCTTTACAAATGATTATGACTGCCATTTTTTTCAGTGTTCAGTGATTCCAATAAATTATATCATTCTCATACATCTTTTATTTGTGTATTATTCTCAAGGCTGCCAAAACAGTGACAGATGCAGTCTTATTAAGACTATACCTTATAAGGCTGGCCCTCAAATTTATAACATAGTCTTCCAGCAAATCTATACAACCATTTAAGAATCTGACTTTTACCAAGTTTTCTTTCAATTATAGTAATTTTCTATTTTTCTTTCCCCCAATGCCAATTTATATGCCTTATATAAAAAAAGACAGGTAGGTATTGAACTTCTGGGAAGATGGCGGTGTGAGCAGAGCGACAGAAATCTCCTCCCAAAACAATATACATATTTGTGAAAATACAACAAATACAACTATTCCTAAAACAGAGACCAGAAAATACAATACAACAGCCAGGCTACAGCTACATCTGCGAGAACTCAGCGCCTCACAAAGCAGGTAAGATACAAAGCCGCGACCTGGCGGGACCCAAGCACTCCGCCACCCCAGTGCACCGGCAGGAGGATAAGATTCAGAGAGGGGAGGGAGTGGGAGCACAGGCCTGCCAAATAACCAGCCCTGGCGATCTGCACTGGGAGAACAGACACACATCGCGTGGTGTATCAGAGATTCGGAAAACAGAAGTACAGGATCTGACACAAGACTGCAACCGGGTCCTCTCAGCTGGCTCCCCAGGACAAAAGAAAAGCGCGACCTTTTCTTTAAAAGTCTTAAAGAGACAAGGGCCCAACAGCAGAACAAAATCATCCCAGCACACTCGGCCCAGTGGGCTGGGAGTCTTGGGGAATTTCAGACCCCCTGGATGGCGGCCGGGCAAAGCAGCCACACCGAGGCTTCCCACAGAGATCAGCAGCCTACTATTCGTTCCCCCCCAACCCGGCCAGAGCCGCAAAGGTTCCGGGAGCCGCCGCTGCTGCGGAACAGCAGAGCAGTGGCCCCGCCCACAACAACCTCACAAAATCTATTCCTGGCTGGCACGCAGCTAAGCAGGAAGAGCCCCAGAAGCAGGGTCGGAAGGAACCAATGGGACCAGAACGCACCCAATGAGACTGCAAACCCCTGCAGTGCTATAAGCTAAGCTGAGGCGGCCCGCACACAGGCATTAGGGGATTATCCCAGATACTGCCTCCCTGTGTGCTGGAAAACAGCTCAGGCCCCTGAGAAGGGCAGGGAGAACAATAAGCAGGAAGGGACTTTGTTGTACCAGATGACACATGTGGCGACTACCAGCGACCACTTCTATTGCCATGAAAAGACAGAGGAATATGGTACAAAGATTAGCCAGACAATCCCTGAGAAGGGGCCTGATGGGATAGACTTATACAACCTTCCTGAAAAAATTTTCAGAATAAAAGTCATAACCATGCTGATGGATCTACAGAGAAATATGCAAGAGCTGAGGGAGGAAGTGAGGGAAGTGAGGAAAGACAATGCAGAAATCAGACAAGTGATCGACGGGCTTAGGAGCAGACTGGATGAGATGCAAGAGACTGTTAATGGAATACAAATCAGAGAACAGGAATACAGAGAAGCTGAGGCAGAGAGAGATAAAAGGATCTCTAGGAATGAAAGAATATAAAGAGAACTGTGTGACCAATCCAAACGGAACAATTTTCGCATTATACGAGTGCCAGAGGAAGAAGAGAGAGAAAAGGGACAGAAAGTGTCTTTGAAGAAATAATTGTTGGGGAAGGAAATAGTCTCTCAGACCATGGAAGCCCACAGATCTCTCAACACAAGGGACCCAAGGAAGACAACACCAAGACACATAATAATTAAAATGGAAAAGATCAAAGATAAGGACAGAGTATTAAAGGCAGCTAGAGAGAGAAAAAAGATCACCTACAAAGGAAAACCCATCAATCACCAGACTTCTCAACAGAAACTTTACAGGCAAGAAGAGAATGGCATGACGTAATGAAACACAAGGGCCTTGAACCAAGAATATTGTATCCAGCACGATTATCATTTAAATTTGAGGGAGGGATTAAATAATTCCCAGACAAGAGAACGCTGAGTTTGCCTCCCATAAAGCACCCCTACAGGATATCTTAAAGGGACTGCTCTAGATGGAAGCTAAAAAGACGTCACCAGAGAAAATAAAATCATAGCAAAGAAAGCAGACCATCCAAATACGAACTAGAGGCAAAAAGTAAAATCAACTATCCACAAAAACAGTCAAAGGAAACGTAAAAGAGTACAGAATAAAACACCTAGTATATAGCGATTGGATTAAAGATGGCGGCGTGAGAGGTGAGACAGAGGCTTCCTCCTAAAACCTCATATAATATGAAAATAAAGCTACATCAACTACTCTTGAAAGAGAAACGGGAAAGAGGATGGCAACAAACTGCATACACCTGGAGACCAGAGCACCCCTAACAGAAAACGGTAACATACTAAAGCTGTGGTCCTGCGGGATCCAAGCCTTTCCCCAACCCCAGCTCACTGGCAGGAGGAACAGGAATGGAGCACGGAGGGAGTGGAGATGTGGGACTGCTGAATACCTAACTCTGGAGATCTGCTCTGGGAGCACAAACCTACATTTCATGGTGCTTGCATGATACACTTGTAATTAGGGGGTTGGAAAGCTAAGAAAGGCAGAATTCCTGGAGAGACTAAGAATCCAGCTGGTTGTGAAAGCAGGGATCCATACCCAGCTGCTAGGGGAAAAAGAAAGGCGGGTAGTCTGAGAGTCTTCCTAACAAAGAAGCACTTAGCAAGAGGGCTACTAAAGGGGCAAGGATTGCACAGAGCTTACTGCTCAGGAGAAAGGACAGGCAGACAAAATTGTCCCGGTGCACTCTGCCCAGCAGGTTGGGAGCTTTCACGATCTTCAGGTGCTCCAGCTCCCTGGCTGCCTACACAGCTCCAAGAACCCCTTCTGTGACAGGCAGACTCGTGCGCCTTTCTTCTGGCCAGCCCAACTGGGCTTGCAAACTGGGAAATCCTTCCCTGGTGTTAGGCTAGCCAGAGGGAAGCTCTGTCTACAGCAACTAAAAACGCAAAGCACAGAGGCTTATACCTGTGTGCTCAGCCCACTGGTTCAGGCAGTGGAGACAGGCATAGCAGCCAGGAACCAGCAAACACCCCTTTCCTCCCCGGAGGCACCAATACCACTTCCCTTCAATCCCCGCATTGCTTCAGGGGCTGAGCAGCTCCAGAGAGTAGAGCTTCTGGGCACTAGAGGGCGCCATACACAAATATGAAACGCCAAAGGAACCTGGTCCAGAGTAAAATTATGAACACAACTCCTGAGAAAGATTTAAATGATATGGACCTTATGACTCTCCCTGAAAGGGAGTTTAAAATAAAAATCATTAACATGCTCATGGAGGTACGGAAAGATAGTCAAGAACTCAGGAATGAATTACAGTCAGAGATCCAATCATTGAAGAACACAATGAACGGTATTAAAAGCAGATTGGATATGGTGGAGTAGACAATAAATGAAATAGGAACTAGAGAAGAGGTATATAAAGAAGCTGAGGCACAGAGAGAAAAAAGGATCTCAAAGAATGAAAGAATATTGAGAGAACTGTGTGACCAATCCAAACAGAACAGTATTCGCATTATAGGGATACGAGAGGAAGAAGAGAGAGAAAAAGGGATAGAAAGCGTCTTTGAGGAGGTGATTGCTGAAAACGTCCCAAATCTGGGTAAGGAGATAGTCTCTTAGGCCATGGAGGTGCACAGATCTCCCAACACAAGGGACCCAAGAAAGACAACAGCAAGACATATAGTAATTAAAATGGCAAAGATCAAGGATAAGGACAGACTATTGAAAGCAGCCAGAGAGAGAAATAGGATCACATACAAAGGAAAACCAATCAGGCTATCATCAGACTTCTCAGCAGAAACCTTATAGGCCAGAAGGGAGTGGCATGATGTATTTAATGCAATGAAACAGAAGGGCCTTGAACCAAGATTACTTTATCCAGTAAGATTATCATTTAAATTTGAAGGAAGGATTAAACAATTCCCAGATAAGCAAAAACTGAGAGAATTTGCCTCCCACAAACATCTCCACAGTGTGTTTTGGAGGGACTGCTATAGATGGAAGTGTTCCTACAGATTAATAGCTGTCACCAGAGGTAACAAAACCACAGTAAAGAAAATAGAACAGCTAATTACTAAGAAAATGCGAAATTAAATTAACTATTCCCAAAGTCAATCAAGGGATAGACAAACAGTACAGAATATGATACCTAACATATAAAGAATGGAATAGAAGGAAAAAGGAGGAAACAAACAAACAAAGAACCTTTAGATTGTGTTTGTAATAGCATATTAAATTAGTTGTTAGACTTTCAGATAGTAGGGAAGTTAACCTTGAACCTTTGGTAACCACGAATCTGAAGCCTGCAATGCCAATAAGTACATACCTATCCGTAATCACCCTAAATGTAAATGGACTGAATGCACCAGTCAAAAGACATAGAGTCACTGAATGGATAAAAAAACAAGACCCATCTATATGCTGCCTTCAAGCGACTCACTTTAAACCCAAAGACATACACAGACTAAAGGTGAAGGGATGGAAAAAGATATTTCATGCAAACAACAAGGAGAAAAAAGCAGGTGTTGCAGTACTTGTATCAGACACAATAGACTTCAAAACGAAGAAGGTAGCAAGAGATAAAGAAAGACATTACATAATGATAAAGGGGTCAGTCCAACAAGAAGATATAACCATTGTAAATATATATGCACCCAACAAAGGAGTGCCAGCATATGTGAAACAAATACTGACAGAATTAAAGGAGAAAATAGACAGCAATGCATTCATTTTAGGAGACTTCAACACACCACTCACTCCAGAGGACAGATCAACCAGACAGAGAAAGTAAAGACACAGAGGCACTGAACAACACACTAGAACAGATGGACCTAACAGATATCTACAGAACTCTGCACCCAAAAGCAGCAGGATACACATTTTTCTCAGGTGCACATGGAACATTTTCCAGAATAGACCACATACTAGGCCACAAAAAGAACCTCAGTAAATTCAAAAATATTGAAATTATACCAACCAACTTCTCAGATCACAAAGGTATAAAACTAGAAATAAATTTTAGAAAGAAATCAAAAAAGCTCACAAATACATGGAGATGTAACAACATTCTCCTAACTAATCAATGGGTTAACGACCAAATCAAAACAGAAATGAAAGAATATATGGAGACTAATGATAACAACAACACAAAGCCAAAACTTCTGTGGGACACAGCAAAGGCAGTTCTAAGAGGAAACTATATTGCAATCCAGGCCTATTTAAAGAAGGAAGAACATTTCCAAATGAATAGTCTAAAGACACAATTACTGAAATTGGAAAAAGAAGAACAAATGAGGCCCAAAGTCACCAGAAGGAGGGACGTAATAAAGATTAGAGAAGAAATAAATAAAATTGAGAAGAATAAAACAATAGAAAAAAATCAATGAAACCAAGAACTGGTTCTTTGAAAAAATAAACAAAATAGATAAACCCCTAGCCAGACTCATTAAGAGAAAAAGAGAATCTACACACATAAAAAGAATCAGAAATGAGAAAGGAAAAATAACGACGGACCCCACAGAAATACAAAGAATTATAAGAGAATATTATGAGAATCTATATGCTAACAAGCTAGAAAACATAGAAGAAATGGACAAATTCTTAGAAAAATACAACCTTCCAAGACTGACCAAGGAAGAAACAGAAAAACTAAACAGACCAATCACCAGCAAAGAAATTGAATCAGTAATCAAAAAACTACCCAAGAACAAAACCCCCGGACCAGACGGATTCACCTCTGAATTCTACCAGACATATAGAGAAGAAATAACACCCATTCTACTTAAAGTTTTTCAAAAAATAGAAGAGGAGGGAATACTTCCAAACTCATTCTATGAAGCCAGCATTACTCTAATATCAAAACCTGGCAAAGACCTCACCAAAAAAGAAAATTACAGACCAATATCCCTGAAGAATGTAGATGCAAAAATACTCAACAAAATATTAGCAAACCAAATTCAAAAATACACCAAGATGATCATACACCATGATCAAGTGGGATTCATCCCAGGGATGCAAGGATGGTACAACATTCGAAAATCCATCAACATCATCCACCACATCAACAAAAAGAAGAACAAAAACCACATGATCATCTCCATAGATGCTGAAAGAGCATTTGACAAAATTCAGCATCCATTCCTGATTAAAACTCTCAACAAAATGGGTATAGATGGCAAGTACCTCAACATCATAAAGGCTATATATGACAAACCCACAGCTAACATCATACTTAAAACAGCGAGACGCTGAAAGCTTTTCATCTAAGATCAGGAACAAGACAGGGATGCCCACTCTCTCCACTGTTATTCAACATAGTACTGGAGGTCCTAGCCACGGCAATCAGACAAAACAAAGACATACAAGGCATCCAGATTGGTAAAGAAGAAGTCAAATTGTCACTATTTGCGGATGACATGATATTGTACATAAAAAACCCTAAAGACTCCACTCCAAAACTATTAGAATATATGAATTCAGCAAAGTTGCAGGCGACAAAATTAACACAGAAATCTGTTGCTTTCCTATACACTAATGATGAACTAACAGAAAGCGAAATCAGAAAAACAATTCCATTCACAATTGCATCAAAAAGAACAAAATACCTAGGAATAAACCTAACGAAGGAAGTGAAAGACCTGTACTCTGAAAACTACAAGACACTCCTAAGAGAAATTAAAGAGGACACTAACAAATGGAAATGCATCCCATACTCTTGGCTAGGAAGAATAAATATTGTCAAAATGGCTATACTACCTAAAGCAATCTACAGATTCAATGCAATCCCTATCAAACTACCAACAGCTTTCTTCAATGAACTGGAACAAATAATTCTAAAATTCGTATGGAACCACAAAAGACCCGAATAGCCAAAGCAATCCTGAGAAGGAGGAATAAAACAGGGGGAATTACGCTCCCTGACTTCAAGCTCTACTACAAAGCCACAGTAATCAAGACAATTTGGTATTGACACAAAAACAGACCCACAGACCAGTGGAATAGAATAGAAAATACAAACATCAACACAAACATATGCAGTCAATTAATATTTGGTAAAGGAGCCTTGGATATACAATGGGGAGATGACAGCCTCTTCAGCAGCTGGTGTTGGAAAAACTGGACAGCTACATGTAAGAGAATGAAACTGGACTGTCTAACCCTATACACCAAAGTAAACTCAAAATGGACCAAAGACCTGAATGTAAGTCATGAAACCATAAAACTCTTAGAAAAAAACATAGGCAAAAATCTCTTGGACATAAACATGAACTTCTTCATGAACCTATCTCCCTGGGCAAGGGAAACAAATGCAAAAATGAACAAGTGGGACTATATCAAGCTGAAAAGTTTCTGTACAGCAAAGGACACCATCAGTAGAACAAAAAGACATCCTACAGTATGGGAGAATATATTCATAAATAACGTATCTGATAAAGGGTTGACATCCAAAATATATAAAGAACTCATGCACCTTAACAAACAAAAAGCAAATAATCCAATTAAGAAATGGGCAGAGGACATGAATAGACACTTCTCCAAAGAAGAAATTCAGGTGGCCAACAGGTACATGAAAAGATGCTCCACATCGCGAATCCTCAGAGAAATGCAGATTAAAACCACAATGAGATATCACCTCACACTAGTGAGGATGGCCAACATCCAAAACACAAACAACAACAAATGTTGGCGAGGATGTGGAGAAAAGGGAACCCTCCTACACTACTGGTGGGAATGCAAAGTAGTTCAACCACTCTGGAAAGCAGTATGGAGGTTCCTCAAAAAACTCAAAATAGAAATACCATTTGACTCAGGAATCCCACTCCTAGGAATTTACCCTAAGAATGCAGCAGCGCAGTTTGAAAAAGACATATGCAGCCCTATGTTTATTGCAGCACTATTTACAATAGCCAAGAAATGGAAGCAACCCTAAGTGTCCATCAGTAGATGAATGGATAAAGAAGATATGGTACATATACACAATGGAATATTATACAGCCATAAGAAGAAAACAAATCCTACTATGGATGGAGCTAGAGAGTATTATGCTCAGTGAAATAAGCCAAGCCAAAAAAGACAAGTACCAAATGATTTCACTCATATGTGGAGTATAAGAACAAAGAAAAAAACTGAAGGAACAAAGCTGCAGCAGACTCAATATAACCCAAGATCGGACTAACAGTTACCAAAGGGAAAGGGCCTGGGGAGAATGGGTGGGAAGGGAGGGACAAGGGGGAAGAAGGGGCATTACGATTAGCAGATGTAATGTTGGGGGTCACGGGGAGGGCTGTACAACTCAGAGAAGACAAGTAGTGCCTGTATAGCATCTCACTACGCTGATGGACAGTGACTGTAATGGGGTTGGTGGGGGGAACTGATGAAGGGGATAGTTTAATCACCATAATATTGCACATGTAATTGTAGATTAATGATACCAAAATAAACTATAAAAAAATTAAAGTCTATTTATAAATACCAGGCAGTAAAGCATTATGGAGTCAAAATTCACGAAAAGAACAAATTCCAGAGAGGTGAGACTGGCATATGTGGCTTCCCTGCCTCTAGAGGTATCTGCTGATTCCAGAACTAGTGACTTGAGATCTGAAAAGCTAAGCAAAACTTCGGCTGCACCAATGGGCCTAGGCAGACAAACGAAATCCAGAGCCTTCACCACACTTTGGATTGGGATCCCAATCTCAGAGCAAGAGTGAGTAGGATTAAAGTCTAGCCTCTAATCTCAATCCTTAAAAGTGGATGAAGAAAATCTGTGCCCCTGTATATAAATTGTGTATGTAAATGCCTATCTAGATTCTGATCTCCAGCCAAAAATATTCTTCAAGAATATAGACAGAGAAAAGACTTATCAGACAAGCAATAACAGAATTTCTCATTCCACAGGCCGAAATAAAAAATATATTAAGGAGTATTCTTCAGGCAGACAGAAAGTCAATGCAGACACAACAAAAAATAAATATATAGGTAGATATGAATGTAACATTACTGTATAAAACATTAATAGTATCTTGTGGGTGGTTAAAATATATTTAAGAACATACTAAGCAAGGTATTCAAGAGGGCGGCATGAGAGGTGAGACAGAGAATTCCTCACAAAACAACATATAGTGTGAAAATATACTTAATTCAATTAGCCCTAAAATAGCAACAGGAAAGAAGGCTGCACCAGGCTGCATACAGACCTCACAAACAGAGCAGACCTCACTAAATAGGGTAACATATGTAAGCCGGGACCCGAGCCATTCCCCCACCCCAGCTAATGGGTGGGAGAAAGAGAAACAGAGCGGGGAGGGGGTGGAAACCTAGACTGCTGAACACCAGCCCTGGAGATCTGCTTTGCAGCACAAAGCTACATTGTGTGGTGCTCTGAAGGTTGATGAGGTCGGGGAGCTGGGACAGGGGGAGTGCCTGAGAGACTTGAGATTCCACCCGTTTGTGGAGGTCGGGGATCCACATTGGGCCGCTCTGCGACAAAGGAAAGGCAGACGATCTGACAGGCTTCCTAGCAGTGAGAGGGCTGCTGAAGGGGTGGGGTTTGCACGCAGCTTGCTAAGCGGGAGAAGGGATAGGTGGGACAACGTTGTCTGGGCGCACTCTGCCCAGCAGGTTGGAAACTTTGAGGAGCTTCAGGTGCCCCATCCACCTGGCTGCCTACTTAGCTCCAAGGACCCCCACTGTGACACGCAGCCTGCTACACCTACCTCCTGGCCTGCCGGCACCTGCTCACAAACAGGCAGTCACTGGCACTGGCATCAGGCCAGCCATAGGGAGGCCCCACCCACAACAGTTAGAGACGACAAACACAGAGGCCTACACCTGTGTGGTCGGCCCACTGGCTCTGATATTGGAGACAGGCACTGCACTGGGAATGAGGAAACAGCTCTTTCCTGCCCTGAGGCACCAGCAGCACTCCCCTACGATCCCCAACCTCACTCTAGGGGCTGCGCAGTTCCAGAGACTAGAGCTTCTGGGCACTAGAGGGCACCACATAGAATAATGAAACATCAAAGGAACGTGGTTCAGACCAAAATATCACAAACCCCAGAAAAACGACCAAATGAAACTGAACTCACCAATCTTCCTGAAAGAGAGTTTAAAATAAAAATCATAAACATGCTCACGGAGGTACAGAAAAATATTCAACAAATCAGGAACGAATTTAATATGGAAATTCAATCATTAAGAAATTCGGTATCTGAAATGAAACATACAATGGAGGGATTTAAAAGCAGATTAGATGCAGTAGAAAAGACATTAAATGGGACAGAAATTAGAGAAGAGGAATACAAAGAAGCTGACGCAAAGAGAGATAAAAAGAGCTCTAGGAATGAAAGAATATTGAGAGAACTGTGTGACCAACGCAAACGGAACAATATTTGCATTATGGGGTACCAGAAGAAGAACAGAGAGGAAAAGGATAGAAAGTGTCATTGAGTAGGTGATTGCTGAAGACTTCCCCAATCTGGGGAAGGAGATAATCTCTCAAGCCATGGAGGTGCACAGATCTCCCAACACAAGGGACCCAAGGAAGACAACATCAAGACATATACTTAAAATGGCAAAGATTAAGGATAAAGACAGACTTAAAAGCAGCTAGACAGAGAAAAAAGACCACGTACAAAGGAAAACCCATCAGGCTATCATCAGATTTCTCAACAGAAACCTCACAGGACAGAAGGGAGTGGAATGATATATTTAATGCAATGAAGCAAAAGGGCCTTGAATCAAGAATAAGCTACCCAGCAAGGTTATCATTTAAATTTGAAAGAGGGATTAAACAATTTTCAGATAAGCAAAAACTGAGAGAACTTACCTCCCACAAACCACCTCTACAGTGAATTTTGGAGGGACTGCTATAGATGGAAATGTTCCTAAGGCTAAATAGATGTCACCAGGGGAAATAAAACCACAGCAAAGCAGAACAATTAATTACTAAGGAGATGAAAAATCAAATAAACTACCCCCAAAGTCAATCAAGGAATAGACAAAGAGTACAGAATATGATACCAAACATATAAAGAATGGAGGAGAAAGAAAAAGGAGGGGAAACAAAAAAAAGAACCTTTAGGTTGTGTTTGTAGTAGCATAACGAAGTGAGTTAAATTAGACTGTTAGATAGTAAGGGAATTTCCCTTGAACTTTGGTAACCACGAATCTGAAGCCTGCAATGCCAATAAGTACATACCTATCCATAATCACCCTAAATGTAAATGGTTTGAATGAACCAATCAAAAGACATAGAGTTCACTGAATGGATAAAAAAACAAGATGCATCTATATGCTCTCTACAAGAGACTCACTTCAAACCCAAAGACATACACAGACCGAAAGTGAAAGGATGGGAAAAGATATTTCATGCAACTAATAGGGAGAAAAAAGCAGGTGTTGCAGTACTTGTATCAGACAAAAAAAGACTTCAAAACAAAGAAAGTAACAAGAGATAAAGGACATTACATAATGATAAAGGGGTCAGTCCAACAAGAGGATATAACTATTATAAATATCTATGCACCCAACACAGGATCATCTACATATGTGAAACAAATACTAACAGAATTAAAGGGGGAAATAGAATGCAATGCATTCATTTTGGGAGACTTCAACACACCACTCACTCCAAAGGACCGACAACCAGACAGAAAATAAGCAAAGAGACAGAGTCACTGAACAACGTATTAGAACAGATCAACCGAATGGACATCTACAGGACACTTCATCCAAAAACAACAGGATACACGTTCTTCTCAAGTGCACATGGAATATTTTCAAGAATAGATCATATAATAGGCCACAAAAAGAACATCAGTAAATTTAAAAAGATTGAAATTGTACCAACCAGCTTCTCAGATCACAAAGAGATGAAACTAGAAATAAATTACACAAAGAAAAAAAAAGCCCACAAACACATGGAGGCTTCACAACATGCTCCTAAACAATCAATGGATCAATGACCAAATAAAAACAGAGATCAAGCAATATATGGAGACAAATGACAACAGTAATTCAACACCACAAAATTTGTGGGACGTAGCAAAGGCCGTGCTAAGAGGGAAGTATACTGCAATACAGGCCTACCTCAGGAAAGAAGAACAATCCCAAATGAACAGTCTAAACTCACAATTAATGAAACTAGAAAAGGAAGAACAAATGAGACCCAAAGTTAGTAGAAGGAGGGACATAATAAAGATTAAAGCAGAAATAAATAAAATGGAGAAGAGTAAAATAATAGAAAGAATCAATGAAAGCAGGAGGTGGTTCTTCAAGAAAATAAACAAAATAGATAAAACCCTAGCCAGACTTATCAAGAAAAAAAGAGAGTCTACACACATAAACAGAATCAGAAATGAGAAAGGAAAAATCACTACAGACAACACAGAAATACAAAGAATTATGAGAATACAATGAAAAATTATATGGTAACAAACTGGGTGACATAGAAGAAATGGACAACTTTCTAGAAAAATACAACCTTCCAAGGCTGACCAAGGAAGAAACAGAAAATCTGAATAGACCAATTACCACCAAAGAAATTGAATTGGTAATCAAAAAACTACCAAAGAACAAAACACCTGGACCAGATGGTTTCACTGCTGAATTTTATCAAACATTTAGTGAAGACCTAATACCCATCCTCCTTAAAGTTTTCCAAAAAGTAGAAGAGGAGGGAATACTCCCAAACTCATTCTATGAGACCAACATCACTTTAATACCAAAACCAGGCAAAGACACCACAAAAAAAGAAAATTATAGACCAATATCCCTGATGAACACAGATGCAAAAATACTCAACAAAATATTAGCAAACCAAATTAAAAAATACATCAAAAAGATCATCTATCATTATCAAATGGGATTCATCCCAGAGATGCAAGGATGGTACAACATTCGAAAATCCATCAACATCATCCACTACATCAACAAAAAGAAGGACAAAAACCACATGATCATCTCCATAGATGCTGAAAAAGCATTTGACAAAATTCAACATCCATTCATGATAAAAACTATCAACAAAATGGGGATAGAGTGCATATACCTCAACATAATAAAGGCCATATATGACAAACCTACAGCCAACATTATACTTAACAGCGAGAAGCTGAAAGCTTTTCCTTTAAAATTTGGAACAAGAAAAGGATGCCCACTCTCCCCACTTTAACTGAACACAGTTCTGGAGGTCCTAGCCATGGCAATCAGACAACACAAAGAAATAAAAGGCATCCAGATTGGCAAGGAAGAAGTCAAACTGTCCTGTTTGCAAATGACATGATATTGTACATAAAAAACCCTAAAGAATCCACTCCAAAACTACAAGATCTAATATCTGAATTCAGCAAAGTTGCGGGATACAAAATTAATACACAGAAATCTGTTGCATTCCTATACAGTAACAATGAACTAGCAGAACGAGAAAGCAGGAAAACAACTCCATTTACAATTGCATCAAAAAGAATGAAATACCTAGGAATAAGCCTAACCAAGGAAAACTACAAGACACTCTTAAGAGAAATTAAAGAGGACACTAATAAATGGAAATTCATCCCATGCTCTTGGCTAAGAAGAATTAATATTGTCAAAATGACCATCCTTCCTAAAGCAATCTACAGATTCAATGCAATCCCTATCAAAATACCTACAGCATTCTTCAATGAACTAGAGCAAATAGTTCTAAAGTTCATATGGAACAACAAAAGACCCCAAAAAGCCAAAGCAATCCTGAGAAGGAAGAATAAAGCAGGCGGAATTATGCTCCCTGACTTCAAGCTCTATTACAAAGTCACAGTAATAAAGACAATTTGATACTGGCACAAGAACAGACCCATACACCAGTGGAACAGAACAGAGAGTAAAGATATTAACCCAAACACATACAGTCAATTAATATACGATAAAGGAGGCATGGATATACAATGGGGAAATGACAGCCTCTTCAACAGCTGGTGTTGGCAAAACTGGACAGCTACATGTAAGAGAATGAAACTGGATTACTGTCTAACCTCATACACCAAAGTAAACTCAAAATGGATCAAAGACCTGAATGTAAGTCATGAAACCATAAAACTCATAGAAAGAAATATAGGCAAAAATCTCTTGGACATAAACATGAACAACTTCTTCATGAATATATCTTCCTGGACAAGGGGGAAAAAAGCAAAAATGAACAAATGGGACTCTGTCAAACTATAAAAATTCTGTACAGCAAAGGATACCATCAGCACAACAAAAAGACATCCTACAGTATGGGAGAATATATTCATAATGGACATATCCTATAAGGGGTTGACACCCAAAATATATAAAGAGTTCACACATCTCAACAAACAAAAAGCAAATAAGCCAATTAAAAAATGGGCAGAGGAGCTGAACAGATACTTCTCCAAAGAAATTCAGATAGCCAACAAGCACATGAAAAGATGCTCCACATCCCTAGTCATCAGAGAAATGCAAATTAAAACGACAATGAGATATCACCTCACACTAGTTAGGATAGCCAACATTCAAAAGACAAACAACAACAAATGTTGGCGAGGATGTGTAGAAAAGGGAACCCTCCTACACTGCTGGTGGAAATGTAAACCAGTTCAACTATTGTGGAAAGCAGTACGGAGATTCCTCAAAAAACTCAAAATAGAAATACCATTTGACCCAGGAATCCCACTCCTAGGAATTTACCCTAAGAATGCAGCAGCCCAGTTTGAAAAAGACATATGCACCCCTATATTTATCGCAGCACTATTTACAATACCCAAGAAATGGAAGCAACCTAAGTGTCCATCAGTAGATGAATGGATAAAGAAGAGGTGGTACATATACACAACGGAACATTATTCAGCCATAAGAAGAAAACAAATCCTACCATTTACAACAACATGGATGGAGCTAGAAGGTATTATGCTCAGTGAAATAAGCCAGGCAGAGAAAGACAAGTATCAAATGATTTCATTCATCTGTGGAGTATAAGAACAAAGAAAAAACTGAAGGAACAAAACAGCAGCAGACTCACAGAACCCAAGAATGGACTAACAGTTACCAAAGGGAAACAGACTGGGGAGGATGGGTGGGAAGGGAGGGACAAGAGGGAAAAAGGGGAATTACAATTAGCACACATAATGCAGTGGCGGGGGTGGGGGGGGTGACGGGGACAACACGGGAAAGGCAGTATTTACAGGAAGACAAGTAATGATTCTATAGCATCTTACTATGATGATGGACAGTGACTGTAACGGGGTATGTAATAGGAGTTCTAGTAACCATAATGTTCAAGTAATTGTACATTAACGATACCAAAAAAAAAAAAGCAACTGCACATATAACATATGTGTAATTGTAGTTGGGCCTATCACATATAGAAATATATTTGACAATAATAGCACAAAGGAGGCAGGTAGAGACAAACTGCACTGGAGTAAGGAAATGACATCACATGGTAAACTAAATCTACAGGAGGAAATGAAGAAATACAAATTACAAACAAGAAGTCCAAAAACTATAAACACACATTTTCCTTTCTTGTCTCAGTTTCTTTAAAAGATAAAGTTATATAGTAATAATTATAATAATGTATTTTGGGGTTTGCAGCATATAGCAATATGTCTTAATAAAAAGGAAGGAGATAGAGTAAAGTTATATAAGAATAAAGTTCCTATATCTCACTGGAATTAAATTAATATAATTCTGAAATAGATTCTGATAAGATGTATAATGTAAACCATAGAGCAATTACTATGAAAATAACTAAAATGTTTAAAAAGCATTAAAGGAATTAAGATGTTACACTAGAAAATATTCCTTTAATATGAAAGAAAGCAGAAGGACAAAAAGAAATACAGAAAACAAAAGCAGAATGGCAGACATAAATTCAACCATATCAATAGCACTAAATGTGAATGTATTAAATAACACAATCAAGAGGCAGGGACTGTATGACTGGATTAAAAAATGTCATCCAACAAATGCTATTTACTGAAGATACATTTTAGATTCAAAGATACAAATAGGATGAAACTAATGGATGGAAAAAGGCACCATTCAAACAGCAATCATCAAAGAACTCAATATACTTGTATCAGACAGCCTCTAAAATATTTTTACAAGTGAGCAGGAACATTTTATAACTAAAGGGTCGATCCACCACTAACAAAAATTATAAATTTTTATACACCTTATAACAGAGCCTCAAAATACATGAAGCAAAACTTACAGAATCAAAAAGAGAAACAGAAAATCCAACAATAGTTGGAAGACTTCAATATTCCATTTCCAATAACAAATAGAACTAGAAGATTAACAAGGAAAGAGAAAACTTAAACACTATATACCAACTAGACCCAAAAGACATCTGGAGGGTACTTCATCTAACAACAGAATACACATTCTTCTAAAACATGCCTTCTCCAGGACAGACCATATGCTAGGCCATAAAACAAGCATCAATGAATTGAAAAGGACAGAAAGCATACAAAGTATGTTCTCCAACCATATTATTCCAGAGTGGAATTAAAAGAGAAATCAATTTCACTTAAGAAATTTGGAAAATTCACAAACATGTGAAAATTAACATATTCCTAAATCACCAATAGGCCAAAAGAAGAAATCAAAAGGAAAATTTTAAAAACTCTTGAGATGAATAAAAACAAAAACACAAAAAATCAAAATTAATGGGATGAACCAACTGAATGCTTACAGGGAACTTTACAGCTTTAAGTGCCTATATTAGAAGAGTGAAAAGATAGGAAAACGTTTGTATGAACTTGAGATAATT